>QJPP01001911.1:0-178263 GCA_003996215.1 Jaltomata sinuosa | reverse complement strand
AAGAAGAGTATGACCTGGAAGGAGCTATCGTGCCTATCTGGAACACAGAAGAAGTTGCCGCCACATCTCCAGCGCAACCCTTTATCACAGTTCAGTTGAGAGAACCTTTGACTATTCAAACCTACCTGCCGAGAGTTGTGGTAACCACTATAGCCGCTGGAAAGCCTGACTATGACACTAAAGCAGTCCCATGGGACTATCGGACGGAAGCCAAGGGCAAGATGATAGACGCTGCTGTGGCTCACGGAATGACCAGGTCAGGAAGGTGTTATGCCCCGGAGGATCTAAATCGAGGGGTTCCCGGGAAAGAACAAAATCCAAAGAAGAATGTTACTGATGCAGAAGCCACAGAATGTTGGAAGAAGATGCAGTCTAAAGATTACTCAATCGAGGAACAACTAATGAAGACACCAGCCCACATTTCCATTATGTCCTTGCTAATGAGTTCTGAAGCCCATAGGAACGCTTTGGTACAAGTTCTGAGCGGAGTTAGCGTACCAAAAGAAACTACAAGTGACACATTGGCTGCAACAATTGGGAAAATGGTAGAAGTGAACAAAATCTCTTTCCATGATGATGAATTACCAGCAGAAGGGGTTGGCCACAACAAAGCACTTCACATCGCGGTCAAGTGCTGTGATAAGATCGTGACTAGAGTTTTGATCGACGGCGGTTCTGGATGCAACATCTGTCCTTTCACCACATTGAGGGATTTAGGTGTGAATATGGGAGAGATAAGGGAAAGTCGTGTGAAGGTGAGAGCTTTTGATGGCGCGCAGAGAAGCGTCATTGGAGAAATTTATCTCACATTGCAAGTAGGTCCAGCTGAATTCCCCATCTTATTTCAAGTGATGGATGTTACGTCCAACTACAACTTGTTACTAGGAAGGCCATGGGTCCATATGGCAAGAGCAATTCCCTCCACGCTCCATCAGTGTGTGAAGTTCGAGTGGGGTCGCACTGAAGTTACCATTCACGGGGAGCTCAGTCACCCCATCTATTCCGTGAATTCTGTTCCAGTCACTGAAGAATTGGATGGAGCCGTTTTCCATGCTCTGGAGATCATGCAAGCCGTAAGAATTGATGAGAAGGTAGAGCCTGTAAAGATGGAGATGTCGAGAGCAGCGAAGATGGTTGCGTCAGAGATGTTGAAATATGGGTATAAACCAAAGACAGGGCTCGGACCTAAGGCTGACGGTATAATTGAACCAATCCAGCTAAAATATCAGAAAGGTACCGCCGGGCTAGGGTATAAGCCTGCTTCAGGAGGAGTCCACAGTGCAAAGTTTGGGGCAGTAGTGTTCGTGCCAGGACAAGTCCTAATCCCAGATGAAGCAGTTGATGAAGACGTCATTGAGGGAATAGGAAATCTATTCGTGGCCATGATCGACGATGGACTGGAGAAAGACATCAAGAAGCTGACCATCCGTGATGCCGAGCCTGGAGAAGTCTTGCAGAACTGGACCATCAGCCCGTCCCTGTTTCGACAAGAGTCCTGGTAGTGTGGAAAACTAGTTTTATTTCAAAATGTTTTTGCATGATCAATTGAGGCTTGAATCATGCCTAAGCCTTTTTGCTACTTGCCTCTTCTGAAAAGCTAGATTGCTTTTTTAATAAAAATCTTCATTTTTCTTAAAATCTATCTTTCGATTGTTTAAAATAACTATTTATTTTCACTCACCTTTCATACTTTTCAGCGCTAATATTAGTAAAAATCATCGTACAACGGTTATGACATGTAACGAATCCATTGAGCAAAGTGCGAGTCATGAGCAGGACTATGAAGAATACGATGAAAGCATGATGCCTAAAAATCTACCTCAGGAGATCGAACAACTTGAAAGCCAGAAAAAGCCCAACATGGAGGAAACCGAGGTTGTCAACTTGGGAAATGAAGAAATGGTGAAAGAAGTACGAGTCAGCATACACTTGGAAGACGAAGAAAGCAAGAATTGATTGAATTGATCAAACAATATGTTGATGTGTTTGCTTGGTCCTACGATGACATGCCAGGATTAAGCACCGATATCGTCTCACACAAGCTGCCGACTGATCCTTCTTGCCCGCCTGTGAAGCAAAAGACTAGGAAGTTCAAGCCTGATTTGAGTTTAAGAATCAAGGAGGAGGTAACTAAGCAGATCCAAGCAAATGTTGTGAGGGTTACTAATTACCCCACATGGTTGGCTAATATCGTGCCAGTGCCAAAAAAGGACGGGAAAATCAGGATATGTGTAGACTATCGGGATCTAAATAAAGCTAGTCCCAAGGATAATTTTCCTCTCCCAAACATTCACATACTCATCGACAATTGTGCAAAGCATGAGTTGCAATCGTTTGTCGATTGCTTTGCAGGATATCACCAAGTCCTGATGAATGAAGATGATGCGGAGAAAACAACATTTATCACTCCATGGGGGGTGTATTGCTATAGAGTGATGCCATTTGGACTAAAAAATGTTGGCGCAACCTATATGAGGGCCATGACTACCCTCTTCCATGACATGATTCACAAGGAGATTGAAGTGTACGTAGACGATGTCGTTATCAAGTCCAAAAGGAGTTCGGACCACCTAGGGGATTTACAGAAGTTCTTCGAGAGGTTGCGGAGATACAATTTGAAATTGAATCCAGCAAAGTGCGCATTCGGAGTCCCTGCCGGAAAGCTACTGGGGTTCATTGTCAGCAGGAAAGGCATAGAATTGGATCCATCAAAAATCAAGGCGATTCAAGAGTTACCTCCCCCAAGGACCAAGAAGGATGTGATGAGTTTCTTGGGGAGACTCAATTACATCAGTCGTTTCATAGCTCAGTCTACACTGATATGTGAACCCATATTCAAGTTGCTAAAGAAAGATGCCGCCACAGAATGGACGGAAGAATGCCAAAGAGCTTTTAATAGAATCAAGGAGTACTTGTCCAACCCGCCAGTATTGGTTCCACCAGAGCCCGGAAAGCCATTGCTACTATATCTATCCGTCATGGATGGAGCATTTGGATGTGTGTTAGGACAACACGATGACACGGGAAAGAAAGAACAAGCTATTTACTTCTTGAGCAAGAAGTTTACACCATACGAGGCAAGATATACCTTGTTAGAACGAACGTGTTGCGCCTTGACTTGGATTGCGCAAAAGTTGAGGCATTATCTGTCGGTATACACCACGTACTTGATCTCAAGAATGGATCCACTCAAGTACATCTTTCAGAAACCGATGCCTACAGGGAAATTAGCAAAGTGGCAAATTTTGCTGAGTGAGTTCGACATTGTGTACGTGACACAGAAGGCCGTCAAAGGACAAGCTTTGGCCGATCACCTCGCAGAAATCCGGTGGATAAAGATTATGAACCGCTCATGACTTACTTCCCCGATGAAGAAGTATTTTTTGCAGGAGAGGACATCTCAGAGTCATATGATGGATGGAGATTGTTTTTTGATGGAGCATCAAATTTCAAAGGAGTCGGAATTGGAGCAGTCTTGGTTTCAAGAACGGGACAGCACTACCCAATCTCAGCCAAGATTAGATTCCCTTGCACAAACAACATGGCAGAATATGAAGTATGCATTCTCGGACTTAGGATGGCTGTGGACACGAACATCAAAGAGCTTCTGGTAATAGGTGATTCTAACCTATTGGTTCATCAGGTACAAGGAGAATGGGCCACCAAGAATGTCAAGATCCTTCCTTATCTGGAATGTGTGAAGGAGCTGAGCAAAAGATTTACAAAGATTGAGTTTAAACATGTCCCCCGGGCTCAAAATGAGTTCGCCGATGCTTTATCTACTCTTTCCTCAATGATCCAACACCCGGATAAGAATTACATCGACCCTATTGAAGTGGAGATACGTGACCAGCACGCATACTGTTTTCACGTAGATGAAGAGTTTGATGGAAAGCCATGGTACCATGATATTAGAAGGTTGCTCGAAGCAGGAGAATATCCGGAAAATGCCGGTAGCAAGCAGAAGCGGACTTTAAGGAGAATGGCCAATCATTTCTTCCTTAACGGCGAAATCTTGTATAGGAGAACCCCGGATTTGGGATTACTAAGATGTGTCGATGCAACAGAAGCGACAAGACTGTTAGAGGAAGTTCACGCAGGGACATGTGGACCCCACATGAACGGATCCACTTTGGCAAAGAAGATTTTGAGAGGTGGATACTTTTGGATGACTATGGAGAGGGATAGCATCCGGTATGTACAAAAGTGTTATCAGTGTCAAGTTCATGGCGACTTCATACGAGTTCCGCCAAACGAGCTCAATGTGATGGGGTCACCATGGCCATTTGCTGCTTGGGGCATGGACGTAATTGGACCCATAGAGCCTCCCGCATCAAATGGACACCGTTTCATCCTGGTAGCTATCAACTATTTCACAAAATGGGTTGAGGCTTCAACGCACAAGGCAGTAACTAAGAAGGTGGTAGCAGATTTCGTCCAAAATAACATAGTTTGTCGTTTTGGAATTCCGGAATCAATCATAACAGACAACGGAACCAATCTTAATAGTGATCTCATGAGAGAGACTTGTGAAAGGTTTAAGATCTCCCACCGGAACTCCACAACATATCGACCACAAATGAATGGAGCAGTTGAAGCCGCGAACAAGAATATCAAGAGGATCCTGAGAAAAATAATAGATAGTAACAGAGAATGACATGAGAAGCTGCCATATGCTTTGCTCGGCTATCGCACCACAATCAGAACATCCACTGGTGCAACCTCCTACATGTTGGTCTACGGTTCGGAAGCAGTAATACCTGCTGAAGTGGAAGTACCTTCTCTAAGAATCATCCAAGAGGTTGGTCTGGAAGACGCGGAATGGGTTCGTAGCAGGATTGAACAGTTGATGCTCATTGATGAGAAGAGACTGGATGCAGTATGTCACGGCCAACTCTATCAAAATAGAATGATCAGAGCGTTCAACAAGAAAGTCAAGCCTCGACGATTCACGCCAGGGCAATTAGTATTGAAGAAAATATTCCCTCACCAAATTGAAGCTAAGGGGAAATTTGTGCCAAACTGGCAAGGTCATTACATGGTTCACCGAGTGCTCTCAGGCGGAGCAGTAATCCTCGCAGAGATGGATGGCGTCGTGAGCACAAAGCAGATCAATTCGGACGCTATCAAGAAATACTACATTTGAAGACAGAAGGACTAGTTGTTATTTCCTTATACTTTTTGCATTTCTCTCTAATGTAACAGAACTACGTATTAGCCTGACTTCCCACGGCGGGATACGTAGGAAACCCACATCGGGTCCGGTTTCCCTTAGAAAAACCAAAAACATCATCTTTCATATATTCAGAACTACGATTGACCTGACTTCCCTCGGTGGGATACGTAGGCAATCCTCGTCGGATTCAGACCCTCCATATTTTTCATTTTCCATATTGTATTTGAACTACGTTCTGACCTGATTCCGTTTGGATACGTAGGCAGCCTGAGTCAGGCTCGGTCATTGCATTACATGTTTTTATTCTTCCTAATGTATTTGAACTACGTTCTGACTTGATTCCGTTTGGATACGTAGGCAGCCTGAGTCAGGCTCGGTCATTGCATTACATGTTTTTATTCTTCCCAATGTATTTGAACTACGTTCTGAACTGATTCCGTTTGGATACGTAGGCAGCCTGAGTCAGGCTCGGTCAATGCATTACATATTTTCATCTTTCTTTGATATCCCCGAACTACGTACAGACCTGATTCCCATTCGGGGATACGTAGGCAACCCTAAAGGTTCGGTCATACCCTTAGGATAAACCTCCCCCCTTTTTATTTATACCTTCAGAGTGATCCAACATCTACAGAGAGATAGAGAAGCGTCACCAGAAGCCGAAGCTACGAGAAGAGTACACTTGGACGTCCTCAACTAATGGGAAAACTCGATTGGATTTCGGAACATGTCATAATCTAAGGAACGATGAATAATCACTATATATATGCGCCTAGTATACACAAAATATACTTATTTTCTAAAAATATATATACATATTTTCAAAATATTTCACTGCCTTTCCACCTACCGAGCCTTCGAAATAGGAAGTCGCGAGCAACCAAGGAGGTTTTGAAGGGATCCACCATACTGAGTCTCTGGGATAGGAAATCACGAGCGGCTGATGAGATTTTGTAGAAATCTAGTGACAAGGCCAGGGTCCGCAAGCCGACACAAATCAACACCCCTCCCAAAACTAAGAATTTTCCTTTGAGCGCAGGGAAACAGGAGTCAAGACAGGATGATGTCAAGTCAAGCTCATGGACATGATCGGAGAAATCTTTCGGCTATCCCGACACCATAAGCCGAATATTCTTTCCCAATTCTATATTTAAAATACTGTATCCCGATTCTTACAATTCTTAAAGAGTTTTCATCTATGTTTTTGCAGGTGCGTACTAGATCCGGATCAAGTATCGAAGACAGAGAGCTCTCATAGGAAAATAGGATAGTTTATCTCTTTCCAAATAACTCCGCCAATCGGAGATTGCCATCTAATTGCGTCAAATAACTCCGCCGATCGGAGAATGCGGACTGACTTCATCAAACTCCGCCGATTGGAGTTTGTACATAGGCAAACAAAACGATGCTCTGCCGATTGGAGCTTGTATATAAGCAAACAAAATGACGCTCTGACGATTGGAGTTTGTACATAGGCAAACAAAACGATGCTCTGCCGATTGGAGCTTGTATATAAGCAAATAAAACGACGCTCCGCCGATTGGAGTTTGTACATAAGCAAACAAAACGACGCTCTGACGATTGGAGCCTGTACATAAACAAGCAAGTGACGCTCTGCCAAATCAGAGAAATGCATATTAGCAAGCAAAACATACTCCGCCAACCGGAGGCTGCATCATAGCAAGCATCATCATAACTCCATCAATCATAAGCATGCATGCCATCAACATCCTCATTTTGCATTAAAAATCACGCCCACCCTCTAATGCGGGTATTTACATTCAAGTACATTTTACAGGCGCCCACCTTCTAATGCGGGTATTTACATTCAAGTACATTTTACAGGCGCCCACCTTCTAATGCGGGTATTTACATTCAAGTACATTTTACAGGCGCCCACCTTCTAATGCGGGTATTTACATTCAAGTACATTTTACAGGCGCCCACCTTCTAATGCGGGTATTTACATTCAAGTACATTTTACAGGCGCCCACCTTCTAATGCGGGTATTTACATTCAAGTACATTTTACAGGCGCCCACCTTCTAATGCGGGTATTTACATTCAAGTACATTTTACAGGCGCCCACCTTCTAATGCGGGTATTTACATTCAAATACATTTTACAGGCGCCCACCTTCTAATGCGGGTATTTACATTCAAGTACATTTTACAGGCGCCCACCTTCTAATGCGGGTATTCATTCAAAGCTCTGGCACACAAACCGGAGTATGCATCAGGATCTTGGTACACAACCCAAGATTCCATTTCATTAACGCTTCGGCACACAAACCGGAGTATGCATCAGAATCTTGGTACACAACCCAAGATTCCATTTTATTAACGCTCCGGTACACAAACCGGAGTATGCATTAGGATCTTAGTACACAACCCAAGATTCCATTTCATTAACGCTTTGGCACACAAACCGGAGCATGCATCAGGATCTTGGTACACAACCCAAGATTCCATTTCATTAACGCTTCGGCACACAAACCGGAGCAGGCATCATAATCTTTCTTTTCCAGCAAGTACACAATCTTGCATCCCCAGCGTCTCACAGCTCGACATTGGGGCAATTTTGAAAGAGACATTGGGAACAGCATTGCCCCGCCAGTCGAGAGGCTTTATTTTACAGCATTGCCCCGCCAGTCGAGAGGCTTTATTTTACAGCATTGCCCCGCCAGTCGAGAGGCTTTATTTTACAGCGTTGCCCCGCCAGCCGGAGGCTTTACTTCCCAAGATTATTTCACCTACAGTACATCCACTCCAAAATGGAGACGTCAACAATCATTTGGATATCTACACTCTACTCTTTACATTACAATTTTAATTTACAGTTTTGAGCCTCAACAGGTACTTTGTAACCCCTCTTCTTACCTGTTTTGCAGGATGACACACTACAACGTGGAACTACCTCTAAGCAGCGATTGAGGCAATGCTTAATGAGGAATACCAAACTCACAGGCCAGAGTTTCAAGACTAGCACTCCGACTCCAATTCCTACAATCAGTCATCCATACTTCTAAGTTAGAGTACACCTGCTCTCACAAGCATCGATACCCCTTTCTTTATCTCCTAGAGTTCCCACTAGAGGATATTAAAGGGACTACCTCCATCCAGCAATTCGACGTGATCTTATGGGGATGCGAGATGCACCTAGTAGAGTCTCGTTTATGGGTGTGTTGTGCACCACATTTATAATCGGGAGGCTGTGAAAGTGCACCCATTTTGAAAAGATTATTGTCATCTAGGAGATAATCTACTGTCAATTCCATAAAACTCTTTCCAAGCTCAACTAAGAGACCAGTGTCAACCATAAATCATACACTGGGGAAAATGTTGAGGACTGTCTCAAAATTTACCATAATCCTCTATTCAGGACTGCAACCGCCCTAATTCCCATTTCCTTAGGGATACGTAGGCAGCTCAACTTCGAGCATGGCCGTATCCACTCCATCCGTGCCAAGATCATCTTCCCCTTTACCGCAAAAAATACCAGTGTCGACATAAAACCAACACTGGGGCAAATTTTGAGGACCTCTCAAAATTTTTGAACTACATTGGCCTGATTCTCGTGAAACCCGAGATATGTAGGCAACTCGGAGACCAGAGTTCGGTCGAATTCATAATGACAATAACCTTTCTCTTTCTAGGTACGACCTTTCCAAAAATTTGATTTTTTCCAGTCGAGACAAAATTGGCTTTACGTCAACATCTTCGCCCAAAGACTCTTTCATCATCTTTGTTCGAAGAGGGGCAAGTTGTTGACACCCAATTTTGGCCCTCCTTTTTCCCATAATTAATTTTTTATATGCTTCTTAATCCCGAGGACTTTTTCAAAATGATTTTCTCATTTTTATATTAATTTTTTATAAATTTTGGCACAAATAATCATTTTTTAAAATGATTTCCTTTACTTTTTGTAATATTAATTACTAATAATATTGTATCTTATAAATCACCCCAAAAATATTTTATAATTCATTCTTTTTAACAAGATATTGGTATAGCAACTTTTATTTCAAACTCTAAATGAAATTTGTCGTATCGCTATAACATTTCCTAAATATTGTTCTATCGATTGAGGATTGCGATTACGCGTATCAGAATTATTTTTAAATCATCTATATACGTATTTGAAATTAATCGGGATGAAAGAAAGCATCGTTAAATTAATTAAGTGGAAAAACGATTAGGGAAAATTACATTTTTTCTACAAACTAATTCATTTACCAAATTTTGGGCCAAATCTTTATTTTTCTTTCAGCCAAACCGGCCCAATTCCTCCTAACCCACTACCCAATCGCCCGACCCTGCCCAAACCCCTGACCCGGCCCAAAAATCCCTCAGCTAACACCTAAACCAACCCCTAATCTTCTCTCTCACTCCACTTTCAATACAAACCAGCAGACCCCTCACCCTCTCCAAAACCGACCGACAACCCCCATCCCAAACCCTGCTGCCCGTCGCCCTCACCACCAAAGACCCGCCGGATTTCGCTTCATACCGGCGAGCAAACGGCGACAACGTTCTCCCCGTCACCTCGTTGTCTTTTCCCCCTTTCCAGAGGTTTTGCAGCCTCGAAAAAGACCACCGCCGCTAGACCACCGGATAATGGCAAAATCCGGTGGTCTTCACCCTTCTCTCCTCCACTTTATAGCCATCCTCTCACCCCTTTTTGTCAACTCGAAACAGAGCTGAAAAAGCTCCCCCCGCCGCCGGCTGCAGACCTCGGAAAAGAGGAGACCCAGCCGTTGCCCGACGGTCCGAGCTCCACACCTCCAACCCGTCACTGTCTATTTCAAATCAACCTGAAAAAAGGGGTAAGCATCTTCTTTTTCTCTGATTTTCATCATTTCCTCTTGCAAATTGGCTTTCCAAGAATTCAAATTTTGAATTCTTGGAAAGAACGTTGGAGCCCTCAATTTTCGGCTATAAAAGGAACCCTTGGGTTTCAACCAAAGGACGGAAAAAAGATTACGGAAAAATGACAAATGAAAATTGACGGAAGGAATCACAAAAAATTAACGAATTAAGCATCAGAAAAACTATCAAAACAGCTCACCAAAAATTGTTCTCTAGTTGTTCACTGTCGATTTCCATATACTCACTATTCGTTTTTCTCTTGTTGTCTCGTTTGCTATTCGGATAACCGGAGTCGGAGTCGGAAGTTGCTAGTTTGAAACTCAACACTCAACGGCCTCAATCGCTGCCCAACACAAGGTAAATCATATCCCGTCTTAATTACGTTGGTTTTAATTTTTGTCAATTGTTTGTCATGTGCTTAGTCGGAATGATGGCTGGCTGTTTTTAGGCATAAAAATGTGAAACGAAAATCAGTTCTAGTCATTTGGTTTAGAATATGTGTTTGTGAAGTGTTTACAACTCAAAACTTGGCTTAATTGTTGTAAATGGTGTTGTTTGTTTGGTTTGAATTATCGTGGCTAATTTGAAGTAAAATAGTTGTTGGTTTGTTCGGTTGTATTTATAGTCGATGGTGTATTGGAAGAATGTTTATAACCTTGAATTAGCGTGAAATGAACCTCAAGAGGCTTCGAGTTTTTTCGGGTATATACCGCTGAATGTTTAAGGATATTGTTGTGATCACGTGATGACTATAATAATTGTTTAGTTCGTCTTTTATAATTTTTCGTTCCCGCAAGGTGCTGGCAGCCTTCGTTTAGCGTAAAAAGGATTTAAAGTCCTAAAACTTTAGATTAGGATGAGAAGACTACGAGTTTCAAGCCCTCAACATGATTAACCGCTTGTTTGTAGACCTTTTGTGCTATTTATTTCGAGATGTGGGTGCGGAAGTAGTGACTTTGAACCTTATATATGATTAAACAAGCATGGAGCTTTACTGTTGCAGTAGCCATAGTTGGTTTGAATGTTTTTCTTATGTGTTTTTTGCTGACATACATTTGCCCAAGTATCAAGAGTGCCACTTAGTTTGCAAAGTTGAAATTAATGAGTCGTGACTTTCACTTTCTTCATTTAAACTTGTGTCACTTTGAAGTTGGCAGATTAATTCGTTAATTTGTTTGTTATCATTTTGGTTGGTTGGCTGATTTCGTGTAAACCCGAAAAAGTATATGTATGTTATGCTTCCATTTCTTGTAGTTCAATTTCTTAAGATAGAAAAGTTTTCAATAAGTTTAGTCATTTCGTTAGTCCCGGAAATATTGTTTAGGATAGGAATATACATATCATGATTATATTTCCGGTGTTTGTTAAATATTGTGGTCGCTAACTTTTCTTTAAACACCTTAATCCTAGTAAAAAGTGGTCAAATTAGTGTGCATTGTTAGAAAAAGAGGGCTGCCCGTATTTTCATTATTTTGGTTTTAACTCAGGATCAATTTCGGGAATGTTAGCTTAAGGAATTTATCATGAGCTAATGTAGTAGTTTGGTTCTTTTCTTTTTGATCCTCCCGTTACTAGTGTTGCCTTACTTTTGAGTTGATTTGTTCATAACACCTTACTTTTTGAGGTGATTTGTTCATAGCCACTTATTAATGAAAAAATAGTAATAAGGTTTTATATCGCTACTTGTTGTGTACTTTGTTTTCCAATAATCGACTAGTGTTGAAGATGTTCGTTTTGCCTAAGTTCTTTTCGGATATCATCTCATGTTAGTTCGTTTGTGCTTTAGTCAAATAAATTTGATCATTTACTTAAAAAATGAAGCAAAATATGGTTACATGTCGTCTTTCATATATGCTTGAGTATTTACCGAATAGCATGTTTGTTTTTCTTATCACTTTATTGTTAAGCTTGGCATATTTCTACATTTTGTAAACTTTGTTATGCAAGTTACTAATCCTTATCATTTTTTTTGTGTTACATGAAACAACCGGAGAGCTGGAGTTCTCACTTGAAACTCACTTTCGGCCCAATATATTTGGGTCGAGCAGCTATTAAGAGCTATCGCAGGCGCTCAGAGTCGTTTCTTTAGAAATTTAGTTCCTCCAAAGGAACTTGGCGCATCTGGCCCTTTACTTTTTTTTTATTGCTTTCCGTTGTGCTTACTTGAAATGTTTTAACTAACCTTGTATATTTGGATATGTGTTTTTCTTTGTGATTTTGATTAACGTTTATTCTTCGGTTTATAGTTTTCATGGATTACTTTATTTAGCTTAAAATTTTGAAAGAATTTCCTCCACCCTTTTTAGTTAGGCAAATGTTTCGGGTTTCCCTTTTAAAATACTTTAAAATTAGTGGTTAAACACTTTTCAAAATAGTAATAATAATAAATAGTGCAGATTTTTTTTAGGATTAACTAATTTAGGCTTTGTCGGAAAACTTGTTTAAATAACTCGCGGTAGACTTTCAAAACATTAATTAGCAATTTAATTTATTTTCAAACAAATATTTAAGTCATTCTTAGGCCTTAGATTATAGAATGCTTTATCTAATTTAGGCAAGCCTTCTTTATATATATTTATAACTTATATATTCTCTTATTCTAACCCCAATATTTTACAAATATTTTGGTTATACTCTATATCTATTTTGAGATTTCAGATTTTTTAAGGCCTCAAAACGCAAGGTATATATGTGTCATATGCTATCTACTACAAGGTATATATATTTATATTTTTACTTACTCATTCTTCCTACTTAAATTAAACATATATTATTTTATCACAATTACATTTACGTACATAATATTTTCTTTCATATTCAATGTATGTTTGTTTCTCACTTTATAAATAAAAGTCTTTTTTATATGAAACAAATAATTTTCATTCTCTACGCAAGTCTTCAAATTCTCTTTTACATGAAATATATTTATGAAATAAATATGATTTTCTTTATATTTTTCTCTACTACCGGTATACTTATTTCCTATATTTTTACTTGTCCAAATCCTTTTAAATAATAAACTTTTCACATGATTTCTTATATTTTAAATATACATACATCACCTTTATTCTCTTTCAATAAACATGTCATAAACTTTCTCAAACTTTAAAAACTACATATTTTTTACTTTACAAAAAGTATTTGTATAAATAAATGTTTTCATTTTTTTTACATAGCTTTTAAGTATATATTCTTATAAATCATAAAGTTCTACATACTTTAATTATAATTACGATAAAAGTATTGCTATTAAACTTTCATATATTTTGACATGTACATACATATGTTTCATCTTTTTACCATAAGTATATTTTATATTTTTGCCTATTGTAGTGGCATGTGTCATATACTTTGAGTTTTTTTCTTTAAATTAATAAAACACGTTTTTATCACCCTTTTTTTTAGCAAATAATGAGCAAATAACTTTCCCAAATATTGTTTCTAAACTGAGTTTAAGAACTATCTTCGGATAGGCTCTGAAGGGTGCCTAACACCTTCCCTTCGAGTAACCAAAACTCTTACTCAGAATCTCAAACGTTTTCGCAGACTAAAAAACAGAGTTTTACATAAAAAATGGTTTCCTAAGTTTCCTAAAATTTAGGTGGCGACTCTCAACCCTTTTCCAAAACAAAGGCAGAAGAGCCGGATGTTGCAAGCATATTTTGGCCAGTCCGAAATTGGGCGCGACAATGTGGCAAAACTCTCCCGCTTCCAAAACTCTCTGCGCAAGTTTTTGGCCTTGTAGCTAATTCCAAAATATGGGCTGGATCTTCTACAAATTTTCCCGAATCAAGCGTCCCTTTGAAAAAGCAAAAAGCTAATAAAAATCCATGAGCTCCAAGAAGAAGAACCCAAGTGGGTCATGTAACAGAGGTTCTCCCCCGTCTAACCCAAAGGTCCATTCCCGTCTTATCGATGAAGAGGAGAAAGCATCATTGAGGTCATTAATAATGAGGTAAATATCCACATAGATAATGTTGAGGCCTTGTCTTACATGCAAGGGTATACAAAAGGGAGTTTCCAATTACTGATCAACTATTAAATAATGCCCCGACACCTCAGGGATACGTCATTAGGGATTTTGAGTTTTGAGAGTGCATCCACGCTGGTTGCCGCTGCCGATTTAGCTACTTTCTCTTTTGATCAGTCTGATCCTTCATTTATTTGTTGGATGTGGTCAGTACTTCTGCAGTCCTAGTGGAAATGAGCTTCTCGGTCCATCGACCGATGGTCTATCTGGGCACATTGGTCTCAGGGGTTGGCAACAAATAAGCTTAGTGATTCTGGAGAGCCTGTTGACTAAGTCAATGTATGCTTCCGCCAAGGTACAAATTTTGCTCATGTTCTTATTTCTTCTTATGTTCTGATGTTTCTTCCATTCTTTTTTTATTACTGTTGCCCTTCCTTTCTTTGCAGGAACATGGGATTAACTCACTAATATTAGATAGGTAGCGGGTTGAGAAGGCAAGTTAAGTTCTAGAGATGAATATGTTGAGGTCGAAGTTGACATCCTTGGAGTTTGAGCTAGCCGAGGCTGTGAAGGCAAAAGACGAAGTCATTTTAGGTGAAGAATATGATTGAACAGAAGGTCAACCAAGCTAACGAGGCGGCAACCCTCTAATCACACCAGGCACTTGAGATAAACGACAAGCTTGTAGAGTTGGTATCTAAAGAGTATAAACTTGCCACAAAAAACCAAGCTCTGAAGATAAAGGTCAAATGGTAGAAAAAATAGTAGGTCATCCTCTAGGGTGAGGTATATCAACTTACACAAGAGGCCAAGGGACTTAAATATCGTATCTTGGATAATTCCTCCGATATGAGTTGGTAATACTATCTCTATTGAGTTATCTTTCTTTCCATGTTAAAACTAGCCAACAGTCTGGTGGCGGGAATTATTTTGTCAGTTATCTTCATTTCCTTAAGGATGCAGTTGATTATATTACCTGAATCCATCAAAACATGCTTAATCTGAGATCTTAAAATACAAAGAGATATTACCAATGCATCATTATACTAGAATGTGAGGCCTTCGAAGTCACTGTCAATGAAATAAGTGAATTGTATTCAGAGTATGTCCGATCCTTTTTGCCAAATTATGATGGTGACCTTCGTCTTCTCGATTGCTGATAACTAACTTTGTTAACTGTTTCTCCTCCAAAAATAACATGAACTATATGATCAAGTGATGATAGTTTTCCTGATTTTGTGACCCCTTGATTATATGATTAAGGTTGTATTTAGCTCTGTCACTTTGTTAACTGTCTTCTACTTCTTTCTATTGAACTCAAAAAGAAAAATTCAATGTGAAATTGGATACCTTTCAATTATTTGGTCCATCGATCTGTAAATTCTCAAAATTTGAATTGCAAAACTCAAAATTAAAATCTCTTAATTTCCTTAATGAAAATAGTAAGTAAGCGAAAGTATCAACATGCAACACTTGAAGAATCAAAACGTAACCACAAATAATCAAAAACAGATAGAAATGCTGATATAAATGTTAAAAACAACGAAGCAGAGTTCAAACTGATACCTAATTAAGAACCAAAATCTATCATAACAAAATAATACCTTGAAGGTAAAGGTGATCCAAAATCAGCGAACTCCATAGATAACGAAAGAAAAATAGGTGAGAAGAGAGAGAGATATGAAAGAGCAGAAGCCGAAGTGAAAAAGAAAATTTTAGAATGAGGTGGATAGAGAATGGGAAAGAATTGAAAGACATCCGTGTGTCTGCAGTTTGGAGAATGAGGTAGCATGTTACAAGGTTAAAACATAAGTTTACAGTGTAACCTTAAAACAATACGTATTTACAGAAATACCCCTGGACGACCAAAGACCTTCACTTATTAAATAGTAGAAAAAGGCTACTCTATATCCTATAAAAAGGCTATTCTAAATAGTACTCGGGTACTGTCATGTGCTTGAAAGTTGACACCAAACTCGAGTTTGATTATTGACTGTTCTGTTATCATTGCTGCATACCTCGGGTAAGGCAAGATACCCAAGCTTGGAGATACTATCCTTCGGAGGAAAACTTGAACGGTGCTTTGGGTTGATGGACAAATCTTTGATGCACGGGAACATCATTGACCCTGGGCCTCCAGAGACCCATGGATTAATCATGAAGCAAAGTTTCCTCTTTGAAACCCGACCCTTTCACAAGTCGTTCTTTTATGTATCGAATTGTCACTGGCCCAATAATATGACTCAATTTTTACCCCATACAATAACCATCACAACTGAAGCGTTGGCTCTTAGTGTCTCTTCATCAAACAACTAAGTTTTATAATATCATATAAATTAATATATTTCATTATATTTTAATAATAGAAATTTAATTATTATTTTATTTATATTTTATATTTGTTAGTTTTTTAAATAAATATTAGTATACATTTTTATATAATGATAAAAAAAGTAATCTTAATTATCTAATATATATACCTAGAGTTAATATCGTAATAATCAGTCATTTCATGTATAAGATATCTTAATCTTGAGAAATTAAATACCAGTAATGTAGTTCAAAACAGAGCAAACTTAAAAATAATAGCAAAATAAAATCAAATTATAAATAATATATATATATATATATATATATATATTTATTCATTTGGTTCAGAATAAGTTTATTCATGATTAACTTGAAAATCTTAATTTATGGCTTTTAACTTATTTTTATTAGTTTGACTTAAAAACACTGAAATAAGTTAATTCAAATGGGCTCTTATGACTTCTGACTTATTTTTGTTATTTTGACTTAAAAACAAGTGCTTAAAAATACTTTTTTCAATTTTACCAAATACTTAAAAATTACTTAAAACACATTTTAACTTAAAAACACCTAAAATAAGCTAATCCAAACAGGCTCTGATTCAAATATTATAACTTTCTCTATGAAATAAATAATTTAAAAAAATCAGTGTAAAGTTTATCTTAATTTTAAGTAATACCTACAATCAAATATAATATAAAATTTAATCCCCAAATTTTCTCTTTGATATCCTATATATAAGAAGTGGGACGTTAGCAGCTGAAGTAATCATGTCATGGACGACAATGGGTTCCCCTCTGGCAAATTTTATATTGTTCTCTATTTTAATTTATTTATCTTATATTAAAAATCACAATAATTAATAACTCATTATATATTTAAAAATTACATTAAAAATAATATAAATCACAATTAAAAGTATTATAAATCACAATAATAAATAACTTAAAATATTCTTATATGAATTTCATTGATTTATATAAAATATTATATGCATATCTAAATTAGGCATATCTTAGAATTTTGGAATATCAATATTGGGCCTGTGCATAGCACGGACAACAACTTCTAGTATTTAATACTCCCTCCATTTTAATTTATTTGACCCATTTTGACTTGACACGAAATTTAAAAAGTAGGGAAGACTTTTGAATCTTGTGGTTAATAATTAAAGATATATCAAATGTACTAAAATACCTTTTAATATTGTGATTTTAAACATGTCATGTGAAAAGTTGAAATTGAAGAATTTCTAAAAAAAGAGACATTCTTTTTAAAACGTACTAAAAAGAAAAATAAGTCAAACAAATTAAAACGACAGAAGTAAAAGTGGGTGTGGAGATACTCAAACAAACTCCACTTCATCAACGTGCTTGCTTCAATAGAGGCCCACATAAGTTTTCCTACAACTTCCCTTAAAAGTTATATCGTATATAATTTTATTATTTTATATATATAAACATTGCTATATTATTAATAGTTTAATGTCGTGTATCAAAAAATTAATAATTTAATATTTATCGCGATAACTTATATACATAGATTAATATTTTAAAATATATTTTTTCTCTAGTGGAAAACTCTTTAAAGCCGTTAATTGCACAACCATTACTTTAATCCCTAAGACCCATAACCCCACTAAGATCACTGGATATCGACCCATCTCATGCTGTACAATACTCTACAAGCTCATCTCTAAAATCTTGACCCATAGAATGCAAGGAGTGATGTATAGTTTGGTACATGCCAGTCAATCTGCTTTTGTCTCTGGTAGAATAATTACTGATAATATTATTATGAGTCATGAGCTTATTAAGTGGTATGGGAGGAAGAATTTGTCACCTCGATGTATGCCAAAAATTGACATGAAGAAAGCATATGACTACATTGAGTGGCCTTTCTTGGAGCAAGTTCTTCATGGTCTCAACTTCCCCAGTATGTTTGTTAGATGGATAATGGCTTGTATCACCTCTGTCTCTTATTTGATATTGATCAATGGTGTTCCCACTCCCCTTTCCCTGCAAAGAAGGGACTTCGCCAAGGTGATCCTCTATCCCCTTTCTTGTTTGTGCTTGCCATGGAATATCTCAATAGGAAACTGAGAACCCTAAGACTGCAGACTGATTTCAACTTTCATCCTAAATGTGAGAAGCTCAGTATTACTCACCTTGGATTTGTTGATGGCCTCCTATTGTTTTGTAAAGGGGATCTGCAGTCTCTCCTCATGTTATATAATTGTTTCACTGCCTTCTCCAATGCTTCAGGATTAGTTGCAAATACTGATAAGAGCTCCATCTATTTTGGTGGTGTCAAGTTGAGTGAACAAACTATTATTCTGCAGTCCCTGGGTTTTTCAAAAGGCTCTCTCCCTTTTAAGTACCTGGGCATTCCTTTAACCTTAAAGAAGACCTCTGTGCTCCATATAAACCTCTCCTTGACAAAATGCTAGTTAGAATTAAAAATTGGACTTCCAGGTTGCTCTCATATGCTGGCAGGGTCCTGCTGATTAAAACTGTCCTGTTTTCAGTCCAGGTGTTTTGGTCACTAGTTTTTATCCTTCCAAAGAAGGTGGTGCAGCTCACTGAGTCTATGTGTAAAACATTTTTATGGACTGGGGGTATTGACACTTCTAAGACAACATTGATCACTTGAGAGCAGTTATGTAGTCCTAAAACTGTTGGTTGATGTGCCGGTATTCTACGGCACATTTGACGCCTTTAACTAAGAATACTCGCGTGTTTCCAAGCAACCTTATGTGGTTTTTGATGTTTTTATGTTGTATTTGCAGGAAATGGAGACAAGGATAAAAAGGAAGTGAAAAATACTCAAAAGCTAAGTAACACGGGTTAGGCTTGACGGAGGGCCTGACGGCCCGTCACACCCGTGACTGACCGTCAGGAGCCACCAAACCTTGCAGTAGCTAAAGGACGCACTGGATAGTGGCGACGGTTGGCGTGACGGCCCGTCACACCAGTGATTGACCGTCAGCCAAACCGTCAAGTTTGAGCTCAAGGATAGCATGCAGTGGATAGTGGCGACGGTTGGCATGACGGCTCGTCACACCCGTGACTGACCGTCAGCCAAACCGTCAAGTTAGAGCTAAAGGAGAGCATGCACTGGATAGTGGCGACGGCTTGGAGTGACGGCCAGTCGCATGGGTGACGGTCCGTCAAGTGACCCGTCAACGCGATGCGGGATTCCGAAAGTTCTATTTTTGGACTTTATTTCCTGGATTACTATAAATATCCAGTGTTAGGGTTATTTTATTTATTCATTAACTAATAGTTTGTGCGAAGGTTTGAGCGACTTTTTGAGAGGAGAAAACACGACAAACTCGTTTTTCTTCCTCTTCTTCCATTGTTCTTGGGATTTTCACCATTGGTGCTGGGATTTTACGAAGTTCAAAGTAAAGTAATAATTTTCTATTGTAAGAATTCTTTCTTCTCATATGAATACTATTATCTATTTACTTCGTTTTGCTAGCATGAGTGGCTAAACTCCCCACAACTAGGGTTGTGGGATCCATGGCAAGAGTAACAACGTAGATTCCGGGTAGCATTGGGTTAAATTTATATGTTGTCACGTGGTTAATTATTCATTATTAATGTTTTCTAGTGGTTGCAAACATTAGGACATGCCTAGGTTTGATTTGCTTGAGCAAAGAGATTAAAACCGGGAAATTTGATTAACTACGAGGATTCGAGACTACCAACTCCCGTCTTATGATTAATGCTGTAACTAGATTAATCTACTTGATGTTTAGGATTGAAATAAGAAATTTCACCTTTTCAAGTTCGAGAGAATTGAAAAGGAAATTCATCTATTTGGTTGAGAAACGTTTAGATGATACCATTAATTTAATCACATCGTGATATACATATAGAAAGAACCCGGTTAAGCTTTGAGTCAAAATTGTTACGACGCCATGGTGAACACTTCCCTAGTTCATTCTCATATTGATTATTACTCGTTGAAACTCGTAAATTATTATTTGCTTTGTTCAAATATTGATCACACAAACCCCCCCCATTTACCGGAAACTATTGATTACTAGTCAACTAAGTCACTAACGACTTAATTTGCACCTTATTCCCTGTGGGATCGACCCCAACCTTTGTTGGGTTCTATATTTGATGACGATCGCTTAGGCTTCTTAATTTGAGGTGTAATTTGAGCGTTATCAAATTTTGGCGCCGCTGCCAGGGAATACGGTTGTTTATTAAGTTCGGTGTGTTTATTTGACTCTTAGTCATATTTTCTGCTTTTACTTTTATTTGTTGTTTTTGTTTGTTACAGGTACATAGTTGTGCATGCCAAGTACCCGACGCTCGGGTGAACCAATATTACCCTACGACCCCGAGCTCGCAAGAACGCTAAGGCAAACCATGAATGTACAACAGCAGGAGGCAGCAAGGCTCGCTGCAGAACAGCAGACTCAACAGGCTCAGCATCACTTGAATGATGAGGATATCGACTTGGATGGAGTTGGTGCTACGGGCGCCATTGTTCTTCCTCCGCTAGCGCCCGGGGCCAAGTTCAACATTACTAGCACAATGATTCAACTGTTGAATTTGAGAGGAGTGTTCTGTGGTGTTGCTGGTGATGATCCAAACCGACACCTGATGAATTTTGTGGGTATCTGCAAGTCGTTCGAATTGCCTGGAGTAAGTCAGACAACGATCAGGCTCAGGTTGTTTCCGTTGTCTCTGTCTGATGAGGCAGCATTATGGTTGACAGAGCTAACCCTCGACTCTATCACAACCTGGGGAGAGTTGAAAGGAGCTTTCCTAGAAAGGTTCTTTCCTCCCTCTAGGATGATACAATTGAGGGATGAAATTAGCAACTTCAGATAACAACCTCATGAGGCTTTACATGAGACTTGGTTGCGGTTCAAGAAAAAGCTGACACAATGCCCAAACCATCAGTTGACCGACAATTTTTTGATGCAGACATTCTACAGGGCACTGAATTCGGCTACAAAGCCGACACTGGATAATGTAGCAGGTGGAGCATTTATGGGTCTCACTTTTATTGAGGCCACAACTATTTTTGACCGGCTCACCAAAACCAACAGGGCCTGGCATACACGGGATACAGAGGTAGCAGCTAGCACTTATGCAGTTGGTATGTCAGCAGAGCAGGCAGGAAGGAGGAAGAGCGGGACCAAGATATGGCCCATCTGAAAACGCAAATGGACCTACTGACAAAGCATTTGTTGTCAGGAGGTATTGAGAAAGTGAATGCTGTGGGTTCCCAAGGTAGAGCAGCAGAGTTTGAATCTGATGAGGAGGCAAATTATTTGGGTGGTTTCCAGGCTTATGGCCAAGGAAACCAAGGTCGGAGCAATTACTATGAAAAGCCGGGTAATAAGAGTCGAGAACAAGGTGATTGGAGGAGCAAAGACGATAGAGGTGGATTATACATACCACCTGGGAATCGTGACAAAGCTAGCAATGAGTCAGGGACATCCAAACTAGAGAATATGATGGCTAAGATGCTGCTGAAGGTAGAATCGACTGACTCCGGGGTAAAGGAGATGAGGACTGAATTATCAGCAATGAGTCAGGTAGTGGATTCACATTCCACCTCGATCAAGCAACTAGAGCAACAAGTAAGTCAAATCTCGGCGTCTCTAAATCAAAGGAAGACAAGTACCTTGCCGAGTGACACCATTCAAAACCCGAGGAATGACGGGAGCTGTATGGCGGTCACTACAAGAAGCGGTAAAATATTATCGGAATCACATCCGATAATTCAGACTCAGAAAG
Source organism: Jaltomata sinuosa (assembly GCA_003996215.1). NCBI lineage: Eukaryota > Viridiplantae > Streptophyta > Magnoliopsida > Solanales > Solanaceae > Jaltomata > Jaltomata sinuosa. The sequence continues at coordinate 156,172 of QJPP01001911.1, read as the reverse complement.
GTGATGATGCGGATGAAAATATGGTAGGGGATGGTACTCAAAGGCTCACGGATAAAAGCAAGAAAGTTGAAAAACTTCCAACTATGATGCCTCGGCCACCGCCTCTTCCCACAACGGTTGAAGAAGAAAGTGGAAGATAGAAAGTTCCTAAATTTTATGACCATGCTCAAGCAGATATCAGTGAACATCCCACTGGTGGACGCTCTTGAACAAATGCCCGGATATGCCAAGTTCATGAAGGACTTGATTACCAAGAAGAGGTCAGTGAGCTTTGAACCTGAAGATAACCTCCATCACTGCAGTGCTATTTCTTCAAGATCATTAGTGGAAAAGAAGGAAGATCCAGGTGCTTTTACTGTTCCCTGTACTATTGGGAAATTCAACTTTGAAAAAGCCTTATGTGATCTTGGTGCTAGCATCAACTTGATGCCGCTAGCAGTCTATAAACAATTGGGTTTGGGAGCTCCCAAACCAACTACCATGAGGGTGTTAATGGCTGACCGTTCAGTAAAGCGACCGGTGGGAATATTGTCTGATGTGCTGGTAAAGGTCGGTAAGTTTATATTCTCAGCTGACTTTGTAATATTAGATTGTGAAGTAGACTTTGAAGTTCCCATAATCTTGGGACGACCATTGTTATCCACCGCAAGAGTGTTGGTCGACATGGAAAGAAACGAACTGACATTCAGAATAAACAATGAATTGGTCAAGTTTGATGTGTGTAAATTGATGAAGCCACCAAGAGACATGAGTGTGGTCTCGGTTATCAATGTTATTGATGAAGCCCCTAAGGATGTGCATATTGAGGAGAAGGGTTTTGTTGAGACCCTAGCTGTTATGAGAATTATGTTGGGATTGCAAGAAGAGAAACCTGTAGAGGAAGGCGGTGAGAACAAATCAAGGAAAAGAAAACACCGCAAGAGAACCAGCAAAGAAAAAGAGTTAGAAAGAGTAAAGAAGTTGTCTCGACTAGCTGAGGAGCCGATAAAAGAGAAAGTTGGAGCTCAACAGGATGATGTCGCTTGCACCTATTCCAGCGATTGCTCCTGCTTTGGAGACCCTGGCGGTCTCCAACATCATGCCAGACTCTGAGTCCTATGGGCTTCACAAGTATTCCTTTCTCTCACAGTTTTAGCTTTCACATGTATGCATTAGGGATAATGCATGAGTCTAAGTTGAGGGTGTTGGGATACCTGTGAGTCTTTCACCACCGAGGGTTTTTGTTGCCGTGTTTCTTTTCCCTCCGGTGTGCTATCTAGTAGAACCGACATATTTAGGTTGTCATTTTAAATTTTGTTTGTGTTGTTTTCTGGTGTCTATAGCAAGCATGGCTTTTTGAAAAGTGAACTAAAAGAAGCCCCCTCTGAAAAAGTTGATTTTGTACTTATGTTTGAAACAATTGACTGTTCTGGATCCTTGAATGTCATTGTGTGATTGTGATTGTAATAATTATGCTTAAGCCGAGTTGATGTTTTGATAGTTGGTAGTGGTATGGTTTCTTGATGCCAAGTGTGTGTGAGCTTATTGTTATAAATTCTTACTCTGTGCATGCATCTAGAACTTGCCCGGTCTATTTTGTTAAGCTTGAAGTTGGTTGCTTAGGAAAGGATCACAGGCCCTTTTTGTGTGCAGTCCACTTAGCCTATAAGACCGTCCAAATGCAAATTATCCCTTTGATTCCTGTTTGAGCCTTAATTGACCCTATTCTTTCAATAACCTGTCACCGTTTCTTTTTAACTTTGAATCCCTATTTTGGCCCTGGTCCTTCCTTGAACATCGTGCACCTCAACTCAGGCAATCAACCTAAGTTGAGGGTGGCTACTATAGAGATAAATGATAAGAAAAATAGGATGGATAAGATTGGTTGTGGATGGAATAAAAATTTCATCTGTGTGCCTAAGAAAAGAAAGAAAAAGAAACGAAAAAGAGATGAAAAAGAATTGTCAAAATAAAGAGGCCGCACCTGTAGCTAGAAAGAAGGAAATAAAAAGGTGAACAAGGATGGACGAAGTAAAGTTGATTGGAAATAGTAGGTCGGTGATTCCAAGGAGGGTTTAGTCACTATTTCCCAAACGTATCCTACCTGCACCCTAAGCCTCATTACAAGCCAAAACAAGTCCTGTAGTGATTCTGAGCGGCTTCCTGAAAAACTGAAATAGAATAGCAAGGGCAAGCTTATGGCATCGCATGTGCATTGTTTGAAATCGTTTGTGAGTGTGAGCGCCTTACCTAGTCCCAAATCTTGTGTGTGGGACTTCCTTGTGGTGAGGGCATCGGGATTTCAATACTACTTTCTGATTGTTGGGATAGCGATTCATGTATTGGGAGAATGTTCAGTCACATCGGCATGACACCCTTGGATCCTGACGAGTTAGCTTTTCAAAACACTTTTGTAGTACCAGGGGAGCTTGGTTTGAATTGCTTGAATCATTGATTAGCCATGGTTGCTAGAAACATGTTCTATAGCGTCATAGTTGAGGAGTCAGATGACACCCTTGGATCCTGACGAGTTAGCTTTTCAAAACACTTTTGTAGTACCGGGGGAGCTTGGTTTGAATTGCTTGAATCATTGATTAGCCATGGTTTCTAGAAACATGTTCTATAGCGTCATAGTTGAGGAGTCAGTTTTATTTCTGTTGTCATGTTGCTTGAGGACAAGCGAACGTTTTAAGTTGAGGGTGTTGATGTGCCGGTATTCTACGACACATTTGACGCCTTTAACTAAGAATACTCGCGAGTTTCCAAGCAACCTTTTGTGGTTTTTGATGTTTTATGTTGTATTTGCAGGAAATGGAGACAAGGATAAAAAGGAAGTGAAAAATACTCAAAAGCTAAGTAACACGAGTTAGGCTTGACGGAGGGCCTGACGGCCCGTCACACCCGTGACTGATCATCAGGAGAGACACCAAACCTGGAAGCAGCTAAAGGACGCACTGGATAGTGGCGACGGTTGGCGTGATGGCCCGTCACACCAGTGACTGACCGTCAGCCAAACCGTCAAGTTTGAGCTCAAGGATAGCATGCACTGGATAGTGGCGACGGTTGGCGTGACGGCTCGTCACACCCGTGACTGACCGTCAGCCAAACCGTCAAGTTAGAGCTAAAGGATAACATGCACTGGATAGTGGCGACGGCTTGGAGTGACGGCCAGTCGCATGGGTGACGGTCCGTCAAGCGACCCGTCAACGCGACGCGGGATTCCGAAAGTTCTATTTTTGGACTTTATTTCCTGGATTACTATAAATACCCAGTGTTAGGGTTATTTTATTTATTCATTAACTAATACTTTGTGCGACGGTTTGAGCGACTTTTTGAGAGGAGAAAACACGACAAACTCATTTTTCTTCCTCTTCTTCCATTGTTCTTGGGATTTTCACCATTGGTGCTGGGATTTTACGAAGTTCAAAGTAAAGTAACAATTTTCTATTGTAAGAATTCTTTCTTCTCATATGAATACTATTATTTATTTACTTCGTTTTGCTAGCATGAGTGGCTAAACTCCCCACAACTAGGGTTGTGGGATCCAAGTTAAGAGTAACAACGTAGATTCCGGGTAGCATTGGTTAAATTTATATGTTGTCATGTGGTTAATTATTCATTATTAATGTTTTCTAGTGGTTGCAAATATTAGGACATGCCTAGGTTTAATTTGCTTGAGCAAAGAGATTAAAACTGGGAAATTTGATTAACTACGAGGATTCGAGACTACCAACTCTCGTCTTATGATTAATGCTGTAACTAGATTAATCTACTTGATGTTTAGGATTGAAATAAGAAATTTCACCTTTTCAAGTTCGAGAGAATTGAAAAGGAAATTCGTCTATTTGGTTGAGAAACGTTTAGATGATACCATTAATTCAATCACATCGTGATATACATATAGAAAGAACCCGGTTAAGTTTTGAGTCGAAATTGTTACGACGCCATGGTGAACACTTTCCTAGTTCATTCTCATATTGATTATTACTCGTTGAAACTCGTAAATTATTATTTGCTTTGTTCAAATATTGATCACACAAACCCCCCCATTTACCGGAAACTATTGATTACTAGTCAACTAAGTCACTAACGACTTAATTTGCACCTTATTCCCTGTGGGATCGACCCCAACCTCTGTTGGGTTCTATATTTGACGATGACCGCTTACGCTTCTTAATTTGAGGTGTAATTTGAGCGTTATCATTGGTGGCCTTGGATTTCTTGATCTTGCAGCCTGGAATAAGGCAGCCATTTGCAAGCACTTCTGCAGCTTGTGTCTTAAGAAAGATAGGCTATGGATACGATGGGTGCATGCGTACTATATCAAAATGGGCTCTTCATGGGAAACGCAGGCTGACCAGGCCTCATGGATTATCAAGAAAATTCTTAGTGCTAGACTTACATTGAAAACTGCAGGCTACCTGGAAAAAGATGTGTCGCCTGGGACTAAGTTTAGCACCAAAATTATCTACCAAAGGCTTAGAGGGGATTGCCTTAAAGTTGATTGGAGGAGGATAGTATATAATAACTACGATGCTCCTAGGTGGAAGTTTATCCTCTACTTAGCAGCTTGGAGAAGACTACTGACTAGAGATAGAGTGGCCAAATGGAAGCAGATCTCTGATGTGTCATGCCTCTTATGTCAAGGAAGTGATGAGTGCATCGATCACATGTTCTTCTATTGTCCTTACTCAACTGTTATATGAGGCAGAATTCTCAACTGAATGGGGGTACATAGAAGGCCAATAGAGTGGAGAAGTGAGCTTGCTTGGGCTATAGGCTATGCTAAGGGTAAATCTTCTCATGCCTCTCTCTTCAGGATGGCCCTAGCATGCTGCGTATATATGGTTTGGCAGGAGAGGAATTTTCGGGCGTTTTGTCAACAACATAGAAGTCAAGATACTATCGTACGTCTGGTGGTTCAGGCTATTCACTGTAGAGAGGCTAGCTATCCATGCTTGAGCCAAAAGTTATCGGAGCTTAACTATTATCCTTAGATTTTGTTTGCTTGTAGGTGATGTGTTAGACTCTATGCCGTAGTGTTGGGGGCTGTCCAACACTTCTTTTCTTGTACTTTTTTTGCTACTTGGTAAATAATATTGTTAGTTACCAAAAAATATATGTGTTAGACTCTATGCCGTAGTGTTGGGGGCTGTCCAACACTTCTTTTCTTGTACTTTTTTTGCTACTTGGTAAATAATATTGTTAGTTACCAAAAAATATATATTTTTTTGTTGTATTAATTTTGAGAAAGATTGTAATTTGTAGAATTTTTTCGTATAATTTTTAAATATTTAAATATTAAATTTAAAATATCCATCTAAAAATGATAAAGAACATATGAATTCTGAATACTATAACAAATTTTGAAAAATACTACACAATTTATACTTCATTACTTAATTCTATTAAAAGTTTTATCGATCAAGACAAAAATTCTCTAAATTTATGTTGAGCAAATTAGATCTAGGTAGATAAGAGTACTTCAATCTATGAATTAAGGACAAATTTTTTAAAAACTATCAAATTGAGAACAAAAATTAAAGATATTTCTAAAATAGGAGCAATACATACAAAAATTTATTATCCCAAATTGTGCATATCAGTCGGTACTAGTTTTATAACCAAACGGCACTTTTAAGAATAAAGAAGGAAAGGCAACACTCTCTTTAGCTCGTGTATAAACAGACCCAAATATCGGCGCGTGAAGAACCAAAAGATACTGTCCCGTGCCAGGCACGTGACTGACCACTTTAAAAATGCCCATCAATCCTCCGCCTTTCTTCTTCACCACCCAAATATATTCCCCTCAAATATCTGAAAAATACTCTCTATCTCTCAGCTGCTCTCCGCCATTTTCACAGAAATTCAACATTTCTTAAAAAACCCTACCTTTTTTTCCATTTTTGGCTAGGGATGACGACGTCGTTTGGAACAGCGATCAACATCGCCGCCGTAGATGATCCTAACCCGAACCCGAAACTCCAAATTCAGAAGTTCAATGGATTGAAAAGCACCTCCTCCAATTCGCTGTTGCTTAGCAAGCGTCTCCATGTTCATCGCTCATCATCCCGTTCAAATTCAAGTTCTATTGTTCGTGCTGTCTCTACGGTATAAACAAAAAAAAAGAGATTTTTTTCTCAATTTTTATTTGATTTTCTTTTTTTAAAATCTTTCTGTGCATTGATTGATTCCGCCGATGTGGTTTGTTATTGTCATTGTTCCTTTTTCTCGATATGTAAAATCTTTTTTTTTTCAGTCTCCGCCGCCTTTTCCATTCTCTTAATTTTTTATTTTTTTTATAGAAATGATTTTTTTTTGGTGGCTCGATGTTGCGCACTGATTGAACTGCAGATGTGGTTTTTCTTCTGTGTATGTCATGCATTTTTTGATTTGTTTCCCTTTGTTTTGTTGTTTTGCTTATCCAAATTTGATTTTTCTCCCTGTCACCTTTGAATCCCAGTTCTACTTTCGTGCCGTTTTTATGGTATCAAGTTTATTTTTCAATTAGCCGCCTTTTTGCTATCTTTGAAGGGGAGTCTTGACGTAACTGGTAAAATTGTCTCACGGGTTCAAGCTGTGGAAACAGTCCCTTGCAGAAATGCAAGGTAAGACTGCATACAAGACCGGTCCTTCGCTGGACTTGCGAATAGCGGGAGCTTTAGTGCACCGGGCTTCCCTTTGCTATATGTGTGCACTGATTGAATTGCTGAGAATGTGTTCTTTTTGTGTGAATTTTTTTTTCGTGAGTGCGTTATTCATTCTACTTGGGGGTGGGGTTGCTGTAGTAGGAAGCGGAAGCTTCTCTGAAGTAAGGGAAAAAATTCCGGAGTCTAGAATGATGCTTCTTATGGCTGGTGAAAGTATTGAACTTCCTGTATGGATGCTATGCTTTGCGTTGATTCCAGTGATGCTTGTTAGTTATCGTCATATACATTACTACTGCAATTTATGTTTCGGTTAGGCCTCAGTTAGGAGGAATTCTTTGATTCTCCATTATACTCTGTGCGTGATGGAACTTTGTAAAGAGTGACGCGTCTGTTGATCTCTTGCAGCCAGCGAAGCCAGCTGCAGTGGAGCCCAAGCGTAGTAAGGTTGAAATCTTCAAAGAACAGAGTAACTTCATAAGATATCCTCTTAATGAGGAGATTCTAAATGATGCCCCAAACATCAATGAGGCTGCAACACAATTGATCAAGTTCCATGGAAGCTATATGCAATACGACAGAGACGAGCGTGGGGGAAGATCATACTCATTTATGCTTCGGACAAAGAACCCTGGCGGGGAGGTACCGAACAGACTCTACTTAGTCATGGATGATCTTGCTGACCAATTTGGAATTGGGACACTCCGTTTGACAACAAGACAGACCTTTCAGCTTCATGGAGTCTTGAAAAAAGACCTCAAGACAGTAATGAGTACAATCATCAACAACATGGGTTCAACTCTTGGTGCATGTGGTGACCTCAATAGGAATGTTCTTGCTCCAGCTGCACCGTTTGCAAAAAAAGATTATATGTTTGCTAAACAAACTGCTGATAATATTGCAGCACTTTTAACTCCCCAGTCTGGATTTTACTACGACGTTTGGGTGGATGGGGAGAAATTTATGACAGCAGAACCTCCTGAAGTTGTGAAAGCTCGAAATGATAACTCCCATGGAACAAACTTCCCTGACTCACCTGAGCCCATTTATGGAACTCAGTTCTTGCCAAGAAAGTTCAAAATTGCAGTTACTGTGCCAACTGATAACTCGGTGGACATTTTCACGAATGATATAGGTGTTGTTGTTATATCTGATGAGGATGGAGAGCCTCAGGGATTCAATATATATGTAAGAAGGAAATATATAAATTCTTGCTTCTTTCTTCTTTTGCTTGTTATAACGACTAGTATAATCCTCAACTTCATCTGCAGGTTGGTGGTGGTATGGGACGAACTCATAGGATGGAAACTACTTTTCCTCGTTTGGCAGAGCCATTAGGTTATGTTCCTAAAGAGGATATACTCTATGCAGTTAAAGCTATTGTTGTTACTCAGAGAGAAAATGGGAGAAGAGATGACCGCAGGTATAGCAGATTGAAATATTTACTCAGTTCATGGGGGATTGAGAAGTTTCGATCTGTCACTGAACAGTATTATGGAAAGAAGTTTGAACCCTGCCGTGAATTGCCTCAATGGGAATTTAAGAGTTACCTGGGATGGCATGAACAGGTTAGTCTGTGGAAGGAATTCATCAAATGTTCATCTCTAAAATGAGTTCCGTTGTAGCGCCAATTGTGATTCTTAACATTGATATGCTTTGTTAATCTTTTCTTTCCCATTTAAGCTAACTTTCTCAGATTTTTCCGTGTTCTTCAAATACTTCTGTCAGGGAGACGGTAGTTTGTTTTGTGGTCTACATGTTGACAATGGTCGTATAAAAGGAGTGATGAAGAAGGCACTCAGGGAAGTTATTGAGAAGTATAATCTGAATGTGCGTCTCACGCCCAACCAGAATATCATCTTGAGCAATATTCGACAAGGTTGGAAGCGCTCCATCACCACAGCCCTTGCACAGGGTGGTTTGCTGGTAAGTCAAGTATTCAATTGGTCCTTATATGCTTTCCATGAATAAGTGATTGAGCTTTCTCAATAAGTAGAAAAAGATTATGCAGAGCAGTGTCTTTGGAACTGTTCATGATTATGGAATGCCATAATACACAAAATGTCCTTTTTAAACAAATAATTGCTTATGGAATATAATGAGTCTGAAAAAGTATAAACATGTTGCTGCTGACATAATTATGTAAATAAAAATGTGCTCTCTAACAACCTAAGATTGCAAATGAAAATGCCACACACTTCAACGTGGTATCAAAGCAGGTCTAGGTCCTGGCGTCCTGCTTCGCGTCTCTCCGCCACCCATTATCAAAAAGAATTTTCATGTGCTTGGCTCATAAAAAAGAATCAAGCCCGCACATGAGGGGGCGTATTGAAGACATAATTAACATAAAAGTGTTCCTCTATCTAACAACTTACACTTTTAAATGATCGTCACACACTTCAACACACGTTACCATATCTGGTGTTCCTAGAAATCCTCTGAGTTGTCTGATAGTTCCTCCCGTTGTATTTTACTTTTTACTATTCCCTCCGTCTCCAAAAGAATGGTCGGTTTGGAGGCCGACGGCCAACTGAACCTTATAACCTTCATGGTATACTCATAACTGTTTTGAGGTACACATCCTGCTGAAAATTTGCACACTTTGTACTTTCAGATTTGTCACTTCTTTTATATAATATACGGGGGTTTCCAAAATTTGAGCTGCTAGTTTCTTAACGTGAATGAAGTGGTATTTATGTTTTATAGGGTGGCCTAGGTGAACCATGAAGCTAATGTGAATTTCCTCTAGTTTTCTTGATAATCCTTGCGTAAAATGTAGAGAATAAAATATTGCTCACTTCTCCTGATGGTCCGATATAATCTGTCCTATAGTTTATGTTTAGCATTTCATTGTGGTCTTCCACTTGGGTAATCATCATCATTTTTCATTGAAAAGCAACCTAGGTTTGTGGATCCTCTCAATCTAACAGCAATGGCGTGCCCAGCTTTTCCACTTTGTCCTCTAGCAATAACTGAAGCTGAGCGTGGAATACCTGACATCCTCAAGCGCGTTCGAGCTATTTTTGAAAGGGTATGAAGTACTTAAAATTTTCTGTTGTACGATCGGTTTGTTCTGCACATTGCATGAGATTGACCTTCGTGGTTACCAGGTTGGTCTGCGGTTCTATGAATCTGTTGTCATAAGGGTAACAGGCTGTCCTAATGGATGTGCTCGACCATACATGGCTGAACTTGGATTGGTTGGAGATGGTCCAAACAGCTATCAGGTAGTTGAATTTTGGAGATCTATTGACTTGTTGCTGTAGTTAAGTATTTATAATTATGGGATCTAGTGAAACTTACAGTGTTGTTTGTCTTTAGATCTGGCTCGGTGGAACTCCCAATCAAACTTCATTGGCAAGAACTTTCAAGGATAAGGTTAAGGTTCAGGATCTTGAAAAAGTTTTGGAGCCTTTATTTTTCCATTGGAAAAGAAAGCGACAATCTAAAGAATCATTTGGCAATTACACAAACCGCATGGTAAGGAACAGTTCTTCTAGTAGTTAACATTGTAGTATATGTTAAAGGCTAATCAGATTGAAACTGAAAACACCATTTCTCTTTCATTCTGGAGTTCTGCGAATGAGGAACCTGAATTGTATAAGATTCTTATGTAATATAATTTTCTTCTAGGGATTTGAGAAACTTGGGGAGTTGGTTGAAAAATGGGACGGCATCCCTGAGTCATCATCTCGTTATAACTTGAAGCTATTTGCTGATAAAGAGACGTATGAAGCCATCGATGCACTTGCAAAAATGCAAAATAAGCATGCCCATCAATTGGCGATTGAGATAGTTCGCAATTATGTTGCTTCTCAACAAAATGGGAAAAGCATGGACTGACCAAGTCTTGTTTTGTGTTGCAAAATAGCAAAGATTATGCAAGGAGATTTAACTGGTGACCATGTCTTGATCCTGTTATTGTTTGGCTGAAACAAGTGGAGAATTTTGACGTAATATTCTGCAAGCTTTTGTAGTACTTCACTTGTAGACTGACAGTACCCTGCATTTTCTTTTCCTTTTATTTTTGGATGTTCATTTTCCATTTTCTTTCCAAGAGTAAACGATATCTGATAATGGCCTGTATTTTATTTTCTTTCAAATTAATTTTTGAAAGGGTGCCTTTATAAAGTACATGTCCCAACCCTTTTTTACATTACGTTTTTCTTAATTTGTGTCGGAGCTGTTACATTTTCCCTGCCTCTGCTGTGTGGATTAAAGAATCTAAGATCAAGATCCTCACATGGTGTAGTGATGTTGCTGGAGCAATAATCTCCCTGGAGCAAATGCCTTGATGATTGTACTTTGCTTTGTCAGAATGGAAATTTGTCTGGATTTATCAATTTCCATATGGTATATGCTCAATTAAACTTTCTACTATGATGGTGTTTGGTTCAACTTGTAGCCTATTTTACTGGATATAGGTTACTTTGATGGAGGAATTTCTTAAATTTTGTCTTCACGGGTAGTCTCTACTTTTTTCCCTTCCACTCGTAGTGTGGGAAGGAGTGCACCCTGGGGGTCCTACTACTTGAGTTAAGGAAACAAATTGTATCAATGTCAATTGTTTTTTAGATCGTTCTACAACATGTTTTGAACGAAACAAATATCGTTCACTTTGACGGGATCTGAACTCTGATCTTGGTATTTCTTATTTTATTGAAAGAGTAAGCTGGCAGTGAACACCATTGGCAATAGGGATTTGCAACACATTACACAAAATTGAGCTGTTTTCCACAGATGTTCACATCCCAGCACCTGTCATAAGAAAGAAAACGTCTGACCACAGTGGTGGTGATCCTATCCTACTTGCTACTTCACATTATACAGATTGGATGTAGATATTTGTGGTCACTGGTGAATCTTGAATGACAATTTTCTCATTTACATTATTGATGCAATGGTGAAGTAGTTACTCTTGCTATTTATATGTAACTGCTAAGTTCTTCATACATCAAAAGCGCATGGAAATTTGAAATATTCTTACTTACGTCTTGAGGAAATGGTCTCCTATGACCACTTGGTATTTTGAATAGAAGAAAATATGACCATATATTCTAGCAATGGGCATTGTGACACAAATAGGACTACATTTCTATTGAAAAAATAAATCTTATATCTCAAAAATAAGTTAAATGTATTCTATACATCAATTTGTGAAATGGAGATAATAGACAATTTGGAATCCTTGCATTGAATTCGTTTGACTACATGTGATTAGCCTTAATGGCTTAGCCTTCTTTATGAGAAATATTCTTAATGTTACTTACAGCTTCTTCATTAGCAATTCAATTCTTCATAGTCTATAATTGTTACGTTAGTTTTCCAACTATTGGAAAGTCTTGATGAATTTTATAACTCTTCAATGTTGGGACGTTCTTAACGAATCTTTGTTAGTTTCTGAAGAGTTTGTTGAATCCTGGGGGATACACCTTTACCAATGAAATATCTTAAAGGATAGTGTCATTGACACACCTCAAACTATGAGAATTCCCTACAGTTTCTATGACCAAGTATTCTCCGTTAAGATTTTCAACAACTTGTTCTTTGCCTCCGTTGTCTCGGGCTTGGGCTCCTCAAATCTACCTGTGCAATTCTTATGGTGTCAAATGGACATAATATGGTTTGGTTCTTGTCTAAATTTTGAAGAAGTAAAACCCATATATAACAACTCATTGATATTGGGTTTTGGTCTGCCCAACTCCTTATAGGTTAACCATTTAGGATTACATTTCAATAAAGCGGAACATTTGTAGTATTAGAACTCATCATCTCAATATCTTGTTCATTTCTAATTTCAGAGAAGCCAAAAAATCTGCTAGAAAGATGTATATAAGAGAAAAAATAGAGTACAATATTGGATCAGCGGGTAACAATACTTTTTTTTTTTTTTTTTGCCATTGCCCGTTAAATATGTTTAAAACATATAACACTCATTTTTGAAATAATTTGTGTTAAATACAATCCTAATAATATCTTTGAGCAATTAAGTTATTCCCATGCACTTGAAAAATAATAGTTGAAACTAGAGACAGACGAAATCCCTTGTTAAACTAGAAAAATTTTAATTCTAAAAACGGGTTAGCCAGGGGGGATCTACATGGGAGGGTAAGGGTGACACGACACTCGAATGCTCGGCTAAAATTTTCATATATACATACGAATTTTAGTGCGTTATCTATATAAATATGGGATAATTTCATAAATATACATACAAGTAACTTACATTGCAAAATAATAGCCCAAAAGTTATATTACAATTCTATAACCCAAAGTTGTTACAACCTTCTATGATTTAATTTTTTTTCTCTTTCTTCTGGCTATGAGTCACACAACATCTACTTCGAGGCATTCATCTAATCCAACTAGCCTTGCATCTGATGATGTTGTTGATCCTTCTGAGTCCCAATTTGTTCATCTCCATCACGGGTTGACATCTTTGGATGCATTAAATTCTCAGGCAAAGATTCATGGCACATCTGCACTCCAAAAAGTCAACACATTAGGCTTTCAATCTTATGCTTCTGCTTTGGGTGCATCACCCACTTCATTAATCGCTAGGCCACACCCTTGATGCAGTTATCAGTCTGTGTTTCTTAACGTAGGTTGAAGAAATTGAAGATGAAAACAAAATGCTTGATGTCGGGACAATCTACAAACAAGAGGATATTTGCAGGTTCATGTTGAAGAAGTTGCAGAATCCAGTGATCCCGCATAACTTCGTGAAGGAAACCAAGTAATACACCTTTTCTCAAAAGAAGAAATGAAGCTAGAGAAAATGACAAAAATGGTCCCTTATGTTTGAGGGTAGGTTCAAAATAGTCCCTTAACTATGCACTTACCAGTTTTAGTCCCTTAAGTTTATCATAAGTTAACAAGAATGGTCCCTTAAATATGCACTTAACAATTTTGGTCTTTCAAGTTTGCCAAAAGTTTAACACTTTTAGTCTCAAGCAAAATATTCATCGAACTCTATTTATTAAATTTGGCGAGAACTATGAAAAAAGATTAGCAAGAAGTCACATTTAGAGATACACCCTACTAGAAAAGAACAAATACTAAGAGATAAAATCACCGGACGTCTGTTAGTTATGGGGCAAAATCGAGAAAAAATTTGGCAAGGTAAATATACTAATCTCAATTTTTATTGAAAAGTCGATATAAAATAAACATTTTCATCATTTTTATTTATACTCTTCAACTTCAGTTTAGCGCTTTAAAAAACAAGACTCGTCCATCGGAGTTTCATAAAACAAACTGATGGACTCCTCCATTTTATTTTCAAAAATAATCATAGTTATTGCGCTAAATTAACCAACGAATGTCCATAGGTTTTTCCTTAAAAAAAATATAGTTTACACGCATTTTGCGCAAAAAAAATCGATAGATCCGTTCGTCGATTTTCGTTAAATAAAATTTGGAAAAATCATTGGCGTTCCTCTAGTGTCACTCGATTTTTGTCTGTTAGTTTTTCTCTTATTTTAGTTGTGAATTTTTAAATAATTTATGATATTTTTAAATTATTTCTAAAGTCTGGTATTAATTTTTTGAGGTGTAATTTCTGCTTATTTTTAAATATTTTGTTAGTGTCTTCTAGTTTTTTGTGTTGCATATTTTAGGATTTGATGTGAATTTCTTAGTCTTATAATTAAATCTTTTTTTCATAGTTTCCGTCAAATTTAATAAATATAGTTCGATGAATATTTTGTCAGAGACTAAAAGTGTTAACTTTTGGTAAACTTTAAGGACCAAAACTGTTAAGTGCATATTTAAGGGACTATTCTTGTTAACTTGTGATAAACTTAAAGGACCAAAACTGGTAAGTGCATAATTAAGAGACTATTTTGAACCTACCCTCAAAGATAAGGGAACATTTTTGTCATTTTCTCAATGAAGCTCTATATACAATTATCCACTACTACTAAAACTCCATTTCCAACCGTTTCAACATCAATTCAGGTGGACAAACAAGGAATAACCACAACAAAAGTAATTCCTGATATTTTTTGTAACAAATTAATTAGCTTTGAAAATGTTTGTGTAATGCATGCTATTGTTAATAGTGCACGAACACTTACTGCTCCTTATGTAACTACGTTGTTTCTATATAAATAATATTATCTATTTCAATAAAAAAAATTAATTTGTGAAAGATTACCCTTTCGTCTCAAAATGCAGATAGTTCGGTCCATCTTATTGTATAGCAGTGTTTATACACTCAGTATACAATATTTTACACTTTTTGTAATTTTGTATATTATTGTATAATGATGTATAGTATTGTATATATACAATTATATAATAATATACATCATTATACAGATTTATATATATGTATATATAATATTTAAATCATGTAGCTACATTGTATAAGTGTGTATAAATATGAAAGATACGTATTTACAGTTGAAAACACATTCTATCTACCATTTACACACATTTTTTTTTTGTTCTTTTATGATTGTTAAGAGTGAAGAAAAAATCCAATTAAAATAAGCGAATGCAATAAAAATAACAAAGAAAACTCCAAACACACATATCTTGTTCAATATGCATGAAAAATTGAAGACCAAGTTGAAAGTTCAAAAATGAGAAAAAAAGAAGAAGTCGAGATTGGGTAACTGGAGAATTGAAAGCTGGAGTTTGTGTACAAATAAGAAGAACTAAAGGAAGAGAGAAGAGTTCATACAATTTATGAGCTAAGTTATATTTAATACTGAGAATTACAAATTGAGGGAGTGTTTAATTCAATTTAAATCTCCATTTCAATTGAACCTAAAATTGATTGAGGAAGTGTTTCAGTAAAAGATTATTGAATCAATGATTGTCTCAATTTTGGAGTGTGAATCTTCAAAAAAGACAACAATGACTGAAGAGAAGATTGATTAGTGCAGAGTGAGGAGAGGAGGTGGGTGGAGGAAAAAAGGAGAGTTGATGTAACGACCCTTCCAGTCGTTATAGGGTGGTTAGGGCCATAAGGGTTAGAGTCCCCATAGTAAGTTGAGCTAATAAAAAAACTCAAAGGTATAGTCGTTTAAAACTGAAACCTCTTATTTAATTGTATCGAATCGTGTTGTGTTTTGATGTGTTGTGCTCTGTTAAAGAGGTGGTCTAGTGATCTAGACCTCTATAGAAAATTCTGAGACTACGAGTGAGTTTGTAGCATGGGTTTGTAGTGGTTGATGCATTGGAATTATTTTGTGATGTCTGAAGTATGAAACTTATATTGTGAAATGGGGCTGATGGACAACTTTTTCGAGTTACTAGTTAAGGAACGCTGCAGCGGTAGGATTTCTGCTATAGCAAAACTGCCGTAGCTGTTGGAGGGCCACCATAGTGAGATCTGACGAATTGTCAGGTCTCGCCATAGCGAACCCTTATTCGCCATAGGGATTCGTTGCAGTGAAAAATCATCCTCTGCAGTGAATGACGCGGGGCAGAATACCTGTTTAAGTCAGTTATTTCGAATTTTATCCCATAAACTCTAAGTATTCATTCAGAGCTCTAGGGATGTAATTTTTTCAAGGCTAGGGCTAATTTTCTCCTTGAGGTAAGTTCTCTCTGTCAATTTTTTCAGCTAGTAATCCGTAAATATCATAGAATCGTTGGGATGAAGGTAATGGTGAAATTGTGGGTTAGAACCTAGGTTCATGAAAAATGTGGAAAAAACTATGGATAGACGTAATAATCATCTAGAATGCTTCTAAATTATAAATTAACACTTCTTAGCATGATGGGATGCTCTTAAGCATTAATTGTGGTGATTGGGAACCTTGAGTACAATAAAAATAGGACCTTTAATATAAAAACTGCTTAAAAGAAAATAATTGGAGTAGAAACTCCCTTACTGAGGATAATGTGAATATTGTGGAACTAGATTTTGGTTGATTGGCAAGGGTAATGTTATAGACTTTGAATATAGGTAAATTTAGTGGGTTTGAATCCCCAAAGCCTATATTTGAAGAGTAGATGATTGATTACTCTTATAATTGCTTGTTTTAGACTTTGAGGGATCGTTTGTATTCGTGCTATTGGAAATCATTGAATGAAATAATTGTATAAATTATGTGAAAGTGATTTGAGTTTTCTTAACTAGTGTGTTACACATTAAATAAATAATTAGTCGTGCATTATATATTACTTTTACCAGATTAAACTTGTGCTTTTCTATTCGCTAATTTGGTCCAATAAAACTTATGAATTTATCTCTTGAGTTTACGCCATTATAGAACGAAAAAGCATATGTATCATGTGAACATATGCTTGACCTCACACAACACAGTAGGACTTCACTTTTTTCTTCCCTTTTGATGTGTGATTTGCTTAATGTGTCATATGCAATCTTTTTTCAGAAGCTTATGTAGAATTATATATGTCCTTCTCTTTGACTTACCTTATCAACCCACCCTCCATCAGTGTAGCACCCCAATCATTTTGTATCATTTAAAATTTGATGAATTGTATTGGAATGTAAAATCATGGCCCGAGGTATAATAATATAAAGAGCCAAGGTTGTAAATAGATAGAGTTGAAATAATGTATGAAATGTGAACCAAGGTACTACATGTGAAGCAATACCAAAGAAGGAAATAGGCACCAAGGGTGAAATACAAAAGAATGAAATAGATATAGACGTAGTGCATTTTAGGAGTGATTTGCATATGTGGTTCATATCTCGATGGGTTCGGATGAGATTTAGAGGGTAAAAATCAGATTTGGCATATCAAGTTTTTTGGTATCTGGTGTGAGCGCTATCATACAAAAGAATCATAATGGCACTGAAAGAACATGTATTGTTCATTGCTATCAAACTAAGGTGGGAGATAACGCACAAGGCAGTGCCATCGCGCAAAGGGACACATTCATGCAGAAGAGGGGCAACATTAGTCAGGCACTATCACACTGTGTGAGAATGAACGTGCAAGTCAATGTTTTTCGGGTTGAGAGCAATCACGATGGGCCATTATGATCGCGTTAAAATGAGCTTCAAGTGTTAAAATAGGCAGTGTCATGATTTGAGGTTATTTCACCATTTTTAGAGTTGTAGAGCTCAAATTTAGGAGATCTTGGAGCTATCTTCTCGTTATCGAAGATGGGTATGTTTCTAGTTCTCCCTTTCGTAATTCTCCATGATTACTTTCGTTATTTATTGATTTTATCCATAGATTTGATTGAAATATTGGGGTTTTGAGCTCTAAACATGAGAGGGTAAACTTTTTGATTTGGGGTTCAATTTGTGCATGGATTTGAGTGATTTTGAGATCTAGCAAGAAAATTTTAGTTTGACCTCAAGGTCTTAGGGTTGAATTTTTTATCGGAGTTTATATATATCAATATGGGTGTCTGTGGATTCGAGTGCTTATATAGGATATGCTTTTGATAGATTGAGGCATTTAGAGGCTCAAATGAAGGGGAAGGCTTTAGTGGTGTCACGTGATGCTTTAAATTGAGTAAGTTCAGACTTTCTAGACCCTGATTGAAGGATGTTTTCATTTATAATGATACTAAGGGTTTGGAATAACCGTATAGGTGAGGTGACAACACCTATCCGGGTGCTTAACTGAATTTTTAGCTAATTTCTGTGATTATCTGGTAAATTGTTTGAGATAAATGTGAAACCTGAATCATGTCATGACTAATGTCGGAAAGATGATGTCACGTCCCGAGGCTACCCCTTAGACGTAACACGGTGGTTAGTGTCACAAGTGACCCAAGATAACCCATGGTCTGGCATGACTAGATGATTCTCTGATAAAACATAAACTGTCTGAAAAACTGAAAGCATTTAAATATCTGAGATGGGAAAGAAGCCCAAACATGTCTGAATATGAAATATATATAAGAGTATAATGATGTCTGAAAAATAACACTAACAACTCAATAACCGAATCTAGTCTATGTCTGAAAGCCTCTAACTGATATGAGTTGCTGAGACATGCCCCCAACTAACTCTAATAATATGAAACTGAGATGTAAATACTGAAAGATAAAAGAATATCTAGCATCCTCGAACTATGAGGACTCACCACTGAAGCTGCTGCGTAAGGACTGGAAATCGAGCTAAGCGCAGTCTGGATACTGAGCGCCTGAACCTACATCATACAATGATATAACACAAAAGTATGCGTCAGTACTTTGAATGTACTAAGCATGCGGGATATGTGCTAAAGTGAACAACATAAAGACTGAACATGGAAATAGATACAGAAGCATAAACTGAAAGAAAAGCTGGAGGCAGTGACCAAGTACTAACATGAACATATAATATGCTGAACTGAATAACTGAAATGGATACTGAGTACATGGTTAATGCAATATAAGTCTGACTGTTGGAGGTAGTACTAATCGACATACTCCAAGCTGAGCTAACTATAGGGCCAACCTGTAACCCTGGATGAAAGGGTGTTCATACCTTTCCAAGGGTACAAATAAATCTGATGTGGATCCACTAAATTGATGTCCGAAAGGGATAATGGTGTCAAGCCTAATCTGAAGGGTGACCCCCTTTAGAACCTACGGTGGCGCCGTAGTTCTGGGACTGCTACCAAAGGTCTCAGCATAAACTGGCGGGTGAGCCTTCATCCCTTCGTCCACTCGGTGCTAAGTCTACTCCCAACTCAAAACATAAGCAATGAAATGCAGGCTGAAATACTGGATAGCTTAAATACTGATAATCATTATGAGAATGCAACATACATATACTGAAACTAATGGCATTCTAATTCTGAAGCATGATTGTCTGAATTATCTACCTAGCAAGTATAAATTGTGAATACTGAATTTTACACAAGCTAGGATTATCAAATTTTGTACATGTGACTATGCTAATTCTCCAAGAAACATGTAATTTATTTCACATAAGCAATAACATCTGAATTTCAATGAATCCCTAAGATTTAGGAAACCTAGGTCTGAATAATTCATAGAGAACTGAAGAACTGAACTGAATCTAGGGACTCAATGGGTGGAAGGAACCCAATGATAAAATCCCACATACCTGGAGAAGGATCTACGGAGAAATCCTTGGATTTTTAGGGCTGAGCTTGAAGGAACCTTCTGCTTGTTCTTGAGAGAAACTGTCGCCTCTTTTCTCCTTTTCTTTCTAAGTATCTGAGGAGTTTAGGAGAATAGGTGATTTAGGTAGTTTTTGACTAATTTAATAGGTTTAAACTAAGAAAAATGACATAGCTTGGGCTTTAAAAGAGGTAGGAAAAGTCTGGAATACGCCTGGAAAAATTAAAAGAAAACTGTTGAAATTCGCGACTCAGGTTCCACGGACAGGTTCCACGGACAGGTTCCATGGTCCGTGGATGCTTCCATGACCCGTAGAACCCTGTCGTGGTTCTTGGGCTCTTTTGTCATGTTGCGGGTCTGAGTTCCACGACTTGGGTTCACGACCCGTGGAACCATCCATGGTTCATGGAACCCAATCGTGGTTCCTGACCCAACTTGGCTGGTCTCTGTTTGAGTTCCATGGATGCATTTTATGATTCATAGACTGTTCCATGGTCTGTGGAAACCATCCGTGGTTTCGACTAAGATTTGGAAAATTTTATTTTTGGTTTTTCTGAGATGGGTACAGGATTGGATATTTTGGGGTGTTACAATATCTCCCTCTTGCTATCATTCGTCCTGAAATGAAGACTAAACAAGCTGAGTTTGGAGGGAAAGAGCTGCAACCCCTACCAACTGAGCACTAGAAGTTGATATCCATTTGAGTTGAGTCCTATGGTCATGAAAACATGCTGAATGCACGTATAACTGAGGGAACGTGATACCGAGACTGAAATACATATAAGTAAACTGAGAGACTGGAGAAGAACTATTACCTCAAGCTGAAACTGAATTGGAAGGGAAGAGGTGAGGGTACTTGGCCATCATGGCTGCTTCTGCTTCCCAAGTAGCTCCCTCTATGGACTGATTCCTTCACAAAACCTTTACAAAAGTGACTTCCTTATTTCTCATCTACGAACTTGATGGTCAAGAATCTCAACTAGGACCTCCTCATAGGTGAGGCTATCCTTCACAACCACACTCTCTAAAGGCACAATCGATGCTGGATCACTAGGGAGCAAGGTTTGCTTACTTCTATACCCAACATCTCTCCTATGTTTTGCCAATGTAGGACTTCTAATCCTAATCTGGGGTGTTATATATGCCCCCTCTTCTGGACTCAGCATCATCGCTGAGGTTTGCCCCACCTTACTGGGATTTGCCTAAACTCAGTTTGAACTCTGGGCCACATCGACAAGGATGACACAGGAGTGGATTTGATACCATTTTTGTCATGCCCCGAGGCTACCTCCTAGATGTAACACAGTGCTTAGTGTCACAAGTGACCCAAGCTAACCCATGGTCTGGCAAGACTAGACGATTCTCTGATAAAACATGAATTGTGCGGAAAACTGAAAGCATTTAAATATTTGAGATAGGAAAGAAGCCCAAACATGTCTGAATATGAAATATATATAAGAATATAATAATGTCTGAAAAACAACACTAACAACTCAATAGCTGAATCTAGTATATGTCTGAAAGCCTCTAACTAATATGAGTTGCTGTGACATGCCCTCAGCTAACTCTAGTAATCTAAAACTGAGATATAAAGACTGAAAGATAAAAGCATATCTAGCATTCTTGAACTATGAGGACTCACCACTAAAACTGCTCTGTAAGGACTGGAAATCGAGCTAAGCGCGATCTGGATGCTGAGCACCTGAACCTACATCATACAATAATGTAGCACAAAAGTAAGCATCAGTACTTCGAATGTACTGAGCCTGCGGGATATGTGTTAAAGTGAACAATATAAAAATTAAACATGGAAATACATACAGAAGCATAAACTGAAATAAAAGCTGGAGGCAGTGACCAAGTACTAACATGAACATATAATATGCTATAGTGAATAACTGAAATGGATACCGAATACATGGTCAATGCAATATAAGTCTGACTATGGGAGGTACTACTAACCGATATACCCCAAGCTGAGCTAAATATGGGGCCAACTTGTAACCCTGGATGGAAGGGTGTTCATACCTTACCAAGGGTACAAACAAATCTGACGTGGATCCACTAAACTGATGTCCGCAAGGGACAAGGGTGTCAAGCTTAATCTGACGGGTGACCCCCTTTAGAACTTACGGTGGTGTCGTAGATCTGGGACTTAAGGACTGCTACCAAAGGTCTCAGCCTAAACTGGTGGGTGAGCCTTCATCCCTTCGTCCACTCGGTGCTAAGTCTAATCCCAACTGAATACATAAGCAATGAAATACGGGCTAAAATACTGGATAGCTCAAATACTGATAATTATTCTGAGAATGCAACATACATATATTGAAACTGATGGCATTCTAATTCTGAAGCATAATTGTATGAATTATCTGACTAGCAAGTATAAATTGTGAATATTGAATTTTACACAAGCTAGGGTTACCGAATTATGTACATGTGACTATGCTAATTCTCCAAGAAACATGTAATTTATATCACATAAGCAATAACATCTACATTTCAATGAATCCTTAAGATGGTATGAATAATTCATGGAGAACTGAAGAACTGGACTGAATCTAGGGACTCAATGGGTGGAAGGAACTCAATGATGAAATCCCATATACCTGGAGAAGAATCTATAGAGAAATCCTTGGATTTTTAGGGCTTAGCTTGAAGGAACCTTCTGCTTGTTCTGGAGAGAAACTGTCACCTTTTTTCTCCTTTTCTTTCTAAGTATCTGAGGATTTTAGGAGAATAGGTGATTTAGGTAGTTTTTGACTAATTTACTAGGCTTAGACTAAGCAAAATGACGTAGCTTAGGCTTTAAAAGAGGCAGGAAAAGTCTGGAATATCCCTGGGAAAATTAAAAGAAAACTGCTGAAATTCGCGACTCAGGTTCCACTGTGTGTGGATGCTTCCATGACCCGTAGAACCCTGTCATGGTTCTTGGGATATTTTGTCATGTTGCGGGTATGAGTTCCAAGACTTGGGTTCACCACTCGTGGAACCATCCACGGTTTGTGGAACCCAATTGTGGTTCCTGAGGAATAGTTGGGTCTTAGGTCTGAGTTCCACGACTTAGGTTCACGACCCGTGGAACTATCCATGGTTCGTGGAACCCAATCGTGGGTCCTGACCCAACTTGGATGGTCTCTGTCTGAGTTCCATAGATGCATTTCACGGTTCGTGGACTGTTCCATGGTCCGTAGAAACCATCCATGGTTCCGGCTGGGTCTTGAAAAATTTTATTTTTTGGTTTTTCTGAGCTAGGTACAGGCTTGGAAGTTTTGGGGTGTTACAGATAACTTTCCTGATTAATTTTTCATATGTTGATATAATACCCTAAATATCTCGTATTCTTATAATAAAATGAGTTGCTTTACTATATTTTTTGGACCATATGTATGCCCCATGAGTGCATAATATATTTATGCTTTTAAGTGATCATCCATACCCGTTTAATATAAAAAATCATAAGGTCAGGGCCTGACCGACTGATTTATATAATTAACTTGTACTTATGTTTATTGAGGTTGCCTCGATGCATTTTTTCATATAGTGTATATGTTGTCGGTATATATATGGTATTTTTACTTATACATGATCATTATACTTATGCTTGAAGGTTGATAAGATCATTATACTTACGCTTGAAGGTTGATAAGCCCCCGAATCGGATGCATGCCTGCACAATGTTGCGAATGGAGGTTGATAAGCCTTTGAATCGGGTGCATGCCTACACAGGGTACATTAACTTCGAGGGTTCTCCATGGATCATGACTCTCCAATAAAGAAGCGTATGACTACCAATTGTATTTATGATTTTGCATTGCATTTCATTTAGAAAAATTACATAATTAACCAAACATCCTTACCATAATTATTAAATATCTCACTACTTTAAAATAATTACACATATCTCACTAGTTTGTAATTACATACAAAAATTGTGTATCTAAGCATAGTCCAAAAAAAGCACCCAAAATTACTCTTCTTATATCTATATCCAACCGCTTTCTCTCTCTCTCAAGTGAGAAGAGATTCTCGCCTATAATCTTGCCTATTCCCAAATCAATCCAAATTCTCCCCCAAATCTGATATCAAATTCGAGGCGGCTGGTTCCAGATCTCAAATTTAAGGAGATATTCCTCAGATCTAAAATTTTAGGCATTGTGAGTGGATTCAGAAGGAGAGTTTTGTAAGGGTGGACGGAGCTCCAACGTAGATCTGATGGAGCTCCAGCAGTGAGTGAGAGAATAGAAAAGGAAAAAGGATTTTTGGTGTTGGTGGCAAATGGGTTTTCTGCTGGGTTTGTTCTGATGATTCTTTAGTTCATCGGAGTGGGCGTTGGGTGGTTACTGGTTGCTCGTGACTGGGTTCGTCCGAGCTATGGTGATGACTTGATGATTCTTCAGTTCGCCAGAGTGGGCATTGGGTGGTTACTGGTTGTTCATGTCTGGCTTCATCGGAGTTGTGGTGATGACTCATCGGGGATCAGAGTACAGTAGGAAATGGGGGCCTGTGTGGATGGAGCTCCGACAGTGAGTTAGAGAACTGAAAAGGACAAAGCATTTTTGATGGTGGTAGTTAGTGGGCTTTCTGATGGTTTTGCTGGAGATGGAGGGTGGTAGAGGGAGAAGAAGAGAGGTGAATATATACATGATACATGATACATGAAAATATGAAACAAAGATACACAGATACCTAAAACATATGAAACTAAGATACACAGATACATGAAAATATACATGAATTTATAAAATCAGATACACAGATACATGAAATTATAAAACTCGGAATCACAGATACATAAAAATATACATAAAATTATTATTATTTTTTGGGTTAAAGAGGCCAAGTGGCCCATTTTATTAAAAAACCAACAGCTGTACAGAAGGTCATTGGGCTCAGCTGATCCAAGCTTAAAGATAAAGCTAAGAGGCAAAAAAGAAAAGACAAAAAATAGAAAGTCAAAAAGGGGGAAATTGGAAAGTGAAGTGCTATCATCTTCTCGAAGGATTCTTCAAGATATGGTTCATCTTTGATGTCGGCGAGTGCTTCATCTTCAGGTAGTGCTCTTCGTCTCTCTCTTCTCTTGGTGTGTTGCATTTATGCTCCTTTTGTCTGGTTTAATCTAAATTTTAAATGAGCTAAAAATTGAAAGGATAAGCTTCTTTGGGTCGAGTACATCTCAAGTCACCTTAATCTCTCACCAGGTACTATGTATTCAGATCTGATTGGAGATGGCTCCAAGCTGTGCTTATTGATTTTCAGTCATTTACTTTCAGATCTGTTGACGGGGATACTTCTAAGGTACACTGTTAGTAATTTCATCTATAATCTGCAAGGGGTTGAATCCCTGATGGGATTGATACCACCCTTTTAGATTTTAAACAAAATAACTAGTGTTTCCTTAGTATTCATACTCCATCCGTTTGAAGTGAATGAATCTCATACTTGTACTTTTTTGTTAGTGTTAAAGACTCTTGTTGCTCCCTTACAGTGTGAAGAATTATTGGGAGTACCTTCTGTGTGTTGTTCCTGGGTGTGTTTTTCAATCTGGTGCCTTTCTCTTCATTGTTTTTACTCTCATGTGTGGAACTTGCTGTTTATCTAGTGTAAGAACTCCTTTTGCCTCTTATGGTAGCTCCGTAAAGGAATTATAACTCTGTGTACCTGCAAAAATAAAACACCAATTAGTCAAAAGGTCTGCCAGAGAATTGCCTTCTCTATATGTGTGCTAAATCTGTATGTCTTCCCTTCATATAATTTCTTATTCTTCTAATTAACATCATAATATTCCATGGACATTCCCATTCTCTTCTTACTATTTTTGTTAATGCTAAGGAATCAATCTCTAGGATTAAGGGTAAGAGATGATGTTCTACATAGTAATCACAACCTTCTTTCAATGCAAGGGCTTCAACATATAAACTAGTATTCTCTGTTATTTGCTTACACAAAGCAAACTGTAGGTCCCTTTCATGGTTCCTAACACAAAATGCTATTGATTTTGGACCAGGGTTACCCTTAGAGGCCCCATATGTGTTACATTTGAACCAACCATTGTTAGGAAATTTCCAGTACACCTTTATAGATCTCACAAAGAGTGCATAGTTTTGAAATAAATCCACTAGCAGAGGCCATTCCTATGATATTTCCTGTATCCAAGGGTACAAAATAATAGACAAAGAGTGCAGACTTCTTGCTATTTCATGAATTACTCTTCTCCAATGCACAGAACTTCCATGATTCACCTTATTCCTACTTTTCCATATGTGCCAGCATATCATTCCTGGAACAACTCAAATGATAGGTTGTAATTTGCTAGGGCAGTCTACATTCCACCATTTTTGAATTGTTTGATGGCATTGCATAAATGGTCCCTCCACAGTTGAGCATATAGAAAAATACCTCCATATTCTTTGAGCAAATTCACTAGTGACAAACACATGATGAGCAGTTTCTAAATAAGGTGTTGAACAACATCTACACCTTGAAACTAGGCTAATCCCACATCTTTGGAAAATATCATTAATAGGTATCTTAAACTTCCACAACCTCTAAATAAAGAAGTTGATTTTAAAAGGCACACCCTTACACCATATCTTTTACATTTCTTCAGATTGATCACTTCTTTGCCTAAACAAATGAAAAGCACTTGCCACTGTAAACTTACCAGTAGTTGTAGGCATCCACCATGGTAAATCCCAAGGTGATGGATCCTTGCTGATGGTGATGTTATCCTGAACATGTTGGACAATTTCTTGAGGCAGCAACTCTAACATCTTCTATCCATCCCACCCATCATCATCCATTAGAGAATGAATGTCACCTGACTCTTCTAGAATTTCAAATTCAGGTTCTACAACATGATACAGAGCCCTAAGTTTTGTCCAATTGTCAAACCAAATGCTGAATGAACCTACATTAGGCTCCCTCCAGATCTCTTGTTCCATGGAATCTCTTGCCTCAAGCATTTTCTTTCATATTTGAGAACCCCCTTTCCATTGTACAAGTATGGGAATAATCTTTTTACAGTATTTATTCCACATATAATCAGTCCAAAGGGATATTGTGGTTCTGAATATCCACCAAAGCTTAGAATACATAGCTTTAGATGTATCTAACAGTGATCTAAATCCTAAACCCCTTCATCCTTTGGGAAACACATCTTGTCCCAAGCAACCCAGTGCTTGCTCTTACCTTCATCCTTATTACTCCAAAGGAATCTGTTAAAGACCTTGTGCAGTTCAAATAGAATGAACTTAGGAGGAACCAAATTAGATAATAAATACAGGAGAATTCTCTAAAGTACACTATTAATTAAAATAGCCTTACCAGCATAGGATAGTAATTTTTCCTTCCAGTTCTAAAGTCTCCCTTTCACCTTCTTAATCAACTCATTGTAGTATGCCTTTCTCTTTCTAGCATGTGTTATGGTGCAACCCAGATATGTAAAAGGAAATTCTCCATGTTGAAAACCTGTAATCACCTTCACTTCATTCTGCAAATCTGTAGCCACTTTTATGTACATATAAAAGCTACTTTTGTGATTATTGATGAGTTGTCCAGAGACCTGTTGGTAACTATTAAGTACTGACATCACCTTTTCAAGGGAATACTTATCAGCAGAAGTAAATATGATGGTATCATCTGCATATGTCAAATGATTTATGTTCCTACTCCATTTAGGAAATCCATATCCCTTATATCTACCATCTTCAAAAAGAGTATTGAGAGCTCTAGAGAGAACCTCTGCAGTGAGAATGAATAGAGCTAGTGATATAGGATCACCTTGATTAATTCCTCTAGTACAGTGAAAGAAACCATATGATTTTCCATTAATAATAATAGAATACCAGTTATTAGCAACTAATCTCCAAATCATATCAATAATCAGCTCTGTGAAACCCATCTTCCTCATGATCCTTATGAGAAATAGCCAAGAAACCCTATTATAAGCCTTTGATATATCTAGCTTTATAACAACATTAACTGGCTTCCCTCTCAATCTGATATCAGTGACTATCTCCTATGTAAGTAAAACATTCTTAATAATGCTCCTTTCTTTGATGATACCTGACTGATTTTTGGATATCAATTTGGGTAACATGCCTTTGAACCTCTCATGCAACACTCTGGATATGATTGTTAATAACGTTTCTGAGACTGATTGGTCTCAGATATGTGAAGCCTTCTACAACTTCTTTCTTTGGGATAAGCACCAAATAGGTGCGAGTAACACTCTTAGGAAGAGTATTACCTTTAAAGAAATCTTTTACCATATTATACACATCCTGTTTCACTATCTCCCAGTAATGTTGGTAAAAGAGACTTGAGAATCCATCTGGGCCACATGCACTACTACCATTTAAACAAAAAATAGCCTGTTGCCCTTCATCCATAGTAGGCATTTCTGTCAAATTGTTGTTACCTTCATGTGTTACCATTCTAGGATGTGGTTCAGTAGTTCAAAGTTGGTGCCTTCCTCCTCTTGAGTGAATTGATCTTTATAAAACTTAACTGCATCCTCGGCCACCTCTTCAGTACCCTCAATCAAGTTTCCTTCTGCATCTTTGATTCTGTTAATCTGTAATCTTTTTCTTCTCCCCTTCATAAGGCTATAAAAGAACCTTGTATTTCTATCTCCTTTTTCATACCAGGTGATTCAAGCTTTTTGTCTCCAAAATTCTTCTTCAAAATGAAGATATTTCTTTACCTATGCTTGAGCCTTCTGCATAACCATCCTATTAGCAGGTGATGGATCTTCCTCAAATAGTTGCTCCTTCAATTTCATGATCTCTTCCCTAATAGTCAGCTGCTAAAATATATCACCGAATCTCTCTTTGCTCCAAGCTCTTAAGGCTTTTTAAAGATTTTTGAGCTTGTGTTTGAAAATCCAGAAGCTATTACCTCTTCCAGTATTCTGCCAGTGCTGATTAACCACATCTTTTAAAAAATCATCTTCCACCCAAATGGACAGAAATTTGAAAGGTCTTATGATGGTTTGAGCTTCTGCCTTCATTGTCAAGAACAGTGGGGAATAGTCTGACCCAGTTCTTGGAAAATGTTCTACTTTCATTGTAGGGAGCCATTCCAACATGTGAGAATTAACCATTAGTCTGTCTAGTCTCTCAAAAATACAATCAGCTCCTGATCTACCATTCCACCAAGTAAATAAACTTCCCTTAAAAGGAATTTCCTCAAGTTCACAGGAGTGAACACAGACTACAAAATCTTTTATTTCTTGTAGAGTGGTAAGTAATCCCCCTATCTTTTCTTCCCCATTTAGTATAGCATTAAAATCTCCTCTTATCAACTAGGGAGATCTTGTATCAGCACACCTGTAAATGTCATTCCATAATTCAATTCTTTCCCCTTCTGTACACTTGGCATATACAATTGTTATCAACATGTGCTTCTGACTCTCCAAGAAAGTAGCTTTTATTATTATCTGCTATTCTACATCACTGATGATCTCTATGTCTATCCCATCTCTAACAAAAAACCAAATCTTGTTACTTATATTTGCTCCTACCATGCTCATGTTCAATCTTCTTTTGTACCCCTGTATGTGTCTCCTATTTTGTAAAGGCTCCATAAGAGCTATTAAGAAATATTTATGATGTATATTAAGCATATGCAACCTATTAAAGTCCTGCTGAGTGTTAATAGATCTAATATTCCAAAAATAGCCTTAATCATCATCTAATAGTCTTATTTGGAATCCCTCTTTTTGGAACCACCTTTTTTGGTGGTTGGTTCTCTGTATGTGTGTGCTTCTTGCCCTTTATCATATTCTTCCTTGTTGTCTTTTGATATAGATCACTCTTCTTACCTACTTGCTCCTATACAGATTCATCATCCTCTAAATCCTCTGTAACATCATCTGTTAAATTATTTGCTGAGTTGTTTGTATCTCCTGCATTGGTTATGCTCTGTGCATCTTTTACCTAATGAATAACAATATCATGTAAGGTTCGTGAAGGGATCTTATGATGTGGTGTTGCCTCTAGTAGCAGCCGTTAACCCTTGTCCTTTTGCCCTGTGTTTTTAATTGTTTTATTGTCCCCTTGACCCATTTATGTTTTGATAGCAGTAATATCTTTTACTGTTGCCAAGGCTGCAGGTTGTGCTAACACAATATCTTGGAAAATATTTTCACCCCCTACTACTAATTCACCTTCTTCAACCTCTATCTCATTCTTTTATCCACTCTATCACTCCATTTTGTACTTTTTTCTTCTTCCCTTGATGCATCTTCGTACGGTGTTGCACTGTTACTTGCT
The DNA here is from genome assembly GCA_003996215.1 of Jaltomata sinuosa. NCBI lineage: Eukaryota > Viridiplantae > Streptophyta > Magnoliopsida > Solanales > Solanaceae > Jaltomata > Jaltomata sinuosa. Next base: position 126,255 of record QJPP01001911.1, on the reverse strand, counting down.
TTCTTTGTGGGGCTGGTGGTGGTGGCTTTTATTGGTGAGAGAGAACCCCATTTTCTATCACTGCGTGTAAAGGCCTTTTCTACCTAATCCCTTATTGAGTCTTCATTGTTGTTGCCTTGACTGATTAAAGCATCCTCTTTGTTACCTTCTTCTTGCGCTACTTCTTACGTATTCTCTGCTAGAACTTCAAAAGGATTGCTGGTTTCTAGGCCTTCTCCCTTCTCTACAGCTTTATCACTTATGCTTTCACCTTTCTTCTTTGTGAAGAATCTATTTGTGGGGTTCCATGTACTAACCATTGCCCTCTTACCATATGTTTTTTGATTTTGCAGATCTGTTGTTGCTGCCTCTTTAGGTATTTCTGGCTCTGTTTACAACTCCGGGTGAAGCACTCTACAACCATCTTCACTATGTCCTTTTAGCTTACACTTCTTATAGTAAGAGGGAATAGAATCATATTGTATCTTGACTTTCAGTAACCTTTTAGAATTATTAACTTCGTCTTCAATCTCCATTTGAACATATTTTGGTTTTTTGGCAAGCAGGTACAGTTTTACCTTTACCCTAGCACAACCAGGGCATGTTTTGTTCATAGTAGCTAGATCCAGATGTAAAGGGTTGCCAACAGCTGGCACCAATGAAGATAGGACTTTTTTGACAAAAAATGTGGAGAGGAGATCTGGGAATGATATCCAAGCAGTTGCTTGAGATGTTTCTTCACTTGTTTTGAACTTTGCATCATATATAAGGGGTCATAATTGATAAGAGTATCTATCTTTTGCGGTGATGTAATAAGCATTTTTAGACATAATGTTAATGAAATCCTCTCTACCAGATCAAATCTCATTAAAATTGTAATGACCGAATTCGTCATTATGGGTAAACCATTCGTGCCAAGTTTGAGGTTAGAAAATTATGGGTTTGGGAGTTGAAAATTCTGGGCTAGGCTAGTCTCGACCAGTTTTGGAGCGAGGTATGGTCTAGGACAATTCGGGCAAGGATTGGATTAAATGTCTTATTTTGAGCTAGTTTTCCTTGTAGCTAAGACATAGAGGAGTCCGAGGGATTTTTCGAAATTGAATTCGGGTAAGTAGAACTCCCGGAATCGAGGTTGACGTGAAGGGGTTGTTCCGGAACGTCGAGAAAATAAGTGTGTCATAAAATGGCCAAAACTGGGAGATTTCTGTACATTCTGTCCATGACGAGCGCAACCGTATGCGGTAGCGGCCTCCGCTATAGTGGTGGAAAATACCGCTATAGCGGTGGTCAAGGCGGTCAACACTGCTTAAGACCGCTATAGCGGGAGTTGTCCATTATAGCAGAGCGACGGGATTAGAAAATCAAGAATATAGGCTTTTAATTTCATTCTCTCCCATTCAGCCCCTAAAAATAGACGAGGGTTACTCCAAGAACCCTCGTAGGCTGCTCCAAGTCTTGGGAGCTACGGGGAGGAGGAATTTCGGTAAAAGGGATGTAAAACCACAGATTCGGGCCTACAGAATCATCAGGGAATGCCTTTACGGAGCCAAAAGGGCATGAAATAGCTGCTCGGTATCCAGGTAGGCTAGCTTTCTTCTAAGAGTAGATTGAGCACTTTCATTTTCGTATTATTGTATAAAATTAAAGGGAGAATCCATGGTTAGGCCTTCGAGCATGGAGTTTGGAGGAAGTTGTTGAATTGTTGGATTTCTTTGGAAATGATAGAATGAGAATAGGGTGTGGTGATATTCTAGGCATTGCTTAAATTGTGTATTTTTGCTAATAAAATGCGAGAACTAGAGTGTCGAAAGGTTCGGGGAACCAGAAAAGGGTTAGTAATTAACAAATGTGTAAGGAATGGAAGTTCCGGACTAATTGGTATAATTTGGATAATTGTTTGGTTGTGTTTTAAGGTTGGAAAGGGTTTTTCCAGGTTGTATTTGGTCCTAGAAAGAGGGTCAGGAATAAATGTAATTAACTGCATATTTAAAAAGTGTGAACTGGGGTTAGTCTTTGGACGGGATTTAACGGTTCATAGTGTAACTGGAATGGGGTAGGTGATGGCTCACGACTCCTGTGAATGTTGTATATTTTGTACTCCTATCTAAGTGTTTGTGTGAATTGCATTGCTTAGATGAAATTGTGTAGAATGTCTAAAGGTCCTGTCTTACAGTCTGTGAGTTGAACGGTTTGTTACTTGTTGGTTTACAAGTTGTGTGTTCATTATTTGACTGTGAACTGTTGACATTCAGTTGGCTCAGGTACCACGTCTGGTACATGTATACTAACGGTTGGCATGGGTACCATGCCTGGTATAGGTATAATATATGGTTGGCTCGGGTACCATGCCTGGTATGAAATATACTAACGGTTGGCTCGGGTACCACGCCTAGTACGGGATATACTAACGGTTGGCTCGGGTACCACGCCTGGTATGAGTTACTTTTGTTGCATCATTGCATTTTATCATTGTGTTGCATTAACTGTTATTGGTTCCGTGAGTGGACAGGGATATTTTATTGAAATATGATAATTGCTTATGGTTCGTGAGAGGCCGGGAATTATGTTATATTTGATCTTGGTGTAGCCCGGGTTATTATATTGTGAGTTTTGTCTTGGTATAGGCCGGGTTATTATCTTATATTGTGAGTTTGGTCTTGGTGTAGGCCGGGTTATTGTATTATGAGTTTGGTCTTGGTATAGGCCGGGTTGTTATATTATATTGTGGGTTTGGTCTTGGTGTAGGCCGGGTGGTTATATTATGTTATCATTTTGGTTTTGGTGTAGGCCGGGTTATTATATTGTTAGTTTGGTCTTGGTATAGGCCGGGCTGTTACATTATATTATGGGTTTGATCTTGGTGTAGGTCGGGTGGTTATATTATGTTATCATTTTGGTCTTGGTGTAGGCCGGGTTATTATATTGTTAGTTTGGTCTTGGTATAGGCCGGGTTGTTATATTACATTATGAGTTTGGTCTTGGTGTAGGCCGGGTGGTTATATTATGTTATAGGTTGGTCTTGGTGTAGGCCAGGTTATTATGTTAATTATTAGTTGGTCTTGGTTTAGACCGAGTTTTCCTTGTTAACACCTAGATGTGTTAGGGGGATCTGGGTGGGTCCGGGCTATGTAAAAGAGGTTATAAGTTCACAAATTGTTATCATTAAGTGTACTAATGGTGGTCAAGAATTATTTGTGGTTAACAAGCTAAGGGTGGGTCTTGGCGTAGACCGAGTAGCTTGTTGAACACTTAGGTGTGGTTAGAGGATCCTTAGAGGGTTCGGGTTTCGGGATTAGAGAGGGATTTAGATATGACTCTGTTGTTGTTATTGAATGTATCAATGGTTGCTAGGTGAATTCCATGTGATTGGTAAATTGGGAGTAAGACTGAAAGTCTGGGGTCGTAGTTATTGGTTGTTGTAACCAGGATGAAAAGTTGTCCTAGAGGTTCGCAAAGGGTCCAGACACTGGTAACTATCCTACGGGTATAAGTGATTTGGTTGGGCAGTTAGCCGGGTTAAGTCTGAATATTTAGTCAAGGAGGTGACTTGGGAAGTCTAGGTGTCAAGGTGACTTGGGAAGTCTAAGTGGCAAGGTGACTTGGTAAATCTAAAGGTTAGGATGGTCGATTCTGAAAGGGAGGATTGATAAAAGTGATGTTAAAGGGGTGAAGCATTTACCTTGTGTATTTTATATTGATTTTTATATGATGGTAGGAGTGAATTCGGGTCAGCCGATGATGCCTACCAGTACATGTGTTTGTACTGATTCTACTCTTGCTATACCTTTTTGGGTATAGTCTGGTTGCAGGATTGGTGATGTTTCACAGGTTCAGGATTGCGGTGATCATCCAGCAGCTTCTACTTTCCTTCTATGGTGGGAGTTGTGTCATCTTATGTCATATACTCATCTTGTAGAAGCTCTTGTACCGGCTTAGACTAGGTTCTGGGGAGGTTGTTTCATATTGTAAATATTTTCCGCAAATTCTTTAAGTCGTTTATTTTTCCAAACTATTTGTAAAAAGGATTTCTTGTGTATTTAAGAGACTTATTTAATGGTTTATTTTCTTTTTCGCATTGCCTTTTGGTTCGGGTGGTAAGGGTTCTCCTATCTAGGTAGATTAGAGTAGGTGCCCGCACGACCTGGTAGTTGGGTCGTGACAAAAATGTATCCATTTTTCAAGAATTCGATCTTACAATCACCTTTAATTCCACACTGCTTGGGGATTAACTCCCTTAGTTATGTTAATTCAGGCCATCAGTATGAGAATTTGCCAACAATAGCGTATTGTAAATTCTCCAAGATATTCATCCTGTTTACTTATTGTCCCGTCCACTTAACCACAGGAATTCCATCTACGAAAGCTACTTTCTTCATTGGAATAGGTTCTACCTCTATCTTTGCCTTGGTAGCTTTGTTTGTGAGTCCGTTTGGATTAGTAATATCTGCATAGGTACCTATGGGGTTGGGGGTTTTAGGAGGGTTTTGGTGGGTATTTTATGTAGGGTTTGTCATTGTGGACAATGGTGGGAATTGTGAAGTGGAAGCTAAGGGTTGGTTATAGCAAGCCATCGGAGGTGGCTGGCTACCGACCAGTTTCATGGGAGAGGGTGGCGATGTTAGGTTTAGGGTGTCTAGAGAGCAGTTAAATGTAATATACATGAAATTATGAATCTCAGATACATGAAAAATATACAAAATTATGAAACTCAGACACTGTATATCCGTTTGAAATTGATTGACGAGTGATTGCCTTCTAATTAATTATAAATTAGTTACTTCCTTTTAAAGCGCCCAATTAGTTAGACATGTATCTAGGATACACGTTTTTATCATCAGATACTCGTGTTTTCTTATGAAAGTACTGGGGAACATGTAATTTTTTAAAATACTGATTTAAAATATAATTAGACATCAAACTAGTGTATTTTATGTTGTTTACACTTTCATTTATCCCTCATGATTTGCTTGAAATGTTGTGAAACTATCATGAATTCTTGGGAAGAATCGAACTAATCTGTCTTATTTTTCTTTTGTTGAGGTGAGTTATTGGATTTTTGGGAAGAATCAAATTTATCTGTCTTAATTATTCTTATTGAAGCGAGTTATTGGATTTGTGGGAGGAATAGGGTTGAACGGTACTAAAATGTTGATTTTGAGATTTTAATCTGACTTGTGAAATTTATTTCTCTCTTCTCTATGGATTATCTTTTTACTGTTGAATCTATTATTTGTTAAAGTTTGGAAGTTAGTGTTTTTCATCAATCAAAACTCGCCACTACTTTGAGGAAGAAGGTCAGTCTATAATACTTACTGGATACACATTATTTATGTATTCATACTACAATTGCTTCTCCCCTTTTGGGTCCAGGTTCATAGTCGAGTACGAGTGGAGCCCGAGAAACTACTTAAGTCTATTGCTAGTGAGGAGATCTTGCAGTGAGCTGTCTGACTGATCCACAACACCAACCTAATTCCCTTATTATTTATTTTCATGTCTTTGTTCATACAATGTATTTATGATTTCAAACTTGTATAAATCTTAGAAGTTTCTTAATACAACTTCTAGTTTTTTTGGAGGGGGGTGGGGGGTGGGGGGTGGGGGGAGTTGTATTTTTCGCAGATTATGAGTTTGAGACGTTGATCATGGATTATTTATTGTTCTCACTTTTTTTCTTATAAATTTAATAATAACAGTTATAAAACCGATTGTGATTCGCCTACCGAACTTAAGTGTAGGTGTCTTCACGACTTGTAAAGTTTGGATCGTGACATACCCCCTATTAATTAACTATCAGGTGCAGTTCCTTCATAATATCTTGATTGTTGGATCTGGACCATGATAAAACTTGATCAAATCATCATAACCACTACAAGAAATTGGGTCTACGACAACATTATTTAAATATCGTATTAAGTGTCATAAGTGTGACAAAAACACTTATCGAAATTTATTTAACAGTTAGTATAAATGTCATATATTTTAATGTTGTTTCACCATTAATATTAATTTTACGACATTTATTTATGACTTTTTGTAATATCACATTAAAATTTCTTACATTTAGGTTAATGTCGGCAAAATAGTTAGTCACATTTATTTACGACTTTTTTTCAATGTCACATGTTTTAAGTTTTATCTCAATTTAATTGCGACATATAAAGAAATGTCAGCAAACCATACCTATTCTTGCTATACATACACAGAAATGTCTGAAAAATTATCTCTAGTCAATAGTTTTTTTTTTTTTAAATTTTATATATACTAAAAAAATCTAATCTGATACCATAACCATTCATTTTATTTCAATATACAAATTATAAAATACAAAAGATTTTTAAATTAAAATAAAAGAGTCAGTTCGACAAATTATATTTTTAAAAACCTCATAACACCATTAAATAATTGTTCTCAAAGAATATAAAATTTTATCCTATCAAGTTAAGAATGCTAACTATAAATAAACTATAATGTTTAGTGACTACAAGAACACTAATTCATTGATGGTCACTTGGTGAGCCAGCGAACAAAGCAACAACTGACCACACGATAGAGAATTACCATCACATCCACAAAAATATGAAAATTAATAGACACCAAATAGATAATTCAAGTCAAATCGGGGAAAATATTCGATTAATGATTTAGTATTAAAAAAAATCGGATCATGATTGATGTGATTTGATTTTAACTAAAAAATAGTTAAATCAAACCAAATCAACCCGACATTACACCAAATCAACCCGACATTACATGTATACAATATTTAAAAGTTATATATTGTAAAATAATTTATAAATACTTCTTAAAAATTTCATAGTTTTTATTTTTAACATAGTATTTCAAGTTTGGACTTAGAATTTTGAATGATCTAAATAATTTTATAGCTCATAGACGTTAGTAACTCAAATAAAATTCACACCAAATCAATACTAACGCTAACAAAAGAAATTCAATTCAATTCAATACTAGAAATGGCAATAATGTAGGATATCTATTCTTGGTTTTGCATTAGTTTAGATAATGAAAATACAACAACAACAACATACCCAGTGTAGTCCCACGAAGTGAGGTCTGGGGAGGGTAGAGTATACGCAGTTTGTACCTCTATCTCAGAGGTGAGGTAGAGAGGCTGTTTCCGATAGACCCCCGGCTCAGGACAAAAATAGGTTAGAAAAGACATAATAAAAGAGCACGAAAAATAGGTAGTAACAAAACCAACAGATAGTAACAGAAATAAGACTACCACAAAATAATACCATAATCAATCTACCTGAAATTATAAACATCACCAAAACTTCAAGAATAAGAAACTATAAGTGAAATGTTACGAGTACTAGTACATACTACAAAACACAACACTCCTACGTACTAGCATGAACGCACTCCCTCCTACTATCCTTCTACCCTAGTACGCGTCCTCCATACTTTTCTATCTAGGGTCATGTACTTGGTAAGCTGTAACTGCTCCATGTCCTGTCTAATCACCTCCCTCTAATATTTTTTTGATCTACCTCTATCTTTCCTGAAACTGTCCATAGTCAACCTCTCACACCTCCTCACTGAGGCATCCACGCGCCTCCTCCTCATATGTCCGAACTGTCTCAACCTTATTTCCCATATTTTATCTTCCACTGAAGTCACTCCTACCTGTCTAGCCAACTTGTTAGCCAAGGACTAGATGTACAAAGGTAAAGGTTGCTCCTTCACTATCAAGAATGCCAAGCTACCCATACTCACCACCTTCTGGCTAAAGTTATCCGCTACCATGTTTGCCTTGCTAGGGTGATAGAGAATAGAGATATCATAGTCATTCAGTAACTTCAACCACCTGCGCTGCCTCAAATTTAAATCCTTGTGGATGAATATGTACTGAAGACTATGATGGACAATGAAGATCTCAAAATGCATGCCATAGAGATAGTGCCTCCAAACCTTCAACATGAAGACTACCGCTGCTAAATTCAAGTCATGGAAGGGGTAGTTCCTCTCGTGAGCATTCAGCTGTCTGGAAGCATAAGAAATAACTCATCCCTACTGCATTAATACACAAGCCAAACCAACTCCGAAAGTATCACAGTAAACAATAAACCCTTGGACCTCATCCGGAAGAGTAAAAATTGGAGCTAAAGTCAATAAGGCCTTAAGCTTCATAAAGCTCACCTTACACTCGTCAAACCACTAGAAAGGGACGTTCTTCTGAGTTAATCTAGTCAACAGAGCTGCTTTAGAAGAAAATCCCTTCACAAACCATCTATAGTAACCTGCCAACCCGATGAAACTATGAAGCTCGATAGGAGAAGTAGGTCTAGTCCTATCACAAACTACTGCAATCTTCACCAGATTCACCATAATCCCAGTCTTATACACCACATGCCCCAAGAATGCCAATGAATCAAGACAAAACTCACACTTAGTGAATTTGGCATACAACTGCTGATCTCGCAAGGTTTGAAGCACAACTCTCAAATGCTGCTCATACTCTTCCCTACTCCTCGAATAAACCAAAATGTTGGTTATGAACACAATAATGAAGGAATCTAAGTAGGATCTAAACACATGGTTCATCAACACCATAAACACTGCTGAGGCATTTGTCAACCCAGAAGACATTACTAGGAACTCATATTGGCCATGCCGAGTCTTAAATACAGTCATTGGGATGTCTGCAGCCCTAATCCTTAACTAGTGATAACCCGATCTCAAATTAATCTTAGAGAAAACCGCTGCAACCTGTAGCTGGTAAAATAGATCATCAATATGCGACATTGGATACCTAATCTTAATGGTCACCTTATTCAGCTGCCTTTAGTCAATACACATACCCAAGGAACCATCCTTTTTCTTCACAAGTAGATGAAGGGCACCCCACGGAAACACACTAGGACTAATAAACCCCTTACTCAGAAGATCCAAGAGCTGTTCTTTAAGTTCTCTCAACTCGGCTGGTTCTATCCGATATGATAAAATAGAAATAGGCTGAGTTCCCGGCTTAACATCAATACCAAAGTCGATATCACGATCAGGAGGAAGACCTGTTAGATTAGTAGAAAACACATCTGAATACTCGCAAACCACTGAAACTGACTCAATAGAAGGTGTGGTCGTACCAATATCATGGATGTAAGAAAGATAGGCCAAGCACCCCTTCCCAACCAACTGCTAGGCGCTCAGGAAGGAAATAACTCCCTTTGACATGTGGCTATTGGCATCCTTCCATATAATAGGGGAGATTCTAGGTATCCGTAGAGTGACAGTCTTGGCAAAGCAATTTAAGATCGCGTGGTAAGGAAATAACCAATCCATGCCTAGAATCACATCAAAATCAATTATATCTAGTACCACTAGGTCTACCACGTGTCATACCCTAAAATAGACACCACACAAGCCCAATATACATGATCCATTACTAAGGAATCTCCTACTAAGGTAGCTACACACATTGGCATAAAAAATAACTCACAAGTAGACTCTACACGAGTAGAAAAATAAGCAGATACATATAAGAATATAGACCCTGGATCAAACAATGCAAAAACTGACTGATGACAAATATAGATTGTACTTGTGATGACATCATCTGAAGTCTCGGCCACTAGATGGCCCAAAAATGCATACATGTATCCCCAAGTGCCATGACCACCTCGAGCACCCTGGGGACCATCCTTACTACCCTGCGCACCACCTCTGGCCGGTGGTACTGGAGCCTTGGAGGCCTGAACCTATTGACTCTGCTGACCCTGCTTCCCAATATGCTGAACTAAGGTACAATCCTTAGTATAGTGACCCAGCACACCACACTCACAACAACCTCGACCATCTGCACCCTACAGTGATGACCCAGATGAACTAAATATCCACCATAACCTGAATACCTGGAGAGATCACCTCGCAAAGTTTGAACTAAGCTCTGGCTACCCAGACCACTCTAACCCTCCATAATTTGTAATGCCGCCTGAACAGGCTGACTAGACTGGAAATGCTGCAGATGACCCATACCAGAGAACCCTCTGCCTCCATGATATAAAGCACTGAATCTACCCTGATGGCAGGGCCTCTTGTCACTACCTTCATAAGCCTAGAAATAAATATCCTTGATAGTACGGGCGTGATCAACGACAGTGAGAAATTTTTTCCCTGAAACCACTAACTGCTCTGTAGCCAACCAAAGCTATAGACTCAACCCTCTAACAAAGCAAAACACCCTCTTGTGCTCGGTAGGTAGAATCATAGTGGTATGCCTAGCCAAGTCGTGGAAGTGGATCTCATACATAAAAACAGTCATAGAGCCCTACTCTAACCTGGTAAACTCACCCCTCAGTCACTTTCTCAAACTGTGTGGTATATACTTCTCCAAGATAGCCTCAGTGTAGTAAGCCCAAGTCATAGGAGGTAAGCTGGCTGGCCTACAAGCAATATACAACCTCCACCACTGCTTAGCTGTAGGGATGGGCATATTTCAGTTTTAAATTGAATAAACTGACCGAACTGAATTTTTTAATTTTGGTTTCAGTTTTTCAATTTGTTTGGTTGATTTCAGTTTGAAAATAAATTATTTTGATTTTTGGTTCAGTTTTAAATTTTTGAATAAATTATTTTGATTAAGCAAAAAACCATAATTTAGATAATTCAATTACAATCCTTACAATTTTGACACTCAGCCGACCACTATCCGACCAAAATTTGTAGACCCAACAAAATTATTTACCATATTCCCTATGTACACTCCAGTACTCCACACCCACATTCACAATTAACAAATCTCCCATTACTGTAACGCCCCGAGCCTACACCCTGGATGCGACACAGTGCTTAGAGTCACAAGTGACCCTAAGCTAACCCAGTGTATAGCATACTGCTGAGATTAAACTGAAAGTGAATACAAAAGCTGAAATGTGCTGAGCTCTTTAAAAATATTATAACAAAATGAACTTTCATAACTGAGATACAAGAGTGTTTGAAAACTGATACAACTCACTGACTGACTGTCAAACTGTCTATCACGCCTCTATTAATACTGACTATAGCTAGCCGAGACATGACCCCCAACTATCTCTAATCAATATATCAAACTAAAAGTAAACTGCTATGACTACTACTGACTGGAGTTCCCAAATAAGGAGAACTCATCCTCAACTACTGACTGGAAGCTGCGATCTGTCTGACTATGATCCTGGGAGCTAGCACAGAAACCTACATCATAAAATAATGCAGCAAAAGGAATGTATGCAATCAATGCTATAGAATGTACTGAGCATGTGAGATAATACACCTACTCAAAATCATGAGAAAACATGTATGAACTGAAAGCATAATTGAAAGCTGGGCTAAGCATAAATGTCTGAGAATGAATAAGTTAAACTGTAGAATATAAGCTCTTTTGGTGAAGAGGGTGTAAATCATATTTCTAAACTGAAACTGGGAGATCGTGATATTTTAAGATAAGTAAAACTGTTACTTGGGGATCCATAAACTGAAAGGATGAATTATGTCTCTAAATCATGAAAGAGTGCAACTGAGCTGAAAACCATGAGTAATGCTAAAAGTCATGTTTAAAGTAAATCCTTAGGGAGTTTCTTCTACTGAACATGCTGAAAATACTGATATACTTTACTGAATACAAGCTGAAAGATATAAGCTAAAGCAATGACCAAGTATATAAGCATGTAACTGTATAATACTAAACATAACTGGATAACTGAATACAAGGTCATGCAATAATGAGTATGGACTGTGGGAGCTACTATTAACTGAAATATTTCAAGCTGAGCTAACTGTGGGGCCAACCTGTAACCCTGGATGGAAGGGTGTTCATACCTTGCCAAGGGTACAAACAAATTTGACATGGATCCACTAAACTGATGTCCACAAGGGATAAGGGTAACCAACCTAAAGCTAAAAGCAGACCCCTTTTATACCTACAGTGGCACCGTAGTTCTGGGACTTAGGGAATGGTACTAAAGGTTTCAGCCTAAGGCTGACAACTGAGCCTTCATCCCTTCGTCTGCTCGGTACTAAGTCTACTCCCAACTGAATGTATAAGCAATGAATTAAAACTGAAATACTGAATAGCTCAAATACTGATAAATCTGAGAATAAAAAATAATTCTAAGACTGAAAGCATTCTATTTTTCTGAAAAGTTGTGGGCTAAAAACTGACTGATTTGATGCTTTAAAATTGAGTGCTAGTAGACTAGGCTGGATTCTTGAATAAAAGCTACTTCATGTGAAAACACTACAATTTCATGCTAAATTCTTGAAAAGAAAGCTAATTCATGCAGAAGACACTATAAATCTAGGCTAAGTCTGTTTCATCTAAATTCTAAGGATTTTTAAAAAATATTTGTAAAACTTCATAAAATATCCCTTAAACACATACGGGAAACATATAGTATCATGAGGAATTCAATTCTGTAAAAATATGCATAGTTGGGTATGAACTCTAGCATCATAATTTATAGAAATCATAACTTAAAACTGATCTTTGGGTATGAGGGTGGAATAAAATCCTCATTGAGTACCCACATACCTGATTACTGAATAATTTCTAGGGCTGGAACTGGGGGATGAAAACTTGGAGAAGAAATCTGAAGGAAAACCCTTGAGAGACTTTCTTGCTTGAGCTTCTATGATATTTATTGCTTGAAACCCTAGGTGTCTTGCCTTAGAGTTCTGAGAGAATAATTCTAGAGATTGATCGATGTTTTTCTAATGAATAACCCCCTTTGGAGGTTTAAAATACAATGGGAAAAGCCTGAGATAAGTAAAGGACCAAACTACCCCCCAACTTAAATGCTGAAAAAATGTAGAAAGGTCGCCGGACGGCTTGTCCCACAGGCAATCTTGCCTTCCAAAGGCCGTTGGATCCAACCGTGGCCCTTATAGAGGTCAAAAATGCTCATTGATTGGTTCCCACGCCCTTTCCACCATGGGCCATCGTGGTCATCACGGGCGTCGGCCAGCCCGTTTGGATCTTACCATATATGAAGAACAATTTGGATCTTAGCTTAGAATTTCTAGGGTATTACCATATCTCCCCCTTGGGATCATTCATCCTCGAATGAAGTCTAACTAGGATGAAGTTATGGGAAAAGGGCTACAATCCCACCGACTGAGTTCTAAAAGCTGGTGTACTGACATGGTAACTGATTTTTGACTGAAACATGAGCTGAGATGGGTTTGTGAGGCATGTATGCATACTGAGAGCATAAGAACACTGATAGGACATGAAACTGAGTGTCCAACATGATAACTGGTCTGGAGTGAGTGTAGGGACTTAGTTGAAACTCATAAAGAATGAACACATTTTTAGAAATCATAGTTAGCTGAAAGGAACATAAAACTGAGAGGAGTAACAGTACGAGAAAACTATTCTCTTCTAAACTGAACTTACTAGTGTGGATTAAGCTGAATGGAAAGCCTCCTTGTCTCAGGAAAATGATACTGGTAGGTCTGAACTGATCAGTTATGAGGACTCTCATAAAATAATGAAGAGGTGACGGAGCACGCACCATAAGTGTAAATCTAGAACATGTAACTACTGAGGTCTGAGCCTATCTGCTTAGTTTCACTATGTTCAAACCCAACTTGGAGGCACAAAGTGCTACACCTAGCATGGTAATGCTAGTATGATACCTGAACTGCAACTAAAGGCATACTCTTGGCTGTGAACACTGAATCTGAACTGAGCATCATTAACAAGGATAAGGGGTACTGCTGAATCTTGACTCTTACATAGCTGGACTTAGTCACTTAAGATCATACTTAGGGACATGAGTGGAAAGGGCATGAGTACTTCACATACTGAGAACATAAGGCATAAATAAAGGATTATTCTGAGCATACATGTTATAACCACCCATCACTAGTTTAAGTGTAAGTACATAAAGCTTTGAGCAATGAAATCATAAGCACGAGTCATTCCAAAGATCTGATTTGAGCATCTACATGATATAGCCTGGTGCTATTAGCCATTAAGGCATAACTTGAGGACTGAGGGCATAGAACTGAATATACTGTGAGAGATGGGATTATATGTAATCAGTCTCTTGACATAAAGCTGAAATTCATGGAATCATAAAGTAAAACCGGGATTGATGCATGACGAAATTTCTGTTTGTTTTAGGAGCTGAGAATGGACATGAATATGGATAGAGTGCATGAACTTAGTCATGAATATGGCACAAACATGTTTGAGTATAGTGTCATCTTGACTGAAGTGCTAGGGAATCCGCTAGAATAAGAATGGATTGGTATCCCATCATAGATCTTTCTAGAATTCCATACTAGTTGAATTGCAAGACTCGACTTTGTTCCTCATTCCATCATCTTTCCCTTTAGTTAAAAAGCCACCCTTATAAGTTTGGGATGTGGGAGTTAAAGGAGTAGGAAAGACACTAGAATGCCCCTGACTTAAAATAAAATTGTAGACTTTTCCTTCACTAGACAGGCTACCCGATGGGCGTCGGACCTGAGATGGCCCATCAGACCCGAGCATCAGAAAAGGGCAGGCTGGGATGGTCCTCAGGAAAACCCCCATAATGGCTCCCAAGGCCTGTCACATCCACGATGGTCATGGTGATTGCCTGTTTGGACTAGGGAGGCTGGGATGAGGTTCTGGCGGGTTCCCACGGGCAGCACCAAGGCTCATCGGACCACAGACGCCCATGGGGACTCTCGTCTGGCTGAGGTAGGATTGACTGAGCCTCTGGGCTCTTCCCACGGGGACCACGATGGGCCATCGTGTCCACGATTTCCATGGTTTAGCCCGTGGGGATTGACTAGAGATTATATTTTCTGAGTTCTTTCTGAGTGCTGGGTTTTAAATGCTACTCTAAATGCTGGGGTGTTACAATATCTACCCAAAACAACTAAATTAAAACCATACTAAGGGTCTCAACATCGTATATCTATACTCCCTTGAATTCATTTCTTAGGAACACCATATAATATACACAAGGCTTCCTCAAAAATCAACAACCTGACAATTTCTAAACTAGTCACACATAGTACTATAAGATCCTGAATATCATGGAACAACATACTACTCTGGGTACACATCTATTTTTGTAATGTTTAAGGCTCTTATTTTACTCATGACTTAGTCAAAATCTACTAATTCATCTAGGGGTCATATACACATCTCAACTACACCACCATACTCCTTGTAAATTAGTCAACTTAATTCTCTACATACATATATGTCAAGCCTACTAGGTCAATTCTATAAGACTAGCATCACCATCTCACCTTATAGTTACTATACTTCTGAATTCATACATCTAGTTCTGGGGTCATTCTGCTACTTATGGCTCATAAAACCTTAATTCACACTATCTCTTGAGTGACTGTACTACCCAAATTCTTAGGGAACCATACTTTATAGCTAAGGCGCTATTTATAGTAAAGATTCTAGAAGGGAGTCTGAGAGCACATTCTACTATGGGCTCATTCAGCATGAATGGAAACATGATACATGCTTTTGGATTGGTAGAATTTATGCACTAGTGTGCTCCACTTTAGCCTTTGTGCAGTATCTCAACTTTCTAATGGCTCTATCTGAGAGCACCTCCGTGATAGGGGTCTGAACTTTACTGTTTCCACCACCTCGAAGATGAGGCATGATTGGAGGAATTAGATTAACGCACGAATCTATATAAGTCTCTCAAGGAACAACTTTACTACATGATTTGGACTATGAACAAAGGGAAACATTTCTCAAATGTTAGTAGCCCCTCGAAGAAAAGTACAGACGTCTCCATATCATTTCGCAAGACTCTACTACACACAGCTTCATAGACACCCTAGGACACTTGAACTCTGTGCTCTGATACCAAGTTTGTCACTCCCCGAGCCTACACCCTAGACGTAACATGATGCTTAGAATCACAAGTGACCCCAAGCTAACCCATGGCCTGGCATACTGCTGAGATATAGACTAAAAGTATATGCTGAAGTTGAAATGTGCTGAGTTCTTTAAAAATATTATAACAAAATGAACTTTCATAACTGAGATACAAGAGTGTTTGAAAACTTATACAACTCACTGACTGGCTGTCTAACTGTCTATGAAGCCTTTATTAATACTGACTATAGTTAGCCGGGACATGACCCCCAACTATCACTAATCAATATATCAAACTGAAAGTAAACTGCTATGACTACTACTTACTGGAGTTACCTAATAAGGAGAACTCATCCTCAACTGCTGGCTGGAAGCTGTGATCTGTCTGACCATGATCCTGGGAGCTAGCACAGAAACCTATACCATAAAATGATACAACACAAGGAATGTATGCAATCAATACTATGGAATGTACTAAGCATGTGAGATAATGCACCAACTCAAAATCATGAGAAAACATGTATATACTGAAGCATAACTGAAAGTTGGGCTAAACATAGATGTTTGAGAATGCATAAGTCAAACTGTATAATATAAGCTCTTTTGCTGAAGAGGGTGTAAATCATATTTCTAAACTGAAACTGGGAGATCATGATATTTTAAGATAAGTAAAACTTATACTTGGGGATCCATAAACTAAAAGGATGAATTATGTCTCTAAGTCATGAAAAAGTGTAACTGAGCTGAAAACCATGAGTCATGCTAAAAGTCATGTTTAAAGTAAATCCTTAGGGAGTTTCTTCTACTGAACATGCTGAAAATACTAATATGCTTTACTGAATACAAGTTGAACGATATAAGCTGATGCAATGACCTAGCATATAAGCATGTAACTGTATAATACCGAATTGAACTGGATAACTGAATACAAGGTCATGCAATAATGAGTATGGACTGTGGGAGCTACTATTAACCGACATACCCTAAGCTGAGCTAACTGTGGGACCAACCTGTAACCCTGGGTGGATGGGTGTTAATACCTTGCCAAGGGTACAAACAAATCTGAGATGGATCCACTAAATTGATATCCACAAGGGACAAGGGTAACCAGCCTAAAGCTGACAACTGACCCCTTTTATACCTACGGTGGCACCGTAGTTCTAGGACTTAGGGACTGCTACTAAAGGTCTCAGCCTAAGGCTGACAGCTATGCCTTTATACCTTCGTCCGCTCGGTACTAAGTCTACTCCCAACTGAATGTATAAGCAATGAATGAAAACTAAAATACTGGATAACTCAAATACTGATAAATTTGAGAATAAAACATAATGCTAAGACTGAAAGCATTCTATTTTTCTGAAAAGTTATGGGATAAAAACTGACTGATTTCATGCTTTAAAACTGAGTGCTAGTAGACTAGGCTGAATTCTTGAAGAAAAGCTACTGCATGTGAAAAAACTACAATTTTATGCTAAGTTCTTGAAAAGAAAGCTAATTCATGCAGAAGACACTGTAAATCCAGGCTAAGTCTGTTTCCTTTAAATTCTAATGATTTTAAGAAAATATCTGTAAAACTTCATAAAACATCCCTTGAACATGTACGGGAAACATATAGTATCATGAGGAATTCCATTCTGTAAAAATATGCATAGTTGGGTATGAACCCTAGAATCATAATTTATAGAAATCATAACTAAAAACTGATCTTTGGGCATGAGGGTGGAAGAAGATCCTCATTGAGTACCCACATACCTGATTACTGAAGAATTTCTAGGGCTGGATCTGGGGGATGAAAACTTGGAGAAGAAATATGAAGAAAAACCCTTGAGAGACTTTCTTTCTTGAGCTTCTATGATCTTGCTTACTTGAAATCTTAGGTGTCTTTCCTTAGAGTTTTGAGAGAATAATTCTAGAGATTGATCAATGATTTTCTGAGGAATAACCCCCTTTGGGTGTTTAAAATACAAGGGGAAGAGCCTGAGGTAAGGAAAGGACCAAACTACCCATACTTAAATGCTGAAAAAATGTAGAAAGATTGTCGGACGGCTTGTCCCACAGGTCGTCGTGGCTCCCACGGGACGTCAGACCCAACCGTGGCCCTTATAGGGGTCAAAAAGGCTCACTGGTTTGTTCCCACGCTCTTGCCATCATGGGCCATCGTGGTCACCACGAGCGTCGGCGAGCCCATCAGAGTTTCCCACGCCCATCGGCCAGCCCATCGGATTTTGATAGTTGACAGTATTTAACTAAAATACTCATAACCTTTTTCTTCGGACTTGGATTACGAAGATGTCAGTGGCGTTGAAAAGATAATTAAAATATCTTCAATTTGGTGGGTACGAGGCCACCTAAATCTTTATATTCAAAGATATATGGTCATTTGAATTTTACCCTAGTTAGAACTTACATGAAAACTTAATCGGTAGAAAGGCTTTCAACTTAACTTTGAGCTAGAGGTTCTTTATTACTTTAATTCATATCTAATACATCTCCCAACTCTAGAATTGACATTAAACTTGTATTCATAGAAAATTCATCAGTTTGGATCTAACAACATATGAAGAACGCTTTGGATCTTAGCTTAACATTTCTAGGGTGTTACAATATCTCCCCCTTAGAATCATTCATCCTCGTTTGAAGACTAACTAGGATGAAGTTAATGGAAAAGGTCTACAATCCCACCAACTGAGTTCTAAAAGTTGGAGTACTGACATTGTAACTGATTTCTGACTGAAACATGAGTTGAGATGGGTTTGTGAGGCATGTATGCATACTGAGAGCATAAGAACACTGATAGGACATGAAACTTAGTGTCCAACATGATAACTGGTATGGAGTGAGTGTAGGGACTTAGTTGAAACTCATAAAGAATGAACATATTTTTAGAAATCATAGTTAGCTGAAAGGAACATAAAACTGAGAGGAGTAACAGTACGAGAAAACTATTCTCTTCTAAACTGAACTTACTAGTATGGATTAAGCTGATTGGAAAGCCTTCTTGTCTCAGGAAATGTATACCGGCAGGGCTGAACTTATCTATTATGAGGACTCTCATAAAATCATGAAGAGGTTGCTGAGCATGCACCATAAGTGTAAAACTAGAACATGTAACTACTGAGGTCTGAGCCTAACTGCTTGGTTTCACTATGTTCAAACCTAACTTGGAGGCACAAAGTGCTACACCTAGCATGGTAATGCTAGTCTGATACGTGACCTGCAACTAAAGGCCTACTCTTGGCTGTGAACACTGAATCTGAACTAAGCATCATTAACAAGGATAAGGGGTACTGCTGAATCTTGACTCGTACATAGCGAGACTTAGTCACTTAAGATCATACTTAGGGACACGAGTGGAAAGGGCATGAGTACTTCACATACTGAGCACATAAGGCCTAAATAAAGGATTATTCTGAGCATACATGTTATAACCACCCATCACTAGTTTAGGTGTAAGTACATAAAGCTTTGAGCAAGGAAATCATTAGCACGAGTCATTCCAAAGATCTGATTTGAGCATCTACATGATATAGCCTGGTGCTATTAGCCATTAAGGCATAACTTGAGGACTGAGGGCATAGAACTGAATATACTGTGAGAGATGGGATTATATGTAATCAGTCTCTTGACATAAAGCTGAAATTCATGGAATCATAAAGTAAAACCGGGATTGTTGTATGAAGAAATTTCTGT
The DNA here is from genome assembly GCA_003996215.1 of Jaltomata sinuosa. Classification (NCBI taxonomy): domain Eukaryota; kingdom Viridiplantae; phylum Streptophyta; class Magnoliopsida; order Solanales; family Solanaceae; genus Jaltomata; species Jaltomata sinuosa. Next base: position 106,742 of record QJPP01001911.1, on the reverse strand, counting down.
TTGTTTTAGGAGCTGAACATGGACATGAATATGGATAGAGTGCATCAACTTAGTCATGAATATGGCACAAATACGTCTGAGTATAGTGTCATCTTGACTGAAGTGCTAGGGAATCCGCTAGAATAAGAATGGATTGGTATCCCATCATAGATCTTTCTAGAATTCTATACTAGTTGAATTGCAAGAATCGACTTTGTTCCTCATTCCATCATCTCTCTCTTAGTTAAAAAGACACCCTTCTAAGTTTGGGATGTAGGAGTTAAAGGAGTAGGAAAGATACTAGAATGCCCCTGACTTAAAATAAAATTATAGACTTTTCCTTCACCGGACAGGCTACCCGACGGGCGTCGGACCTGAGACAGCCCATCAGACCCGAGCATCAGAAAAGGGCAGGCTGGGCTGGTCCTCTGGAAAACCCCCATAATGGCTCCCACGGCCTGTCGCATCCACGACGGTCGTGGTGATTGCCTGTTTGGACTAGGGAGGCTGGGATGAGGTTCTGGCGGGTTCCCACGGGCAGCTCCAAGGCTCATCGGACCACAGACGCCCATGGGGACTCTCGTCTGGCTGAGGTAGGATTGACTGAGCCTCTGGGCTCTTCCCACGGGGACCACGATGGGCCATCGTGTCCATGATTTCCATGGTTTAGCCCATGGGGATTGACTAGAGATGATATTTTCTGAGTTCTTTCTGAGTGCTGGGTTTTAAATGCTACTCTAAATGCTGGGGTGTTACAATATCCATCCAAAACAACTAAATTAAAACCATACTAAGGGTCTCAACATCGTATATCTATACTCCCCTGAATTCATTTCTTAGGAACACCATATAATATACACAAGGCTTCCTTAAAAATCAACAACCTGACAATTTCTAAACTAGTCACACATAGTACTATAAGATCTTGAATATCATGGAACAACATACTACTCTGGGTACACATCTATTTTTGTAATGTTTAAGGCTCTTATTTTACTCATGACTTAGTCAAAATCTACTAATTCATCTAGGGGTCATATACACATCTCAACTACACCACCATACTCCTTGTAAATTAGTCAACTTAATTCTCTACATACATATATGTCAAGCCTACTAGGTCAATTCTATAAGACTAGCATCACCATCTCACCTTATAGTTACTATACTTCTGAATTCATACATCTAGTTCTGGGGTCATTCTGCTACTTATGGCTCATAAAACCTTAATTCACACTATCTCTTGAGTGACTGTACTACCCAAATTCTTAGGGAACCATACTGTATAGCTAAGGCGCTATTTATAGTAAAGATTCTGGAAGGGAGTCTGAGAGCACATTCTACTATGGGCTCAATCAGCATGAATGGAAACATGATACATGCTTTTGGATTGGTAGACTTTACGCACTAGTGTGCTCCACTTTAGCCTTTGTGCAGTATCTCAACTTTCTAATGGCTCTATCTGAGAGCACCTCCCTGATAGGGGTCTGAACTTTACTGTTTCCACCACCTCGAAGATGAGGCATGATTGGAGGAATTGGATTAACGCACGAATCTATATAAGTCTCTGAAGGAACAACTTTACTACATGATTTGGACTATGAACAAAGGGAAACATTTCTCAAATGTTAGTAGCCCCTTGAAGAAAAGTACAAACGTCTCCATATCATTCCGCAAGACTCTACTACACACGGCTTCATAGACACCCTAGGACACTTGAACTCTGTGCTCTGATACCAAGTTTGTCACTCCCCGAGCCTACACCCTAGACGTAACATGATGCTTAGAATCACAAGTGACCCCAAGCTAACCCATGGCCTGGCATACTGCTGAGATATAGACTAAAAGTATATGCTGAAGCTGAAATGTGCTGAGCTCTTTAAAAATATTATAACAAAATGAACTTTCATAACTGAGATACAAGAGTGTTTGAAAACTTATACAACTCACTGACTGGCTGTCTAACTGTCTATGAAGCCTTTATTAATACTGACTATAGTTAGCCGGGACATGACCCCCAACTATCACTAATCAATATATCAAACTGAAAGTAAACTACTATGACTACTACTAACTGGAGTTCCCTAATATGGAGAACTCATCCTCAACCGCTAGCTGGAAGCTGTGATCTGTCTAACCATGATCCTGGGAGCTAGCACAGAAACCTACATCATAAAATGATACAACACAAGGAATGTATGCAATCAATACTATGTAATGTACTAAGCATGTGAGATAATGCACCAACTCAAAATCATGAGAAAACATGTATATACTGAAGCATAACTGAAAGTTGGGCTAAACATAGATGTTTGAGAATGCATAAGTCAAACTATATAATATAAGATCTTTTGCTGAAGAGGGTGTAAATCATATTTCTAAACTGAAACTGGGAAATCATGATATTTTAAGATAATTAAAACTTATACTTGGGGATCCATAAACTGAAAGGATGAATTATGTCTCTAAATCATGAAAAAGTGCAACTGAGCTGAAAACCATGAGTCATGCTAAACGTCATGTTTAAAGTAAATCCTTAGGGAGTTTCTTCTACTGAACATGCTGAAAATACTAATATGCTTTACTGAATACAAGCTGAAACATATAAGCTGATGCAATGACCAAGCATATAAGCATGTAACTGTATAATACTGAACTGAACTGGATAACTGAATACAAGGTCATGCAATAATGAGTATGGACTGTGGGAGCTACTATTAACCGACATACCCTAAGCTGAGCTAACTGTGGGACCAACCTGTAACCCTGAGTGGAAGGGTGTTAATACCTTCCCAAGAGGACAAACAAATCTGAGATGGATCCACTAAACTGATATCCACAAGGGACAAGGGTAACCAGCCTAAAGCTGACAGCTGACCCCTTTTATACCTACGATGGCACCATAGTTCTAGGACTTAGGGAATGCTACTAAAGGTCTCAGCCTAAGGCTGACAGCTATGCCTTTATCCCTTCGTCTGCTCGGTACTAAGTCTACTCCCAACTGAATGTATAAGCAATGAATGAAAACTGAAATACTGGATAGCTCAAATACTGATAAATCTGAGAATAAAACATAATGCTAAGACTGAAAGCATTCTATTTTTCTAAAAAGTTATTGGCTAAAAACTGACTGATTTTATGCTTTAAAACTGAGTGCTAGTAGGCTAGGCTGAATTCTTGAAGAAAAGCTACTGCATGTGAAAAAACTACAATTTTATGCTAAGTTCTTGAAAAGAAAGTTAATTCATGCAGAAGACACTGTAAATCCAGGCTAAGTCTGTTTCCTCTAAATTCTAATGATTTTAAGAAAATATCTGTAAAACTTCATAAAATATCCCTTAAACATGTACGGGAAACATATAGTATCATGAGGAATTCCATTCTGTAAAAATATGCATAGTTGGGTATGAACCCTAGAATCATAATTTATAGAAATCATAACTAAAAACTGATCTTTGGGCATGAGGGTGGAAGAAGATCCTCATTGAGTACCCACATACCTGATTACTGAAGAATTTCTAGGGCTGGATCTGGGGGATGAAAACTTGGAGAAGAAATATGAACAAAAACCCTTGAGAGACTTTCTTTCTTGAGCTTCTATGATCTTGCTTACTTGAAACCCTAGGTGTCTTGCCTTAGAGTTTTGAGAGAATAATTCTAGAGATTGATCAATGTTTTTCTGAGGAATAACCCCCTTTGGGTGTTTAAAATACAAGGGGAAGAGCCTGAGGTAAGGAAAGGACCAAACTACCCATACTTAAATGCTGAAAAAATGTAGAAAGATTGTCGGACGGCTTGTCCCACAGGTCGTCGTGGCTCCCACGGGACGTCAGACCCAACCGTGGCCCTTATAGGGGTCAAAAAGGCTCACTGTTTTGTTCCCACGCTCTTGCCATCATGGGCCATCGTGGTCACCACGAGCGTCGGCGAGCCCATCAGAGTTTCCCACGCCCATCGGCCAGCCCGTCGGATTTTGATAGTTGACAGTATTTAACTAAAATACTCATAACCTTTTGCTTCGGACTTGGATTACGAAGATGTCAGTGGCATTGAAAAGATAATTAAAATATCTTTAATTTGGTGGGTACGAGGCCACCTAAATCTTTATATTCAAAGATATATGGTCATTTGAATTTTACCCTAGTTAGAACTTACATGAAAACTTAATCGGTAGAAAGGCTTTCAACTTAACTTTGAGCTAGAGGTTCTTTATTACTTTAATTCATATCTAATACACCTCCCAACTCTAGAATTGACATTAAACTTGTATTCATAGAAAATTCATCAGTTTGGATCTAACAATATATGAAGAACGCTTTGGATCTTAGCTTAAAATTTCTAGGGTGTTAATATATCTCCCCCTTGGGATCATTCATGCTCGTTTGAAGACTAATTAGGATGAAGTTATGGGGAAAGGGCTACAATCCCACCAACTGAGTTCTAAAAGCTAAAGTACTGACATGTAACTGATTTCTGAGTGAAACATGAGCTGAGATGGGTTTGTGAGGCATGTATGCATACTGAGAGCATAAGAACACTGATAGGACATGAAACTAAATGTCCAACATGATAACTGGTATGGAGTGAGTGTAGGGACTTAGTTGAAACTCATAAATAATGAACGCATTTTTAGAAATCATAGTTAGCTGAAAGGAACATAAAATTGAGAGGAGTAACAGTACGAGAAAATATTCTCTTCTAAACTGAACTTACTAGTATGGATTAAGCTGAATGGAAAGACTCCTTGTCTCAGGAAATGTATACTGGCAGGTCTGAACTTATCTATTATGAGGACTCTCATAAAATCATGAAGAGGTGGCTGAGCACGCACCATAAGTGTAAAACTAGAACATGTAACTACTGAGGTCTGAGCCTAACTGCTTGGTTTCACAATGTTCAAACCTAATTTGGAGGCACAAAGTGCTACACCTAGCATGTTACTGCTAGTCTGATACCTGACCTGCAACTAGAGGCCTACTTTTTGCTGTAAACACTGAATCTAAACTCAGCATCATTAACAAGGATAAAGGGTACTGCTGAATCTTGACTCGTACATAGTGAGACTTAGTCACTTAAGATCATACTTAGGGACATGAGTGCAAAGGGCACGAGTACTTCACATACTGAGAACATAAGGCCTAAATAAAGGATTATTCTGAGCATAAGACTCGACTTTGTTCCTCATTCCATCATCTCTCCCCTTAGTTAAAACGCCACCCTTCTATGTTTGGGATGTAGGAGTTAAAGGAGTAGGGAAAATGTTAGAATGCCCCTGACTTAAAAGAAAATTGTAGACTTTTCCTTCACCGGATGGGCTACTCAATGGCCTTCGGACTTGAGATAGCCCATCCAACCCGGGCGTCGAAAAAGGGCAGGCTAGGCTGGTCCTCTGGACAACCCCTATGATGGCTCCCATGGCCCGTCGTATCTACGACAGCCGTGGTGATTGCCCATCTGGACTAGGGAGGCTGTGATGGGGCTCTGGCGGGTTCTCACGGACTGCCTCAAGGCCCGTTGGACCACCGACGCCCGTGGGGACCCCCGTATGGCTGAGGTAGGATTGACTGAGCCTCTGGGATCTTCCCACAGAGACCATGATGGGTCATCGTGTCCACGACGCTCGTGGGTCAGCCTGTGGGGCTTGACTGGAGATGAAATTTTTGGAGTTCTTTCTGAGTGCTGGGTTTTAAATGCTAGTCTGAATGCTGTGGTGTTACAATATCCACCCAAAACAACTGAATTAAAACCATACTAAGGGTCTCAACATCGTATATCTATACTCCCTTGAATTCATTTCTTAAGAACACCATATAAGATACACAAGGCTTCCTCCAAAATCAACAACTTGGGAATTTCTAAACTAGTCACATATAGTACCATAAGATCTGTGAATATCGTGCAACAACATACTACTCCGGGTACACGTCTATCTTTGTAATGTTTAAGGCTCTTCTTTATCTCATGACTTAGTCAAAATCTACAAATTCGTCTAGGGGTCATATACACATCTTAACTACACCACCATACTCGTAAATTAATCAACTTAATTCTCTATATACATATATGTCAAGACTACAAGGTCAATTCTATAAGACTAGTGTCACCATCTCACTTATAGTTACTATACTTCTGAATTCATACATCTAGTTCTGGGGTCATTCTGCTACTTATGGCTAATAAAACTTCAATTCACACTATCTCTTGAGTGACTGCACTACCCAAATGCTTAGGGAACCATACTTTATGGCTAAGGCACTATTTATAGTAAAGATTCTGGAAGGGAGTCTGAGATCACATTCTACTATGGGCTCAATCTGCACGAATGGAAACATGATACATTCTTTTAGATTGGTAGACTTTACGCACTAGTGTGCTACTTTTTAGCCCTTGTGCAGTCTCTCAACTTTCTGATGGCTCTATCTGAGAGCACCTCACTGATAGGGGTATGAACTTTACTGTTTCCACCACCTCGAAGATGAGGTATGATTGGAGGAATTGGATTAACGCACGATTCTGTATAAGTTTCTGAAGGAACAACTTTACAGCATAATTTGGAGTATGAACAAAGTGAAACATTTCCTAAATGTCAGTAGCCCTTTGAAGAAAAGCACAGACGTCTTCGTACCATTCCACAAGACTCTACTAGACACGACTTCATAGATACCCTAGGATGCTTGAACTCTTTGCAGAATACCGCATCGTTTTATAGATTTATATACTAAAAATAGTAGTTCCTCTTTCCCTATCTAAAACTAAGGTGATACTCAAAATGGCTCGATTTAGTACAAAATTTCATCACAACAGTAGAAAAACCTCTTTTCAAACCCAAAAGCCTTTGAAAATCCTTTCCGTACTGTACCAATGATATGCCATGCGATATGAGTATGAATGTTCACAAGCAGAGGAATAATCACACCATTAGATCAAACAGGTCAAAAGTACCCTCCAAAACAAGAGAACTGACCTGGAATCCATCCAAATCCTAGCCATGGTCTCGGGCCCACAATTTCATACAATGATAGAATAAAGCGATAAAGCAGAAAACAGCAGGCAAGCCCTATTCTACCTTTAAAGCCTCCTAAAAGCATGCTAAGGGTCTTAGACTAGTCACGCAGAAGAAATAAGCTCCTAGGCTAAGGATAACATACATTCCTAGTGCTAAAAACCCGAAATGGTCAATTAACATGATAAACAAGATTTCAGCCTAAAGTCTATATAAAATCCTACCTAGCATTCCAGTAACATACATATATATATAATCCAACTAAACTCATTCTACAAGGTAAACCGTAACCTACCTCGGGGCCGAACTGCAAGAACGAACCTTCACTCATGTGCCTTCCTCTTCTGAACAGCTTAAAAAAGCTGCCATGCTATCAAAAACATAAACTAGGTATCAAGACGAGAATAATGACACCTATATTGCTATACAAAAAATTGGGCCGAAAATCAGTTCAGAAAAATGTCCCTCGAGGCTCGCGTAACGAAACCAAAAACAAAAATCACAACTATGCTCGCGGTGGGTTGAGGAACCCATGCCCAAAGTTTGGGCATAATTGGAGCTCGATACGGGGCCTAAAACAGCCCCGAAGTGCTACTAATTTCTGGGATTAAGACGAAAAAGTTCAGAATTTTAAAAAATGGAAACCAACCTCGATAAGGAGAACACGCTATGGGGCTGAGTTGCATAATTTTTGGAGCATGCAGTCCTCAAACAATCAGATTCCACAAGAATTCTCCAACTCTAAATATTTAGCAACAAGGGAATTTAGCAGAAGAATTACAGGAATTTACACGGAATAAGGAAAGGGGTGACAAGGAAACTTACCGGATGAAGAGTGCTGAAGCAAAGAAGCTGGGAAATGGAGTTTTGGAGCTTAACAATTGAGTTTCTCAGAGTTTTGACAGAGAAAATGAAGTTGAAACTTAATATAACTGCCATGGGTCCTTCATCGCGATCGCGACAGGACCCCTGCGTTCGCGGAGAATAGCCGGCCCAACCATCACGTTCGCGATGATCAAGGCTGCGTTCGCGAAAAGGAAGCCGTGCCAGATCCCAGCCAGCTTCATCGCGAATGAGAAGAAACCCTTCGTGAATGCGATGGTCAAGAAACTAGACCATCGCGAACGCGATGGGGTCTTCGTGATCGCGAAGAGCAAAGTTGTCTGCAACTTAATGCAGCAACCAACAAAAACACAAAGTCCAAAAATCTTCTGACGGACCCTCGGGATTCATCCGGAACCCCGTGAACACAAACAAACCATGCTACCCTAACAAAAATAGCATTCCAGACTCAATGGATTCGATGAAACTTCCAACGGAGATTGTTTTAATGAAAAGTGGTCCCCACACCCAAAAACAACTCAAAATTCAAAACCCAAAAATGAGCCTGGAAGCCTCGGGACCCAAACCAAAGGTCCCCCTAGCCCAAAGTTGGCATTCCGGAGCTAACAATAATAACAGAATTCCCATCCGAGACTGTCTTCTCCGAATGTTGACCAAAGTTAACCCTATCAGCCAAACTGACTCCAAAACATAAAAATCCACACAAAACCACACCGGAAGAACTCAGGCCCAAGCCAATGGTCCCACTAGACCAAAATCCCCATTCTGGAGCCAACAAAACTGTCGGAATTTGATTCTAAGCACGTTAACCAAGAAAGTTGACCAAAGTCAAGGATTTACCAACTTTAAAAGCTAAAACAGGGAAATGGTCATAACGACCTAACGAATGGCCCGGGCACCAAACCATCAGCCCCTGCAAGTCATAAATGACCTAGAGTCGCTAAGGGAAAGCTCAAAATGCATAAAAGCATGGAAAATAGAAAATGACCCGTAGGGTCGTTACAACATCCACTACTAAAAGAACTTTCGTTTTCCAAAGTTAGAATAAGGATAGTACCTGAATACTCGAAAAGACAAGGATAACAGGTCCGCATGTCAGTCTAGATCTCCTAAGTAGCCTCCTCGACAGGACGGTGCTACCACTGAACCTTAACAGACGGAATCCCCTTGGACCTCAACTTCCTAACCTGCCTGTCCAAAATAGCAACAGACTCCTCCTCAAAGGCTAAGGACTCATCCAACTGAACTGACTCCAATTGGAGCACGTGGGACTCATCCGGAATGTACCGCCGTAGTATAGAAACACGAAACACCGGATGAACACTAGAAAGAGTAGGAGGCAAGGCCAACTCATAAGCAACCTCTCCAATATGGCGAAGGATCTCAAATGGACCAATGAACCTCGGACTGAGCTTACCCTTCCTCCCAAACTGTATCACTCCCTTCATGGGTGACACCCAAAGGAACACACTATCACCAACCATAAACTCAAGATCTCGAACTCTCCAGTCAGCATAAATCTTCTGCCTGCTTTGGGCAGTACGGAGTCTCTCCTGAATAACCCAAACTCTATCCATAGAATCACAAAGCAAATTAGTACCCCACGACCTAACCTCGAAAGAATCAAACCAACCTCTCGGAGATCTGCACCGCCTACCATACAAAGCCTCAAACAGAGCCATCTAGATGTTGGAATGGTAACTATTATTATATGCAAACTCTGCCAAGGCCAAACACTGGTCCCACTGACCCCCAAAATCGATAACACAAGCTCGCAACATATTCTCCAGAACCTGAATGGTACGCTCTGACTGGCCGTCTGTCTGCAGATGAAAAGCAGTGCTAAGCTCAACTCTAGTATCCAACTCTCTCTGAATAGACTGTCAAAAATGCGAAGTGAACTGAGTACCTCAATCAGAAATGATAGAAACTGGCACCCTATACAAATGGACAATCTCTCGAATATAGATTTGGGCTAACCTCTCGGAATTGTAGGAAGTCTAAACTGGTAGAAAGTGAGCAGACTTTATGAACCTGTCCACGATGACCCAAATAGCATCAAACCTCCACAAGGTACATGGCAATCCGACTACAAAGTCCATGGATATACACTCCCACTTTAACTCCAGAATGGGTAGCCTCTGTGATAAACCACCTGGTCTCTGGTACTCGAACTTCACCTGCTGACAGTTCAAGCACCTGGATACGAAAGCTGAAATATCCCTTTTCATCCCACACCACCAGTAGTGCTGCCTCAAGTCATGATACATCTTAGTTGCCCAGGGATGAATGGAATATCTAGAGCAATGAGCCTCCTCCAATATCAATCTGACCAAGTCACCAACTCTAGGAATGCAAATACGACCCTCGATCCTCAGAACACCCTCCCAATCTAAAGTCGCCTTCCTAGCCTCACCACTCAACACCTTTTCATGGATGATCCTCAATCTTGCATCATCAAATTGCTGTGCTTGACTCTTCTCCAACAAGGAAGACCTATCCTCAACACAAGCAAGAATACGACCCGGCTCATAAATGTCAAGTCGAACCAACTTATTAGCCAAGGACTGAATATCCCAAGCTAAAGGTCGCTCCTCCATAGCTAAGAAAGCTAAACTACCCATACTCACCGCCTTCTGGCTCAAGGAATTCGCTACCACGTTTGCCTTGCCCGAATGGTAGAGGATACAAATATCATAGTCCATCAGTAGATCCAACCACCTCCGCTGCCTTAAATTTCGATCCTTCTAGCTGAAAATGTACTGAAGACTATGATGGTCAGTAAAGATCTCACAATGCACACCATAAAGATAATGCCTCCACATCTTCAACGCGAAGACTACCGCTGCTAACTCCAAGTCATGTGTGGGGTAGTTCCTCTCGTGAACCTTTAACTGTTTAGAAGCATATGCAATAACCTGGCCCTACTGTATCAACACACAACCCAAACTAATACCTGATGCATCACAATATACGGTGAAACCCTGACCCTCGACCGAAAGTGTAAGAATCAGAGCTGAAGTCAACAAGGCCTTGAGCTTCAAAAAGCTTACCTCACACTCATCTGACCACTGGAAAGGAACATTCTTCTGAGTCAATCTAGTCAACGGTGCTGCTATAGAAGAAAATCCCTTTACAAACCGTCTATAATAACCTTCCAACCTGACAAAGCTGCAGACCTCGATAGAAGAAGTAGGCCTAGCCCAATCACAAACTGTTGCAATCTTCACCGAATCCACCATAATCCAATCCTTGAACACCACGTGCCCCAAGAATGCCACAGACTCAAGCTAAAACTCACACTTAGTGAATTTGGCATACAATTGGTGGTCTCGTAAAGCCTGAAGTACAACTCTAAGATGCTGTTCATGCTCCGCTCTACTCCTCGAATAAATCATAATGTCATCGATGAACATAATCACAAATGAATCCAGGTAAGCACTGAATATACGGTTCATCGACTCCATAAATGCTACTGGGGTATTAGTCAACCCAAAAGACATGACTAGGAATCATAATGGCCGTATCGAGTCCTAAATGCAGTCTTTGGGATGTCCTCAGCCCTAATCCTCAACTAGTGATAATCGGACCTCAAATCTATCTTAGAAAACATGGCTGCACCCTGTAGTTGATCAAACAAGTCATCAATACGCGATATTAGATATTTGTTCTTAACTGTCACCTTATTCAGTTGCCTGTAGTCGATACACATACGCATAGACCTATCCTTCTTCTTCACAAATAGAACCGGAGTACCCCACGGAGACACACTAGGCCGGATAAACCCTCTACTCAACAAATCTTGGAGATGATCCTTAAGCACCCTCAACTCAGCAGGTGCCATCCGATATGGTGGAATAGAAATGTGATTGGTTCCCAGATCGACATCGTTACCAAAATCAATGTCACGATCAGGAGGAAGTCCCAGAAGATCGGAAGGAAACACATCTGAATACTCACAAACCATAGGAACTGACTCAAGAGGAGGTGTGGTGGCACTAGTATCATGGACGTAGGCAAGATAAGCTAAGCACCCCTTCCCAACCAACCGCTGGGTGCTCAGGAAAGATATAACTCCCCTCGGCATATGGCTATCGGCTCCCTTTTATATGATAGGAGGGATACCAGGCATCCGAAGAGTAACAATCTTGGCAAAGCAATCCAAGACCGCATGATAAGGAGAAAATCAATCCATGCCCAAGATCACATCAAAATCGACCATATCAAGGACAACCAAGTCAACCCAGGTGTCATACCCCAAGATAGTCACCATACAAGCCCGATACACCTAATCCACTACTAAAGAATCTCCTACGGGAGTGGATACACGCAAAGGCACATGCAAGGACTCACAAGCAGACCCCAGACGAGTAGCATAATAAGCAGATACATAAGAGAATGTAGACCCCAGATCAAATAAAGCAAAAGCAGACTGATGACAAATGGAGATCGTACCTGTGATCACAAAATCTGAAGCCTCGGCCTCTATTCGGCCCAGAACTACATACATATGGCCCCGACCGCCACAACCACCTGACTTACCGGACTAAGGGCCACTTCTAGTGCCCTGAGGACCACCCCTACTACCCCGAGAACCGTCTCTAGCTGGAGGTGTTGGAGCCTTGGGGGCCTGAACCAACAGATCTCGTCACCTAGGATGCTCTACCGATAGGCACTCTCTAGCAAAGTAGCCTATCTCGCCACACTCATAGCAACCCCGACCATGTGAACTCCGCTATGAAGACCCGGCCAAATCAGAATGACCACAACGACCTGTAGACCCTGAATGACCACCTCGGGGAGTAGGAATGAGACTCTGGATACTCTGACCCTCAGTAGTCTGTAATGCTGCCTGAACAGGCTGGCTCGGCTGGAAACGCTGCTAGTGCTGACCTCTACTATAGTAGCCCCTACTACGGCCTTGTGAACTGCTGAAACTACCCTGATGGCGGGGCCTCTTATTGCTGCCCCCTTGGGCCTTGCAATATATACCCTCAATAGTACGGGCATGATCAACTATCTCCATAAAAGACTAACTCGACGCTACCATACCCTCTGTGGCCAAGCGCAGGTGCAAGGTCAAACCCCAAGCAAACCAGCGTACTCTCTCGTGCTTGGTGGGCAGAATTATAGTGGCGTGTATGGACAGCTGAAGGAAACGAACCTCATACTCAGACATAGTCATGGAGCCCTACTCCAACCCAGCAAACTGATCCATCAAACACTCCCTCATTCTACGTAGTACATACTTCTCCAGAAAAGCTGTAGAGAATTGATCCCAAGTAAGCGGAGGCGACCCAGCCGGTCTACAAGCAACATATGACCTCCACCACTATTTTGCTGGACCATCCATCAGAAACACGGTGTAATTGGCTCTATGAGACTCAACTAACCCCAAATTATGTAACCTCTCCTAGCAGCTAGTCAGAAACTCATGCAAATCCTCCCTAAAAGCACATGAAAACCTCGGAGGACCCAATCTCAAGAACCTACCTAGCATCTTCTGCTCCTCAGAAGACATAGCTAGCATGGCTGGAGGAGGGGGAGCAATTGCAGGGACCGGTAGTACCTCAAATCTAGGAGCCGCAGCAACATGCCACGCTCTTGAACCCTGTGTTGCAGCCTGAGCTGAAGTCTGAGCCTTACCTCGAACCTGAGAATCAATCAGAATGCTCGGCAATGCGGCTGGCGGAGTCATACCCTCAAGAAACCCCAACAATCGGACCAAGGTGTCCTGCAATACTAGAGTAGCTACAAAACCTGCCAGATGCTGGGCTGGCCCCATATGCTTCGGCTTATACTGAACCTCATCCGCTCTAACCTCAGGCTCTGGTGACGGTGATCTAGCCCGAGTTGGTTCCACAGCCCGTGCCCTGTCACAACCTCTGGGTCGACCTCTGCCCCATCCCCTGGCTGGGGCTCTAACTATAGGGGCAGGGGCCTCGTCCTTACGCGCTGAAGATCTCGTCCAAACTATCTGAGAAGGAGTGAAACAAATATACTTAGGAGTTGATCAAATCAAGTAAGCACGATATAGAATCAAACAAAATGAAGCCTTCCCTAAGGAGTGTCCTATAGCCCCTCACAAATAGGATATGGACGTCATTGTACATTATCCATGAGGCTCTACTAGACACTTTCTCTTGTACTGGTGAGACCGGTGAACCTAAAGCTCTGATACCACTCTGTCATGACCCGAAATTGGGCCATGATGGCATCTACATAACCCCCCAGTAGACAAACCTATCCCAAACATCCCAAAAATAATAAATAATAATTTAACTAAAGAAAAGCAGAAGATATAACAAGAGATAGGGCCAAAAGCATATATATACATAACAACATACATAATAAATAAAAAATGGCCCTAAAGTGACAGAAAAAGAAAAAACGACCCGAACACCAACCCGAACCTGGTGTCACTAGTACAAGAGCGACTAAAGCAAAGAGTAGCTATACAATAACCTCTGTCTATCCAAAATACAAAGTATAGACAGGAAGTAAAAGATGGAAAGCAAGTAAGGTCTCCAAAAGCATCGGGAGCTCACCGCGATCCAAACAACAACTGGCTTCGAACGACAGGAGATCAACGAGGGTGGCTCGTACTAGGTGCTGCATCAGAAAAAAAAGAGATGCAGAGTGTAGTATGAGTACCAAGACAACGGGTAATTAGTAGGCATCATAGGCCGACCGGGCGCAAAGAGATAATATATAAATATAGGTTATAGGAAGCAGCTAACTATACAGGGATCTTCCTAATTCTAGTTATAAAGCCGGAGACATACGAGTAAATAAGAAGAGAAAAAGGTAAACAACATCAAGCCAAACCAGAGTCCATCCACATGACAAGGCAAATACAATGCGATGCACGATGATGCATATATGAATGCAATATAATATAAACCCAAAATACCACATCGGGCACCCAGAATACCGCATTAGACTGTGCATATATATATATGAAATAATGAAATACCTAGAATAAATCATCGAGGATCTGGAATACTGCATCGGACTAATATATATATAAATGAGAAAGTAAAATACCCTAAATAACGCATCGGGGGTTTAGAATACCGCATCAGACTATAGATTTATATACAGAAAATAGTAGTTCCTCTTTCCCTCTCAAATACCAAGGTGATACTCAAAATAGCTCGATTTAGTCCAAAATTTCATCACAACAGTAGCAAAACCTCTTTTCAAACCCAAAAGCCTTTGAAAATCCTTTCTGTACTATACCAATGATATGCCATGCGATATGAGTATGAATGTTCACAAGCAGAGGAATAATCACACCATCAGATAAAATAGGGAAAAAGTACCCTCCAAAATAAGAGAACTGACCTGGAATCCATCTAAATCCTAGCCATGGCCTCGGGCCCACAGTTACATACAATGATAGAATAAAGCGGTAAAGCAGAAAATAAAATGAGAAAATAGCGGGCAAGCCCTATTCTACCTCTAAAGCCTCCTAAAAGCATGCTAAGGGTCTTAGACTAGTCATGCAGAAGAAACAAGCTCCTAGGCTAAGGATAACATACAGTCCTAGTGCTAAAAACCCAAAATGGCCAATTAACATGATAAACAAGATTTAAGCCTAAAGTCTATCTAAAATCCAACCTAGCGTTCCAATAACATATATATATATATATAATCCAACTAAAATCAGTCTAGAAGGTAAACCGTAACCTACCTCGGGGCTGAACTGTAAGCACGAACCATCACTCGTGTGCCTTCCCCTTCCGAACAGCCTCAGAAAGCTGCCATGCTATCAAGAACATAAAATAGGTGTCAAGACGAGAATAATGACACCCATATTGCTATACGGAAAATTGGGCTGAAAATCGGGTTGGGAAAATGACCCTTGGGGCCCGCGCAATGAAACTGAAAATAATAATCACAACTATACTCGCGGTGGGTTGAGGAACCCATGCCCAAAGTTTGGGCGCGATTGGAGCTTTATTCGGGGCCAAAAACAGCCCCAAAGTACTACTAATTCCCGGGATTAAGACGGAAAAGTTTGGAATTTAAAAAACCGGAAACCAACCTCGATAAGGAGAACACGCTACGAGGCTGAGTTGCACAATTTTTGGAGCATACAGTCCCCAAACAATCAGATTCTATAATAATTCTCCAACTCTAAATATTTAGCAATAAGGGAATTTAGAGGGAGAATTACGGGAATTTACACGGAACGAGGAGAGGGGTGACGAGGGAACTTACCGGATGAAGAGTGTTGAAGCAAAGAAGCTGGGAAATGGAGTTTTGAAGCTTAACAATGGAGTTTCTCAGAGTTTTGAAAGAGAAAACAAAGTTGAAACTTAATATAACTGCCAGGGGTCCTTCATCGCGATCGCTACAGGACCTCCGCATTCGCGGAGAACAGCCGGCCCAACCATCTCGTTCGCGATGATCCAGGCCGCATTTGAGAAGAAGAAGCCGAGCCAGGTCCCAGCCAGCTTCATCGCGTAGGCAAAGAAACCCTTCACGAATGTGATGGTCAAGAAACTAGACCATCACGAATGCGATGAGGTCTTCGCGATCGCGAAGAGCAAAGTTGTTTGCAATTTAATGCAGCAACCAGCAAAACCACCAAGTCCAAAAATCTTCCGACGGACCCTCAGGATTCATCCAGAACCCCGTGAACACAAACCAACCATGCTACTCTATCAAAAACGGTATTCCAGACTCAATGGAATTGACAAAACTCCCAAAGGAGATTGTTTTAATTAAAAGTGGGCCCCACATCCAAAACCAACTCGAAACTCAAGACCCAAAAATGAGCCCAAAAACCTCGGGACTCAAACCAAAGGTCCCCCTAGGCCAAAGTTGGCATTCCGGAGCTAACGGTGCTGACGGAATTCCCATTCGAGATCGTCTTCTCCGAATTTTGACCAAAGTCAACCCTACCGGCCAAACTCACTCCAAAACACACAAAGCCACACAAAACCACATCGTAAGCACTCAAGCCCAAGCCAATGGTCCCACTAGACCAAAATCCCCATTCCAGAGCCAATGGAACTGTCAAAATTTGATTTTGAGCGCGTTAACCAAGAAAGTTGACCAAAGTCAAGGATTTACCAACTTTAAAAGCTAAAACAAGGAAATGGTCATAACGACCTAAGGAATGGCCCAGGCACCAAACCGTCTGCCTCGACAAGTCATAAATGACCTGGAGTTACTGAGGGAAAGCTCGAAATGCAGAAAAGCATGGAAAATAGAAAATAACCTGGAGGGTCATTACATTTTGCTCCTTTGATCTGGGAAAGGCTGGGCTTGTGTTTACTGTTTATGATGATTTTTACGATATATGCTAAATGTTCTTCTTGTGCTTATGAATTATGCTGGTGTTTCTTCTGACAGTGATTCTAACCCAAAATCATAGATTGAAGAAATAATTAGTTTGTGAAATATATGATGATACCCAAACTTAAAAACCAAACCAAAAGTGCAAAAATCGAACCAAACCAGATTTATTTTGGTTCAGTTTCGGTTTGTATTTTTACCAAACCAAAAATCAAAAAACTGAACTGACTTTTCTAAGACCGAACTGAACTGACAAATGCCTAGTCCTACTTAGCTGCACCATCTAGATAGAACACGATGTAATCTACTCCATGTGACTCAACCAAGCTGAGATTATGTAACCTCTCCTGGCAACTGTCTAGAAACTCATGAGCATCCTCCTTTGGAGCACCATAAACCTTGGAGGACCCAGTCGAATGAACCTACCCAACATCTTTTGCTCCATAAAAGACATAACAGGCCTATCTAGAATAGGCGAAGCAACCGATAGAATAAGCAACACCTCTAATCACTACTAAAAAAAGGCTAAAAAGAGATGGCCAAAAGGGACGCTGGCCGTCGCTTTTTTGGCCAAAAGCGACGGAAAAGTGACGGTGTCACTCCCATGGAAAAATAGCCTATCACTTTTCCAAAAGCGACGGACAGCGTCGCTTTAAAAGTGATGGACAACGATGCAAATTAAAAAGTGATGCATTCTTTTAATTTTTTTTTTAGAAAAGCGACGCTGTCCGTCGCTTTTTCTGGGTATTTTTTTTAAAATTCCAGAAAAGCAGCGGACATCGTTGCTTTTTCAAGGAAGTTTTTTAAAATTTTTAGAAAAGTGACGGACAAAAGAGACCCTATCCATCGCTTTTTTGCTTTTTTTCCAGCTGCAAAAATCTGCATTTTCAATATACACCACCTGTCATTTACAAAACTAATTCAAATACAGTCTAAATCAACACTAATTGCTGCCACAACATTAATAAAGCAACTACAACATCAACATGAAACTAAATATGAAGTAAAACATTCATTAAATACATAAAAGATCCACCAAAGGACCTACAAAGTGTTTCAAAACATAAAAGAAGTACAAAATTATAAATAAAGTGTCAAAAAGCTAATGCAAACTAAAAGAAAGTCAATCTAAGAGGCTGACGATCTTGCATATCTTTATCTTTCTCCTTCTGTTGTCTCTCAGAATCTACCAAGGTATAAGTTGTGCGATCTGGAATCACCTAATGACATCTGTATGGAAATATACATTAAAATATATAAAGAAAATCATAAGTATTAAAGAAAACCATAATCATAAGTATTAAAGAAATTAAAATTATAATCATAAGTATAAACAAATTTACATACTAGTTCATATTCTCCCAATCTTCGTCCTCACTTGATTCATTTTTATCACTCTCCCATTCTTCCTCATCACTTGTTTCATTTTCATCGTCCCATTCTTCCTCCTCAGTTATTTATCCCTTAAGATTTGCGATGGAAATCAACTCATCATCAGAAACTTCTTCTAATATGTGTTGAGGATGTTCTAGATTGTTTTCCAACTCAGTATCCACTGCTTGATGAACAACTGCGATATCATTCTGGTATGCCACATCTAACACATTCTCAATCTCAATCCTACCCACAGACTTAGTTTTTAAGACCACCCACCAATCAACCTTATCTCTGCACAACGAATATGGAGCGTAATACACATGCTTAACATTTTGTGCAATGATAAAAGGATCATAGCGACCATATTGTCTCATGTGCTTTACTTCAATTATATTATATTGTTAATTTACCCTAGTACCTCTATATTATCAAACCACTTGCACTGAAATAATACTATCTTTTTTTTGGCTAACCAGGATATCTAACGTCAATAATCTCTTGTATGACACCATAATATTCAACAGTTTGTCCATTACCGTCGACATCACCTTGAATGCACACTCCTCTATTATTAGTTTTCTTATACTTAGAAACTTCTTCAATTTGAAACTTGAAGCCATTCACACAATACTTAGTCATCTTCTAAATTTGACTTTCAGGCCCAAGTGCAACATCTCTCACCAATTGTGGATGTTCGACATTATTATGTTCATAAAAAATCTACAAATTAAATTTTAGTAAATGAGTATATTATACATGTTGATTCAATATTAAGCGTAAATGAGTAAATGAACTTTTACACACTTACATATTTTTCAGCCAATCAGAAAAGTTTATATCTATGGCATCATTACCCCATATGCTTACGAATTTACTGTTAAGTGTACATTGAGATATTTCATTAGTTTAATTAAAACTTAGTATTTAAATTTATGTAATTCAATAAAACAATTCAACAAGACTTACTTAAGATATGGTTGAATCTCGGGACAATTAAGCAAAATATGTGTCACAGTTGATTGCTTTTCAACACTAGTGAAACCTCACCTTTGACGTTTTTTAGATCCTCGCCAAGGTTGATTAAAAATTGAAATCGGTTCAAATATAGGATCACCGTCACCGTCATCATTGTGATTGACTTTATTTCTCTTACATAGAACTTCATTCCCGAAGTAGTAAAAACAAAAATAAGCAGTTTCTCTTGCAATATAAGCTTCACAAATTCATCCTTTGATCTTTCACCTTTGCTTAATAGTTTGTTTGCACTTGCCAATTGTCCTATATAATTGCATGTTAGCTAATTGATATAATACGTTTAAGAAATAATAACAAAAAAAATAAAGGGTCATTACCTCTCGAATAGATACATCCACCTTGTTTGAAATGGCCCTCAAGGCGTGCCTCTTCTATAAGGTGAACTAGAAGATGCTCCATCACCTCATGGAAAGATCTTCTCCAACTTAGTGGTGATAATAGGTATATTTTGCTGCATCCTTTCCAAGCTACTCTCCAACAAAGTGTTAGAACACAAATCTGTAAAGAACATGATTATTTCTGTGATTGGTTTCCATATCTTATCGGGTAGATGGCTAAATGCGATAGAAATCAGAGTTTCCATGAAAACATGATAATCATGGCTTTTCATACCAATCAATTTTCCTTCATCCATATCTGTCCTCTTTCACAAATTCGAAGCATAACCCTCGGGCATTCTAAAATTCTTCACCCACTCACAAATTTCTTGTTTCTCATCCAATGTGAATGAAAAACTTGCCTTGGGCTTAACCACTTTACCAATTCTCATTTCCTGCAACCACAACTCCTTTCTCCTACAATATTCCTTTAAGTCCATTCTAGCTTTTGGATTGTCTTTTGTCTTGCCCTTAACATCCATTACTGTGTTGAATAAATTATCAAAATAATTTTTTTCAATGTGCATCACATCAAGATTATGTCGTAGAATTTTATCCTTCCAATACGGTAACTCCCAAAATATGCTTTGTTTGGTCCAATTATGTTCAACACCATATCCAAAAAGTATAGAATTCTCTCCTAAATCTATAATTTTAGGCAACTGACTAATTCTCTCCCAAATCTAATGTCTTAAAAGTGATGGAGGTGGCGGATCATTTTCAACCTTATTCTTTCTGAATGCATTTTTCATATTTCTAAACTCGTGGTCTATTGGCAGAACTGACGGTGACAATCAAACTAACAATTTTTTCGGCCATGCTGTAAAGTGAATGCTTTAGAATTTTCCATGCAATACGGACAAGCTAACTTTCTAGCAGTCATCCATATGCATGAAAATCATTAATAGTCCACATTAAAGAAGCATGCATAGTAAAATTTTGCTTACTTGATATATCGTATGTCACTACACCATCAAACCATAATTATTTTATCTCATCTATCAATGGCTGTAGATAGACATCAATCAAACCTTTTGGATTACAGGGACCCAGGATAATACAACTTAGAAATATGTAGGGACTTGTCATACACATTTCAGGTGGGAGATTATATGGAGTAAGAAATACAGGCCAACAAGAATAAGGTGTAGCATTATTAGAGAATGGTGTGAAACCATCTGCACACAATCCCAATCTAACATATCTTGGTTCTCTAGCAAAATCAGGATATGTTCTATCGAAATGCTTCCAAGCTTCTCCATCTGATGGATGAGACAAGACACCCGGTGGTCTTCTATTTTCACGGTGCCATCTCATATGTAGGGCATAACTCATTGAAGCATACAACCTCTTTAACCTAGGTATAAGAGGTGGATAGTGCATCGCCTTAATTGGAACCATCTTTCCATCGGGAGTCCACTTATACCGAGCATGTCCACAAAACTTACAATTGTCAAGATGATCATCATACTTATAGAACAACATGCAACCATTTACACAACAACTAATTCTATCATATGACAATCCTAACTTGGAAACCAATTTCTTTGCTTCATAAAAATTCTTAGGTATATTCAACTCTGGATTATTAGCTACTTCCCCCACAAGATCAACTACAGAGTCCATAAGAGTTTGAGGAGCACTCCAATCTGATTTGATACTCAATAGTCTAACTGCAATTGACAAAGCAGAATGCAGATTCCGTTCACATAATGGACGATTACCCTCTTGTAATTGTTTATAGAAGCGTTTTGCTTCTTTATTAGGAGCTTATTCTAAATACTGTTCAGGTTCCATCCCATCTTAAACCCTGAAAGCATCATTAATCATTTCATTCATCCTATCATGTTCAACCCTATCATCTTGAGACCTATCATGTTCAACCCTATCATCTTGAGACCTATCATGTTCAACCCTATTATATTCATTCATAGGCAGAAAATTATAAAATATACCATTCAACCCATCTTTCTCACCATGATTGTCACAAACCAGACAGCCCTGAGTCGCACTCACCCAAACCCCGGGTGAGCGAACCATCACTTCCCTGAACTTAATCATTCTATCAGCTCAAAACCAGTGTATGAAAGTAAACTAGCAATTTAATAATAATAAAAACCACTTCATTAATATAAACCTGCGGAAATTACCCCCTAGAATCTGAAAGTCACAGTACCAAACAATTCTACCAATGTCTAGAGTGCGGGGATGCAACCCCAAAATATAAGGAATAGTCTAAGCCCGAAACAAATGGGCATACAACCCTAATGATAGATTCAAGGCAGCTCGATCGAAGCGGCTCACCCTTGAAGTCTGGAAATGCTGGTACTACAAATGAGGTCGCGTCTTAGCCGCTAGAAGATTGCTTGTACTCACAAGAAAAAAATCAAGTGCAGTATCCGTACACAACCACTGTGTACTGGTAGGATCATCAGCCAGTTCCAAATAAAACAGTGTATAATTAGTACAACAAAATAAAGTATAAGTACGAAAAACATGCAACAAATCAGTAGGCTCCCCTAGACTACAAGTCTCTGCCTAGCTTGTTCCCGCATGAAATCCACTTCTTATAACTCTAAACAACAAACACAGAATTCAATAAACCATCCTTTTTGCCTAGCCCGGAGCCACTCTGGGATCCCTTCTAAACAACACCTAAGTGTTAAACAGATAACCCAGCCTAATCCAATACCAACTCAACAGATATAACAGGATTTCCGGTCACTCAAGGACCACCAACTAATATCACAATTCAAATAAATAGCTCGGTCCACTCATGAAACCAATAACAGTCAATGCAATGCAATAATATCAATGTAATGCAATAATATCAATGCAATATTATAGTAAAATAAACCCGTACCAGGCGTGGTACCCGAGCCAACCATTAGTATTCCATACCAGACGTGGTACCCGAGCCAACAATTAGTATTCCATACTAGGCGTGGTACCCGAGCCAACCATTTGTTATACCCGTACCAGGCGTGGTACCCGTGCTAACCGTTAGTATACCCGTACCAGGAGTGGTACCCAAGCCAACCAAATGTCAACAATCCATAGTCAAATAATGAATAAACAACTTGTAAACCAACAAGCAACACATCATTCAATTCAGAGACTGTAAAATAGGACCCTTAGACATTCTACACAATTCCTCTAAGTAATGCAATTCATACAAACTCTTAGATAAGAGTATGAAATGTACAACATTCACAGGAATCGTAAGCCATCACCTACCTCGAAATGATCCAAGCTCTACTCAACCCGAGCTTTCCTGTGTTTCAGATTCCTTTCTCGTTCTTGGTCTAAAACAACATACGAGTACCCAAATTAACAAACAAGGCCTGCTCATTACCCGGATTACACCAAATCCAAGACCCCCAGGCCACCCATGATCATCCTACCTTTTTTCCCGAGCTTCCTGCCAATAATTTCCCTAGTTCTATCATTTTCACAGGTAAAAATAGAGAATTTAGCAATATGTGATCATAAAACCTTACTTTTAACAATAACCAAGAACTTTCATGCCTAGAATCCCCTTCTTCCCTGGATTTTACCATCCCTAGGTTATCCCAACCTTTCCTCAAGTTCCTTTCTAGCAATTCTACTATGTAGGAAAAGTAGAACGAAGATTGGGGAGTATAAACCTTACCTTAGGGAAGAAAAATAATGGAAAACAGAGGAAAATCACCTGAAATTGCCTTGCCTTTCTCCCAAAATGGAATTGTTAAAACTGAAAGTTTTGGGGAATGCTTCTGCATTAAATCCCATCATGATCCGCTATAGGAGTCCGCTCCACTATAGCGGTCCGCTCCGCTATAGCGGTCCGCTCCGCTATAGCGGTACCGCCTTAGCGGAGTCATCCGCTATGGCAGAGGCTGACCGACATTGACTTCCGCTGTAGCAATAATTTCTCTGCTACATCGGAGGTCTATATGGTGGAGTGTCAACCGCTATAGCAGTTGACACGGGACAAAAAGTCATAAAACCACAAAAATTAATCCATTCTACAATGCACTTATTTTCCCGACGTCCCGAAACAACCCCTTCACGTCAACCTCAATTCCGGGAGTTTTACTTACCCGAATTCGATTTCGAAAAGTTCCTCGGACTCCTTTATGTGTTTAGTACGAGGAAAACTAGCTCAACACAAGACATCCAATCCAATCCTTACCCAGATTTCCCTAGACCATACCTTGCCCCTAAACCAGCCGAGACTAGCCAGAATTTTAAACCCCCAAACCCAAAGTTAGAACCCAGAGTTTTCTAACTCTAAAACTTGGCACAATTGGACTACCCATAATGATGGACCCATTTATTACAATAGATACCAATTTACCCATCGTTCATCCCCAAATGATCAAACCCGAATTTACGAAAATAAAGGAAAGAAAGTGTAGTACCTGAATTCTCAAACAAATGAAGGTACTTATCCCGCATGTCCTTCTCGGTTTCCCAAGTGGCTTACTCAATTGGATGATGCTTCCACTGAACTTTTACCATATCAATCACCTTTGTCCTCAACCTCCAGACATCCCGAGCAAGAATCAAGATTGGTTCCTCTTCATAATGAAGATCCTTATCAAAAAGCACCTCATCCAACTTGATGATGTAGTCCCCATCACCATGGTATCGCTTAAGTATGGATACATGGAATACCGGATGGACGCCCGACAAACTGGGCGGTAGTGCTAACTTGTAAGCCACTAGCCCAACAACCTCAAGAACCTCAAACAGACTGATGAACTGAGGGATAAGCTTGATCTTCTTACCAAACCGCTTAACTCCCTTCATTGGTGACACCTTCAACAATACCTGTTCACCAACCTGAATTTCCATGTCCCGGACCTTGCGATCCGCATACTCCTTCTGCCTGCTTTGGGCAGCCAATAACTTGTCCTGAATGCCCCTTACCCTTTTTTGTTCTTCCTTTACCAATTCTACTCCCAACGGCTTTACATCGCCTTTCTCAAACCACCCAACCGGCGATCTGCATCTCCTCCTATACAATGCCTTAAACGGTGCCATCTTAATACTGGAGTGATATCTATTGTTGTAGGAGAACTCACACAATGGTAGAAACTGGTCTCAATGACCCCCAAAGTCCATCACACATGCTCTCAGCATGTCCTCCAATACCTGGATCGTCCTCTCCGACTGACCATCAGTCTGAGGATGGAATACTGTGTTAAAAAGTGAGTTGTGTACCCAACTCTTTATGTAGCTTGCCCCAAAATTTAGAGGTGAAATGCGTACCATTGTCTGAAATGATGGATAGTGGAACCCCATGTAATCTCATAATCTTCTTCACGTATATCTTAGCCAATTGCTGCAAATTGTAATCTACCCTGACCGGAATGAAATGAGCGGACTTGGTCAGCCTATCAACAATGACCCAAATGGAGTCATACTTCCCCAATGTCTTGGGAAGACCCACCACAAAGTCCATGGCTATCCTTTCCCACTTCCTCTCTGGAATGGGCATCCTCTGAAGTAGTCCTGTAGGTCTCTGGTGCTCATACTTTACTTGCTGACAATTCTGACATTTGGACACAAAGTCAACTATGTCCCTTTTCATTCCGGGCCACCAGTAATGCTGCCTCAAGTTCCTGTACATTTTAGTAACACCGGGATGAATTAAGTACCGCGAACCATGAGAATCTGCCAAGATTTTCTGAATTATATCATCAACCCAAGGAATATAAATCCTTCCTCTAAAATTTAGTACTCCCCCAGAGTCTAACGTGATGTCCCTGGATTCCCCGGATATTACCTTACCTCTAAGCTTACTCAGTTTCGGATCCTGAAACTGTTTGGCCTTTATTTCCTCTATGAAGGTGGCCTTGACCTTAATGTTGGCCAACAATCCACCCTGTTATGAAACACCCAAGTGCATGAACTTGGCCTCCAAGGCCCGAATTTCCTTTGCTAGTGGTCATTTGGACACCCCCAAACAAGCCAAACTACCCGTGCTAACTGTCTTCCGGCTCAATGCGTCTGCCACAACATTAGCCTTACCCGGATGATATTGAATGGTCACATCATAGTCTTTTAATAACTCCATACACCTTCTCTACCTCAAATTCAAATCCTTCTGAGTGAACACATGCTGCAGACTGCGATGATCAGTGAACACCTCACACTTGACACCATAGAGTTAGTGTCTCTAAATCTCGAGTGCAAAGACCACTGCTGCCAACTCTAAGTCATGAGTCAGGTAGTTCCTCTCATGCACCTTCAACTGCCTAGATGCATAGGCTATCACATTCTTATCTTGCATCAACATATCACCCAAACTCCAATGTGAAGCATCACAGGAAATAATAAAGTCTTTACCATCAACCAGCAAGGACAATATATGAGCCGTGGTCAGAAGCGTCTTGAGCTTTTGGAATCTCTCCTTGCACTTGTCGGACCAGACGAATGGTACATCTTTTTGTGTCAGCCTGGTCAGGTGAGTAGCAATAGACGCAAAATTCTTAACAAACCTCCGGTAGTACCCTGCGAGTCCAATAAAACTCCTCACCTCAGTCACAGAGCTACACCGGACCCAACTCTTGACTGCTTTAATTTTCTGGGGTTCTACCATCACCCCCTTTTCTGACACTACATGCCCCAAGAATGCAACCGAAGTCAACCAAAATTCACACTTGGAGAACTTCGCATAAAGCTTCTGGCGTCTCAAGATGTCCAACACAATATGGAGATGACTAGCATGCTCCTCCCTACTTTTAGCGTAGATCAAAATATCATCAATAAAGATAATCACGAAGGAATCCAAATACGACTTAAATACCCCATTCATCAAACTCATGAATGCTGCCGGCGCATTGGACAAACCAAATGACATTACTAGGAACTCATAATTCCCATACCGAGTCTGAAAAAACAGTCTTAGGAATGTCCTCAGGCCTAATCCTTAACTCATGGTACACCGACCTCAAGTCAATTTTTGAAAACACCGATGCACCCTGAAGCTGGTCAAACAAATCATCAATGCGGGGGTAGAGGATACTTATTCTGGATTGTCACCTTGTTCAACTACCTATAATCTATGCACATCCGCATACTACCATTCTTTTTCTTTACAAACAACACAGTAGCACCCCAAGGAGAAGCTCTGGGATGGATAAATCCCTTATCTAGGAGTTCCTGCAGCTGAGTCTTAAGTTCCCTTAACTCTGTCGGAGCCATACGATATGGAGGAATAGAAATGGGATGAGTGCCTGGCTCCAAATCAATACCAAAGTCTATATCCCTGTCCGGAGGCATACCAAGCAAATCTGCTGGAAACACCTCTAGAAAATCATAAACCACCGGAACGGACTCAATAGATGGGGACTCCACACTATCATCCCGGAGATGATCCAAGAAGGCTAGACACCCCCTTACCACTAGCTTTCTAGACCGAACAAATGATATGACCTTAACTGGCATAGGCCTGTACATACCTTCCCACTCTAGTGTATCCTTACCCGGAATTTCTAGAGCCAAAGTCTTAGTGTTACAGTTCAACACAGCATGATAAGGGGACAGCCAGGTCATGCCCAAGATAATATCAAAATCAGCCATATCCAGAATTACCAAGTCTACCCAATGATGCAACCCGATAAACACAATAGAATAGTCACGATAAACATGAGTCACAATCACCGACTCTCCAACCGGGGTAGAAACATCAATAGGGGAATCAAGGATATCACAAGTTAATTCCAGACCCAATGCAAAACTCACAGATACATAAAAATATGTAGAACTTGGGTTAAATAATACTGAAGCCATTTTATTGCAGACAAGAATAGTACGTGTTATCACCGCATCTGATGCTTCTGCCTTAGTCCTCCCTAGAAAAGCATAGCAATGAGCTCGATCATCAATCCGGGTAACTTCTCAGGCCGGCTGCGCTGCACCCCTACCCGTGCCGCCATTCGCTCTGTCGCCCTGGCCTCCCTGAAAGTTTCCTCGCCCACCCTATGGACGACCTCTAGCATTACCAACTCTACCTACCGGAACCACCGCTCTAGACTGCTGCTGACCCTGATTACCTGTCTGCCTGAGTGGACACTCCCTCTTAAAGTGGCCCAGATCACCATAATAGAAACAACCATGGTCAAGTGTAGGCCTGCTAGATGATGTATAAGATTCTCCCTGGCCTCTAAGAGCTGAAAACTGATTATGAGCTCCCTGATGACCACCTGTACTAGCTGGCAGAGCTGACTAAATAGGATAGGTTGAGTATTCCTGCTGATTCTGGCCCCTAGAATACGAACAACCAAAATTTCCCTCATTTCAGGGCTTCTTGGCTAACGCCTTAGCCTGCCCTGTCTGCCTGACTCCCTCAAGTTGCTTCACATAATCCACCACATCATTAAAGCCCTTCCCTGAAAAAGTCATATGCACTGACAGTACCTACAGTTCAGTATTCAACTCTTTCACAAACAACCGAACCCGTTCCTTCTCGAAACCAAACATTTGTGTGGCAAAATGAGACAAGGCGTGGAACTTAGCCTCGTAAGCAGAGACTGACATGCCACCCTACTTTAAGTTCAATAACTCATCTTTCTTTTGGTCCCTCAAAGTATGGGGTACGTACTTCTCTAAGAAAAAAGCGTGGAACTGTTCCCAAGTCAGTGGGGGTAGAACAGAAGACCGACACTCCACATGAGACCTCCACCACTGCTTAACATCACCCTGCAGCTGAAATGTGACAAACTCAACCCCATACTGACGTACAATTCCCAACTTGTGCAACCTCTCATAGCAATCCAAGATGAACTCATAAGCATCCTTCCTATCCGTACCCTGAAATATAGGAGGTTTCAGTATGAGAAACTTGTTCAGCATCTCATGCTCATTCCCTATCATCACTGGGCCTAGCATTGTCCTGAAGAAGTCATTCGTGCCTGAAGATGCATCCATACTAGGCGCTATAGTAGCCGCTGGCTGAGGGTCCAAGGCCTGGTTTGCAAAAGCCGCGGGTATGGCCCTAGTACCACTCAAAATATTCCAAGCCTGCTATAAGGCTTATGGTGTCATAGTAGGGAGGCCTGCACCCCCAATCGGTGCAGCCTCCTCCTGCGCCTCACCATCTTCAGCCACAACCTCTACATCTTCAGCAACATGTTCTTGAGGTGGTGGATGGGTTGCCTCACGCGCATCAGCAGCAGCTCAAGACCCACCCCTGGCGGGTGTGGCTCTACCTCACCCTCTTCCCTTTCCCCTACCTCTACCACGGACAGCCAAACCCGTTGTTGGGACCGCTGCGCTAGCTCCATTGTTCCTTGTGTTAACCATCTATGGACAGAAGAGTGAATAAGGTTAGATACCAATTTGTATCACTAGATACCAATTAGAGTCAAGTTATAACACGATGGAAGGAAGGAAGAGATAGTTTTTCCTAAAGCCCCATAGCCTCTCGAAGAAAAGTACAGACATCTCCACACCATTCCCAAGACTCTACTAGACCTGTTTGGTATGAGGAGATCAACGAACCTAGGGCTCTGATACCATCATTTGTCATGACCCAGACCGCCGTGAGTGGCACTCACCCAAACTCCGAGTGAGCGAACCATCACTTTCCCGAACATAATCATTATATCAGCTCAAAAGCAGTGCATGAAAGTAAACTAGAAAATCAATAATAATAAAAACCACTTCATTAATATAAACCTGCGGAAATTACCCCCTAGAATCTGAAAGTCGCAGTACCAAATAATTCTACCAATGTCTAGAGTGCAGGGATGCAACCCCAAAAATATAAGGAATAGTTTAAGCCCGAAACAAATGGGCATACAATGCTAATGATAGATTCAAGGCAGCTCAATCGAAGTAGCTCACCCTTGAAGTCTGGAAACGGTGGTACTACAGATGAGGTCGCATCTCAGTGCTGGAAGATTGCCTGTACTCACAAGAAGAAAAGAAAGTGCAGTATCAGTACACCACCACTGTGTACTGGTAGGATCATCAGCCAGTTCCAAACAAAACAGTGTATAATTAGTACATCAAATCAAGTATAAGTACGGAAAACATGCAACAAATCAGTAGGCTCCCCTAGACTACCAGTCTTTGCCTAGCTTGTTCCCACATGAAATACACTTCTTATAACTCTAAACAACAAACACAGAATTCAATAAACCATCCCTTTTGCCTAGCCCGGACCCACCCTGGGATCCCATCTAAACAATACTAAAGTGTTAAACAGACAACCCGGCCTAATCCAAGACCAACTCAACAGATATAATAGGATTCCCATTCACTCAAGGACCACCAACGAATATCACAATTCAATTAAATTACCCGGTCCACTCACGGAACCAATAACAGTTAATGCAATGCAACAATATCAATGCAATGATGCAGTAAAATAAACTCGTACCAGGCGTGGTACCCGAGCCAACCATTTGTTATACCCGTACCACACGTGGTACCCGTGCCAACCGTTAGTATACCCGTACCAGGCATGGTACCCGAGCCAACCGAATGTCAACAATCCACAGTCAAATAATGAACAAACAACTTGTAAACCAACCAGCAACACACCGTTCAATTCACAGACTGTAAAACAGGACCCTTAGACCTTCTACACAATTCCTCTAAGCAATGCAATTCAAACAAACACTTAGATAAGAGTACAAAATATACAACATTCATAGGAATCGTAAGCCATCACCTACCTCAAAATGATCCAAGCTCTACTCAACCCGAGCTTTCCCATGTTCCATATTCCTTTCTCGTTCTTGGTCTTAAACAACATACAAGTACCCAAATTAACAAACAAGGCCTGCGCATTACCCGGATTACACCAAATTCCAGACCCCTAGGCCACCCATGATCATCCTACCCTTTTTCCCGGGCTTCCCACCATTAATTTCCCTAGTTCTATCATTTTCACAGATAAAAATAGAGAATTTAGCAATATGTGATCATAAAACCTTACTTTTAGCAATACCCAAGAACTTTCATGCCTAGAATCCCCCTTCTTCCCTGGATTCTACCATCCCTAGGTAATCCCAACATTTTCCCAAGTTCCCTCCTAGCAATTCTACCACGTAGGAAAAGTAAAACGAAGATTGGGTAGTAGAAACCTTACCTTAGGGAAGAAAAACAATGGAAAACGGAGGAAAATCGCCTGGAATCGCCTTGCCCTTCTCCCAAAATAGAATTGTGAAAACTGAACATTTTGGGGAATGTTTCTGCATTAAATCCCATCATACTCCACTATAGCGGTCTCCTCCGCTATAGCGGTACCTCCATAGCAGAGTCGTCCACTATAGCAGAGGCTGACCGACATTGACTTCTGCTGTAGCGGTAATTTCTCCGCTACAGTGGAGGTCGCTATGGCGGAGTGTCAACCGTTGTAGCAGTTGACACGAGACAGAAAGTCATAAAACCTCCAAAATTAATCTATTTTACAACGCACTTATTTTCTCGATCTCCCGAAATAACCCCTTCACGTCAACCTCGATTCTGGGAGTTCTACTTACCTGAATTCGATTCTGAAAAGTCCTCCGGACTCCTTTATGTGTTAGCTACGAGGAAAACTAGCTCAACACAAGATATCCATCCCAATCCTTACCCAAATTTCCCTAGACCATACCATGCCTGTAAACCAGCCGAGACTAGCCTAGCCCAGAATTTCAAACCCCCAAACCTGGAGTTTTCTAACTCTTAAACTTGGCACAATTGGACTACCCGTAACGACGGACCTGGTCGTTATAATGATCAACCCACACAAAATATCTAATCTTAAATCCACTATGATAGAGATGAACCATAACTGTATCTGGATTAAAAAACTTTAGGCACCAGCATTTACTACAAGGACACCTAACCACACCATGACTTTGATAGTTGTCTAGTGACATTGCATGCACGATAAAATCTCTAACCCCTTCAAAAAATTCAGGTTTAATAGGACCATCATTTTCATAATCCATATCATACATCCATAAACGATGATCCATCTACAAAAATATAATAATTCAATTATAAATTAGACTCATTGACATTCACAACATAAACTAAAGTTGAAAACTAATTCAAGATTATAACCCAACAGTATAAACTAATTCAAAACTTCCAAATTCACTATCAAATTCAAGAACTTAATTCAACAACCTAAAGTTGAAAACTAATTCAAGATTATAACCCAACAATATAAACTAATTCAAAATTTCCAAATTCACTATCAAATTCAAGAACTTAATTCAATAATCTAAAATTGAAAACTAATTCAAGATTATAACCCAACAATATAAACTAATTCAAAATTTCCAACTTCACTATCAAATTCAAGAACCTAATTAAACAACCTAAGTTGAAAACCAATTCAAGATTATAACCCAACAATATAAATAAATTCAAAATTTTCAACTTCACTATCTAATTCAAGAACCTAATTCAACAACCTAAAGTTGAAAACTAATTCAAAATTATAACCCAACAATATATATATAAACTAATTAAAAATTTCCAACTTCACTATCAAATTCAAGAACCTAATTCAAAAACCTAAAGTTGAAAACTAATTCAAGATTATAACCCAACAATATAAACTAATTCAAAATTTTCAACTTCACTATCAAATTCAAGAACCTAATTAAACAACCTAAGTTGAAAACTAATTCAAGATTATAACCCAACAATATAAACTAATTCAAAATTTTCAACTTCACTATCTAATTCAAGAACCTAATTCAACAACCTAAAGTTGAAAACTGATTCAAAATTATAACCCAACAATATATATATAAACTAATTCAAAATTTCCAACTTTACTATCAAATTCAAGAACCTAATTCACCAGCCTAAAGTTGAAAACTAATTCAAGATTATAATGCAACAATATAGACTAATTCAAAATTTCCAACTTCACTATCAAATTCAAGAACCTAATTCAACAACCTAAGTTGAAAACTAATTCAAGATTATAACCTAATAATATAAACTAATTCAAAATTTCCAACTTCACTATCAAATTCAAGAAATTAATTCAACAACCTAAAGTTGAAAACTAATTCAAGAACTTAATTCAAAAACCTAATTCAAACTTAAAATCAAGAGCCTAAGATTTTTACTATGCTCACAAATTCTAAAATCAAATTCAAGTTCAAACTTTTCAAATTCAATTATATGAATTAAAAAATGTTCATAACATTATTCAAGATTCACAACTAGCAATGTTCATAATCTAACACTAACTTAAAATAAATGACAAAAAATAATTTAAAGATTCGAAACTAACAAACTTGCTAATAATAACAAAATATATCAAATAAACCCTAACTTGAAATTTTAAATACTACTAATTCAAGTTCTAATCTACATAACAACTAGCAATATTCTTAATCTAACATTAACTTAAACTAAATGCAATATAATTGAAAAAAAGTGAAAAAAATCAAACTTTGAATTTTTAAATTAGCCCTAACCCAAAAATTAATGATGGAGGAAGAAGGAGGTGGCGTGGACGCAGCGACGGCGGCGGCAGTGGCCGCAACGATGGCTTGAAGGTGAGGAGGTGTGTGGAGGGAAGACATAAGAGAAGAGAGAAGAGGAAAATGAAGGAGTGACCCAATCTGGGTCACTTTATTTTTTAAAAAGTGACGGACAATCGCTTTTTTCCATCGCTTTTTTAAATAAGTTGACAACGTATTGACCGAAAAGTGATGGACAAAAGTGACCTTGTCCGTCACTTTTCTATTTTTTTAATCTAAATTAAAATTTAAAGAAATCGACGAAAAACGTCGTTATTTTAAAATAATTTTTTAATTTTTTAATTTTTTTAATAATTGAGACGATGTCCGTCACTTATAATAAAAAATAAAAATTAATTATTTATAAATAATTTTGGCACAAAAATCCACCAAAAAAAGAGACGAAAAAAGAGACGCTGTCCGTCACTTTTGTAAAAAAATAATTATAAATTAAAAAGAAATTAGAAAAGCGACGGACAACGTCGCTGTTTCTGTCGCTTTTCAGGAGCGACGTTGTCCGTCGCTTTCCTATCCGTCCCTTTTTGAGCTATTTTTAGTAGTGAATCGGGGAGCCTCAGTAGTAGGCTATACTTCCGAGCCTATGCCGCTTCCTGGGCTGAAGTTTGAGCCTCGTCCCTAACTTGTGAACCAATCGGAGTACCTGAAGATGCCCCAGGCTGTGATATGCCCTCCCGAAACCTAAGAAGAAGAATCAAAGTATGCTGCAAGACTGGTGCAGCCACAAAACCTATTGGATGCTGGGCTGGCCTCATGCCCCCCAGCTGATACTGAACCTCCTCTACCTCTATATCCAGCTCTGGTGACGGTACCCTAGCTTGGTCTCGAGTTGGCGCTGCAGCCTATGCCTTACCTCATCTCTGGGTTGACCTCTACCCCGTCCCCTAGCTGGGGCTCTAATTGCAGGCGTAGAGGCCTTG
The DNA here is from genome assembly GCA_003996215.1 of Jaltomata sinuosa. NCBI lineage: Eukaryota > Viridiplantae > Streptophyta > Magnoliopsida > Solanales > Solanaceae > Jaltomata > Jaltomata sinuosa. Next base: position 72,406 of record QJPP01001911.1, on the reverse strand, counting down.
TCCTCGCCTGTTGCTGATCTCATCCGAACCATCTGAGAAAGAGTGAAACAAAAGATATTTAGAAGTTGATAGGATCAAGGATGCACAATAGGAAATCAATCAAGATGAAAACTTTCCTAAGATTTCCCTGTAGCCTCCCGTAGATAGGATAAAGATGTCATCATACCGATCCTCGAGATTCTACTAGACACCTGCTCTTCTACTGGTAAGACCGGTGAATCTAAAGCTCAAATACCATTTTTTCATGACCCAAAATTGAGCCATGACAGCGCCTACTAAAACCCTCCAGTAGGCAAGCCAAACCCAAGAAAAATAGTACTAAAATTAAACACTAAAATAGATAAACAGAAGTAAAATAGTATCAAGATAAGGGCCATTAGTATAGATATATACAAAATGGTACAAAAATACACAACATGCCCTAAAAAGACTAAGAAAGACAAAATATACATATATAGAACCAAACCCCGGTATAAGAGCGTCTAAGCATAGAAATAGCGCTATACAAGGTGCTACTGCCTACCAAAATACAAAATACAGATAGTATGAAAAGAAAGAAAGTAGTAAAAATCTCCAGACACCGGGAGTTCACCACGATCCGAATAGCAGCTGGTCTCGAACGAGTGGAGGCTCAACGAGGGTGACTTGTGCTAGGTGCTGCACTAGAAAAAGATGCATAAATATAGTATGAGTCCCAAAACACGGGGTACTCAATAAACATCATAGGCTGATCGAGCACAAAAAATAATATATATTATAAGAGATAGGAAATTAAACTAGCTATCATGAGCCACCTAAATCTAGATATCACAGGAAACTGAAAGTAAGAAAATAACCTAGGTTAAGGGTGAAGATAATAATGATAAAAGCAATAAAACCACTCAAAGTGCATGCAAGATAATGCAATGCATCATAGAATGGCACAGTGCATAATATGGCCAATGCAGTAAAGTAAAACCCCAAAACGCGATTCACAGGCTGCCCCATAGGCTCCACAAATCATCTCGTAGGCTACCCTAGGGCTCATCAACATATGCAATAAGATTAAAATCTGTATATGTGCTCCTCGAGCCACCCAAAATCATACCCTCGGACTCATCAATAGAAAGTAAATAAAGAAAATATCCGAAAATGTTCCTTGGACCGAGTATATAAAAAATGGTACTTTCCTTTTCTTTTCAAAACAGTGATAAAACATGAAGCATTTCTCTGAAATATGAAAACCGTAGTAAAAATAGAAAATCCCATGCTTAAACCAAAAATCTCATATTTCCTTCTAAAACTGTACCACTAGCCATGTAAATGCATGTATGTGTATATGCGAGTCATTACAAAGAATACATGTATATGTGTATCACAAACAGGGTAAATTCTCCCTCCAAACAAGATAACTAACTTGGAACTCCGTCTAAATCTGAGCTATGGCCTCAGGCCCACAGTTACACAGTAATGACAATAAAAAAAACTATAAATCAATAATAACCATAAAATGTCTACTCTACTATGAATACCTCTTCAAGAATGTACTAAGGATTCTAGTCGAACATAACGAGGCTACAACACCCTAAACTAAGGATAAATATGATAATTCTATTCTATGGTTCCGGAGTTGACAAAACATGTGAAAACAAGACTAAAGACTAATTCTAACCTAAATATTATCCTAACGTTTATGTAACTTACAAAATACAAAATCTATTCGAGCTAAGTCTAAAAGGTAAACCGTAACCTACCTCAACGCTGAACTTGCAATCGTGATTCATCACTCGGGGCCTTTCCCTTTCGAAGTACCTCGAAACACTGCCACACTATCATAAATAGAATCTACACATAAAGACATGAAAAATGACACCCATATTGCTATTAACAAATTCAGGCTGGAAATTGGGTCCAAAAATGACCCTTAGGGCCCGCTTAATGAAACAGAAAACAAATTTCATAATTTTCTCCCAATGAGATACGGGGTGCTTGCACCAGATTTAAGTAGGATAGGAAGTGATTTTGGACCTCAAATGATCTGGAAAGCTTACTTTAAGCTAAGACAAATCATGCAATAGGGGCCCAATTCGGAAATAAACGACGAAATTAACAACCAAACGCGTAATAGAAAGGTGGGGGAAAGAGATTACCTTAGTTGCTCAAGGAATGAGCAAGAAATAAAGGTGATGCTCACTAGCTGAGCTCAACAATAGAGGGGAAAGGCTTTGGAAACTTAGAAAATGAAAGAGATGATCCTTTTTAAAAGGACTCAGTGACTGACACTCCTACGAAAAAAGAGGTGCATGAGCAGCAACACCATGGCGGGGAAACACCATAGGAGCGGAGGTCAATAGAAACCTCTGACACCACAGAGGCGGTTCAAGCACCACAGGGGATTTTCTGTAAGAGCGAACAAGGTCCACAGGAGCGGAGCCATACTGACGTCAATAGGCTCTGCAGGAGCGACTGACGTCCATAGGCGCGGTGGAACTGGTGCGAGCCTGGCACCAGGGCGACTGCACCAACATTTTCTAAACAACCTCAAGTCCCCAATTAGACCCTCGGGATTCATTCTGAACCCCGTGAACACAAACCAGTCATGCTACCCAACTGGAAATAATATTTTGGACTCAAATGACCAATGGAGGCTGTCTTAATGTAATATTGACCAAAGTCAACACTTTCCAGTTTGCTTGGAAGTTATCCAAGTGCACAAAACGAGTCCAAAAACCTCAGAATCCGAACCAAAGGTCCTACTATATCAAAGTCCATGTTTCGGAGCTAACAACGCTAATGAAATCTCCATCCGAGTCCTTCTTCTTTGAAAGTTGACCTAAGTCAAGCCTATCTACTTTAAGAATTCCAAAATAGAAAAACTCATCCAGAACTCGACTGAATACCTCAGAAAGCGTGCCACACATCCTTGCAAGTCAAATAAACTATGAAGAAGTTATGAAAAGGGTCAAAATAGTAAAAGGCACGAATATAAGAAAATGACCTCGAGGGTCATTATAGATATTAAAACTTAAAAGCCCATACATATTAGGAGTAATGTAAATGTGAAACCAACCATGTAATATTAGAAAACTATTTTGATTCAAACTCAATAATTGAAAAGTTTCAAACTCAAGAATTATAAATATTTCTTACGCCCTGAAGTTATCCAAAGAATATTTATATGCAAACCTCCTTAAAATATAAAATTTTAAATCTTGAAATAAGGCACATTACTTGCTAAAATAAGTAAATATGGGCAACAACAACAACAACAACAATAACATATCTAGTAGATTTCCAAAAGTGGGTCTAGAGAGGGTGAGATGTACGTAGGCCTTGCTTGACCCTTGTGAGGTAGAAAGATTATTTGTGATAGACCTTTGGCTCAAGAAAATTCTTTTTCAGAAAAAGCTATAAAAGAGAATCAAGCGTAGAAAGCTAAGATGAAGAAGATAAATCTGAGCAATGCTATAAAATTATTTATACAAACTGAATCTATTACTTAGACCTTAATATATGGAACCTAGTTTTCTCCGAAAGTTAATTTCCTTAAGTAAGATAAAATTATCTTTCTTTCTCCGTTTGTCTTTTTACCATTATTTCATTAATTACGTAAGCGCAAAAAATTTAGTGCTTCTAATCTAACATCTTGTTTCAAAGACGTTGTTTTTTGTTTTGTCAGAAGAAAAGGACGACAAAAAAAACTAAAACAAAATCTTTTTGGGAACACCTAATTTTTTTACCAAACCTAAGGTTTTCACCATTCTAGTGTTTAAATATTTCTTTTAGATCTAAATTGGATATTTTGATTTTATCTTTTTTTCATAAGTTCATTTTAAAAGATTTGGAAACTACAAAAAAATTAGTCATATTTTAGGATAAATTTTATTTCATTTTTCAAAAGAAAAGAAAATTTATAAAAAAGAAAAAAGTTTTGTTTTAATCTAGGCTTTAAAATATAAGCTAGTGATTTTGTTCTTTGTTAAACTATGTCATTCAATCGTTATTTTTTCCTTTCTTGAAAGAAGAGAGTATTAATTAACAAATCTGAAATATATCAGCAAACCAAATCTCAAATTAATAATTCATGTAATAACTAGATTCGGTTTAGTGAAACAAAATTGGAAACTTTAAACTAATGCTCCAAGAAATTATTAAAAATGCTAAGTGGACTTCGACCTTGAAAATCAAGAAAGGATCAAAAACTTCAGTTTCTCAAGTTGTCATCAATTTTATCTTGCTATTCGTCAACTGGATAATAGTCTCTGACCCCATAAACCCATAGACAAGTAGAAATTTTTACGATAAACAGGATGAATTATTTTAGGATAATATCCTGCACTTGAAGCCATTTCCATTACAGTTAAGAAATGGTTCTCTAACATAACGATCTTTGTCACCAATGCCTGGCTATGAAATTTTAGATTGGGAATTAAAGCCTCTACATAATCAATAAATTTCTCTGAATAAGGAGGATATGAAATTACCCCATGATTGAAGAAGTAATGATAGATAGACTTCAAGATTGCCAAATCTTGATCATAATCATAGTCATCTTCTTCTTTCAATTCATTTTCGTACATTTCTCCTCTTTCAAGATTGGAAAAAATAGGCACATTAATGGGCTTCAATACATATAGTTCAGACATGGGGCACTTTCCTTTTTCTTCAATTTTTTGAAATGCACTCTTCAACTCATATAATTCAGTTGTTGGGAGCTGTTACTTTTTGGTCCTTTGTTTCATCTACAACTTTATCTTTTGCAGGTTCAGAGATGATCGACTCTTGATTTTGTGGATCTTTGTTGAAGTGATGATGTGGAGGATAGGAGAGAGGTGATAAAACTGCATCAATTTTAAAATCTTGATTTTCCTCTAAAGGTGGCATTTTGGACATGGTGATTCTTTGTGAAAATGTTGGAGCTTATAAGGATAAAGAAGAATTTTTACTGAGAATGAGGAGATGGTTCTTTCTCTTGCTAGATTTATAGCTTATTCATTTCACTATAAACAGTAAAATATTAATTGTACTAAATCTCACTTCAGATTACCATCCAAAAAAGTCACATTTCTTCCCATAACTTTATCTATTATGTTGACCATAGATTATTTGTTTGACTAGAAATTAAATGAATCTTTGAAGTAAGACATTTTTTTCATGAGAATAATGAATTAGACTTAGTTGTACTAAAGTATTATCCAATGGGAAAATATGTTCACTTATGGTATGCTGCATTTACCATAATAAATCTTAAATCGTAAATCAATTTTTGTGTATGCGCTATCTTCAAGCAAGCGTATGCGCACCCCCTGATTTTTTTTGTGCTTATATAGATAATTTGGAAACGTGAGCATTGACATGAAGCAAGAATCTCGACCATATAAGTTGATTTAGTGCAGAACTAAAATAAATTTAAATTTGTGTACATTAAGTTAATAACGTACAGAAAAGTATCTCGACCATATGTGTTAATATAGTACGGAAATAAATCAATTTACATATCATTACTTAAGTTAATAATATATGAAAAAGAATCTGGATCGTATAAACTAATATAGTATGAAAATAAATTCAATTTAAATATCATCACACTAAGTTAAAAAAGTACAGAAATAATCTGGACTATATAGTTGATATAATATGGAAATAAAATTAATTTAAATATCAATACTCTATATTAAAGGTTGACCGTATGAATTAGGTAATACCAAAATAAAAATAATTTAAAATTTAAAGGAAGAGATAAAAATATCATTCATAATACATAGACTAGTACTGTAGAAGATTAATAAAAGGAAATATATTGAAACATTTACCTACCTAAGCAAATATATGTACTATACATAGTTATAGTTTTAAATATTATCTAACATAATTGTACTTAGGGTTTTATTTCTTCCCTCTCTGGCTTACCTCTTTCCTCTCTCGCTCCCCTCTCATCTCTCTCTCTCCCTATTCAATAAGGAGTACTCTTTCTATTCATCCCTCCATATTGATGTATCTGTGTATCTCAGTAGTGAAAATTTTGATCCCTCATCCCCTATTTTTGTGTGGTGATCGGAACCCCCTCAAGTGCTAGTTAGTAAATACCCAACACTAGCACATCAAATTCCCCCACACCTCATAGATTCTCCTCCCTGAAGCTCTTTTCCTCCCGACAAACATTATCACCACAAAAAGGCAATCCAATTCCTGATGAAGTTGCAATCAAAATCTAGTCATTTTTTAGAAAGGTTCTTATTTAAGTGATTGAAGAGGGGATCGGACAATACAATTTGGTAAAGATATAAGTATAATAATAAAGGAACAAATAATAGATCAAATAAGGAATAGTACTTATAAAATTGAAAGAGGGAAAGGTAGGTGTCGTCGAAATCACCAGAAGGCATTGATAGGTAGGGGTTTGGATTCTGAAGGGGGGTAACTTTACTTAATCTAAGAGTTGTATTCATCTATATCTGAGATACAACCTCCCTGTTGATGCATATTGGTACAACCTCTATATTGATACAACATATATTCATGCATATTGCTACAACATGTATCAAAGATACAACCTCCATATTTTTACATATTGATACAACCTGTATTAAGGCTTATTGATACAACCTATATTCGTTCCTATTGATACAACTTGTATCTAAGATAAAACCTCCATATTAATACAACATGTATTTATCCATCTCTCATCTCTCTCTCTCTCTCTCTCTCTCTCTCTCTCTCCTAAATCTCGCTCGTTTGTATCCTCTCTATCCCAATCTCATTCGCATTTCTCCTCCCTCTAATAGCCTTTATGTGTTGAATACAACACGTATCAGACTGCATTTGTTGATATAAGCTGTATCAATCAAATACAGCCTGTATCTAGCATATCTCCTCACTCTCTCTCTCTCTCTCTCAAAACTCTCGCTCCCCTCTCTCTGAACCTCGCTTGCTTCTGTCCTCTCTCAAATGGTTACTACAATTATAGTTTGGTAAACTATAGCTACTATTATAATTATGGCTCAAACTACAGCTATTTATGAAAATTTCTCGAATATATTTGATATTAAAACTTAAAAGCCCATACATATTAGGAGTAATGTAAATGCAACCAATCATGTAATATTAGGAAATTATTTTGATTCAAACTCAAGAATGGAAGAGTTTCATGCTATCATTAGTTTGATAATATACGAGCCTATGATTTATACAATATTATTACAAATATTCTTTTACACCCTCAAGTTATCCGAAGAATATTTTCTACGTAAACCTCCTTAAAATATAAAATTTGAAATCTTGAAATGAAACACGTTACTTGCTAAAATAAGTAAATATGAGCAACAACAATAACATATCCAGTAGATTTCTAAAAGTGGATCTGGGAAAGGTCAGATGTACGTAGACCTTACCCGACCCTTGTGAGGTAGAAATGTTATTTCTGATAGTCCTTCGGGTCAAGAAAATCATTTTTTAAAAAAGCTCTGAAAGAGAATCAAGCGTAGAAAGATAAGATGAAGAAGATAAATATGAGCAATGTCATAAAATTATTTATACAAACTGAATATATTACTTTGACCGACAATATATATAACCTAGTTTTCTCCGAAAGTTAATTTTCTTAAGATGGATAAAAACATCTTTCTTTCTCTATTTATCCTTTTACCATTATTTCATTAATTACATAAGCGCAAAAAATTTAGTGCTTCTAATCTAACATATTGTTTCAAAGACGTTGTTTTTTGTTTTGTTAGAAGAAAAGACGACAAAAAGAAACTAAAACAAAGACTTTTTGAGAACACCTAATTTTTTTTACCAAATCTAAGGTTTTCACCATTCTAGGGTTTAAATATTTCTTTTAGGTCTAAATTAGATATTTTGATTTTATCTTTTTTTCATAAGTTCATTTTAAAAGATTCGAAAACTACAAAAAAATTAGTCATATTTTAGGATAAATTTTATTTCATTTATCTAAAGAAAAGAAAATTTATAAAAAAGAAAAATGTTTTGTTTTAATCTAGGCTTTAAAATATAAGCTAGTGATTTTGTTCTTTGTTAAACTACGTCATTCAATCGTTATTTTTTCCTTTCTTGAAAGAAGAGAGTATTAATTAACAAATCTGAAACATATCAGCAAACAAAATCTCAAATTAATAATTCATGTAATAACTATATTCAGTTTAGTGAAACAAAATAGGAAACTTTAAACTAATGCTCCAAGAAAGTATTAAAAATGCTACTATGTGAACTTCGACCTTGAAAATCAAGAAAGGATCAACAACTTCAGTTTCTCAAGTTGTCATCAATTTTATCTTGCTCTTCGTCAACTGGATAATAGTCTCTGACCCCATAAACACATAGACAAGTAATTGTTTTTGCGATAAACAGGATGGATTATTTTAGGATATTATCCTGCACTTGAAGCCATTTCCATTACAGTTAAGAAATGGTTCTCTAACATAACGATCTTTGTCGCCAATGCCTGGCTATGAATTTTTAGATTGGGAATTGAAGCCTCTACATAATCAATAAATTTCTCAGAATAAGGAGGATATGGAATTACCCCATGATTGGAGAAGTAATGATAGATAAACTTCAAGATTGCCAAATCTTGATCATAATCATAGTCATATTCTTCTTTTAATTTATTTTCGGACATTTCTCCTCTTTCAAGATTGGAAAAAATAGGCACATTAATGGGCTTCAATTCATATAGTTTAGACATGGGGCGCTTTCCTTTTTCTTCAATTTTTTGAAATGCGCGCTTCAAATCATACAATTCAGTTGTTGGGAGTTTTCTTTTTTCTGTTAGTTTTTGGTCCTTTGTTTCATCTACAACTTTATCTTTTGCAGGTTCAGAGATGATCGATTCTTCATTTTATGGATATTTGTTGAAGTGATGATGTGGAGGAGAGGAGAGAGGTGATAAAACTGCATCAATTTTAGAATCTTGATTTTCCTCTAAATGTAGCATTTTGGACATGGTGATTCTTTGTGAAAATGTTGGAGCTTATAAGGAGAAAGAAGAATTTTTATTGAGAATGAAGAGATGGTTCTTTCTCTTGATAGATTTATAGCTTATTCATTTCACTATAAACAGTAAAATATTAATTGTACTAAATCTCACTTCAGATTACCATCCAAAAAAGTCACATTTCATCCCATAACTCTATCTATTATGTTGACCATAGATTATTTGTTTGACTAGAAATTAAATGAATCTTTGAAGTAAGACATTTTTTTCATGAGAATAATGAATTAGACTTGGTTGTACTAAAGTATTATCCAATGGGAAAATATGTTCACTTAAGGTATGCTGCATTTACCGTAATAAATTTTAAATCTTAAATTAATTTTTGTGCATGCGCTATCTTCAAGCAAGCGTATGCGCACCCCCTGATATTTTTTGTGCTTATATAGATAATTTGGAAACCTGACCATTGACATGAAGCAAGAATCTCAACCATATAAGTTGATTTAATGCAGAACTAAAATAAATTTAAATTTGTGTACATTAAGTTAATAACGTACAGAAAAGTATCTCGACCATATGTGTTAATATAGTACGGAAATAAATCAATTTACATATCATTACTTAGGTTAATAATGTATGAAAAAGAATCTGGATCGTATAAACTAATATAGTATGAAAATAAATTCAATTTAAATATCATCACACTAAGTTAAAAAAGTACAGAAATAATCTGGACTATATAGTTGATATAATATGGAAATAAAATTAATTTAAATATCAATACTCTATATTAAAGGTTGACCGTATGAATTAGGTAATACAAAAATAAAAATAATTTAAAATTTAAAGGGAGAGATAAAAATATCATCCATAATACATAGACTAGTACTGTAGAAGATTAATAAAAGGAAATATATTGAAACATTTACCTACCTAAGCAAATATATGTAGTATACAATTTGATATGCGTTGCACGTGTATCTCATGATAATTAGTATAAACATCATAAAATGGTATAAATAGTATTGAAATATGTATATAATGAGTTGCACGAAATTTTAAAAGAGAAAAATACAAGCGTGAACTAATGAAATTGTCAGCCTATTCGATTGATTTTTTTTGTTATCCCAAAGTACAAAGGTATTGAAAATTGCTTTCAAATTGTTACCAACCAGGTTTTACGCACATAGCCGTATCTGAACTTAGTGCTGGAATAAAATTTGATATTACATGAAAGCATGTTGGTGTTGAAATGCTATTACTTTATTCTGTGGGAACCAAGTCCTTGGGATCTTGAACAATATCAGAAGAACCATGATCTACTTGGATTCTACCCTGCAATGCTTAGTATATGCTACCTTAATTAATACCTTAGTAATCAAAACATCTGACAACATTCAAGCCATTAAGTCAAAACAAGGCATATCTGCTCCTATACTGTCATGACCCAACTTAACGGGCCGTGTGGACGCCTACTCTATGCACTTAGATAGACGAACCATTACCACCCGTCTAACAGGTAAATGCAAAAAAACTCAAATATAACCATAAATCTTCATTTTTGATACATGAAAACCTTTACAACCTTTTATTCAGGAAAACTCCTCTATGAAGAAATACAATACAAACCGTTTTACAACTATAAAACACCCTCCCAGGGACTTAGTCTAAACAGGTACAAGAGCTAATACAGTATTTATGCCGAAAATATAAAAGAGACACAACTTCCATCATGAAATCGAAGGACAGAAGCTGCTGGAGATCACCATCGTCATGTACCTATGAAACATCATCAACCCTGCAACCAGACTATACCAAAAAGGTATATCAAGAGAAGAATCAGTACAAACACACGTACGGGTAGGCATTATCAGTCGATCCGAATCCACTCATACCATCATATAAGAAAATCAGAGAAAGCATGAAAATAACCAATATAGTTCCATCCTCCAACATCCTCTTTTATAACTAAAATCCAAACCTCAACCCTTCCTGTCCTACCGCTGCCAACTCCCTCACTCTCATAACTTTCCAAGTTACCTTAGCCCTTAGACTTCCCAAGTCACCTTGTCACCTACACTTTCCATGTCACCTTGACATTACCCGGCATTTACGCCCATACCAGGACTGTCACGCTCCGAGGTTACCCTCTAGACGTAACACGGGACTTGGGACCACAAGAATCCCAAGCTAACCCTTGGTCATAGCATTCTCAAGCATAACAAAAGATAAGACATAGCGGAAGCATCGTAAGAGAATCCCAATATGAAACATAATCATATAAAAGAGAGTCGAATAAAAAGTACAACTCAACAGTCATCCCATAGCATCTATGTCTAAAAGCTTCTAACATTATCATAGAGAGTTGATGGGACAACACCCCAACTAACTCGACAATCTGATACATAAAGGAAGCATAAAACTGAAATACGGTCTAGTCCTCAAACTATGAGGGCTCACCAAAGCTGACTGAGAGAGTGGCCTGGAACTCTAGCCACGAAGCTATGAAGGAATACCTGAATCTGCATCATCAAATGATGCAGCGCAATATGCGTTAGTACTATGGAATGTACTAAGTATGTGAGCAACGCATGGACATGATGAAAACATGCTAAGTGTACATAAATAAAAGAAATCATGCTTTTAAAGATAGCTGAATGTAGTGACTCTTAATATATGATAAGATGTAACATAAACATAAGTAATAAGCCTGAAAACTGCATAAAAGTCAAATGCAATGTAAATCATAAACTGTTTCTGTGGGAGGTTCTATAACTGACATAGACCATGTGAGCTACATGGAATTCGATGTATACGCCCCATTGAGAGGACCCAATGTACCTTGCCAGGGGTACAAAGGCATGACTGTAATGTGATCACCTGAAACTGATGCCCAGCACGAGACTTAGAACGTACGGGGGCAAAGTAGTTCTAGAACATATGAGTACTCTCATCCATCCAACTCGGTGCTAATACTACTCCCAAAACATACATATAGCTCATACAATACCAATGACATATATGATGCCAAAGCTGATTCATAACCAATGACATATCTGAAGTCAAAGCTTGTTCATAAACAAGTGACATATCTAATGTCAAAACTGTTTTAAAAACCCAATGACATATATAATGCCAAAGCTAAGTAAAACCAATGACATATATATTGTCAAAGCTATTTTGAAAAGCAAAAGACATATCGGATGCTATGCAATTCAAAGTCATAATCTGAAGGCTTATATTAGCCATAGTTCAAAACATGCTTTTCGTTCAACCTTCGTGTTTGAAGAATCATACATGCAATTTCATAAGTTCACAAATGCCATGATATCTAATCATGCTATCTTTCTTTTGAAAACATGTAAATTCATGGAATCATGCTAGGAATCAACTTTCATGCTTGTGCTTTCAAAGCCAAAAAGGAAATCATAATCAAATCGTGAGAAATCAATAAGAAATCATGAATTTAAACATAGGAACTGATTTCATAAACTTTCCCCAAATTTTGGTTTAAAACCCTAATTTCATAGCTTCATGATCTCAAAATAAGACTTGGGGAATTTGGGCACAAGGGTGGAAGAAACCCATTGCTAAAGACCCACATACCTTGGTGGAAGATTACCCACTTAATTGGAAAAGAATAAGGAGATTTGATTTGGAGCTTGGAGAGTTGAGCTTCAGAGCAACTTTCCTTTTTGAGTGAAGAATGATGAACTTAAGAGGGACTTAGGGTAATATGGGTGAAAACCCTTCTAAAAGTAGTCAAAACAACCTCACTTAATACATAATAAGGTGGGAAATGACCAAAATTCCCCTGGGAATTAAATAAGAAAAGGCTGGAAAACAGTCAACCTTCAGTGACCAGGGTTTGGTCGATCATCCGTACTTCGGAAAGATGGACCATCCTGGGAGCCATCATTTCTGGGCACTTAAAAAGGGGCTGCTGGATCTTAGGGATAATGGGTGGAACGACGGACCCGTCGTCCATAAGGATGGACCGTCCTCTAACCTGTCGATCCTAGGTACTGGAAGAGGGACTTCTGAACTTTGAAGGACGAGCATCAGGGTAGTTGGGAACGATGGTCCGTTATCCAGAAGGACGGATCATTCCTCAACCCGTCATTTCTGGGACCAACTTAGGGATCCTCTGAGACTTGGATGATGTGCGCATATGACGGACCGTGGTTCCAAACCACGAACCATCATCTGAGCCGTCATCCCTGGAAACATGGAAATTTTCTAAGATTTTAACTTAGATAGCTGGATACGTGCATGGGGTGTTACAATATCTTCTCCTTGGGATTATTCGTCCTCGAATGAAGGCTCATCAAGGAAAATTGAGGGGAAAACAGCCCAACCAAACATCAAAACATAGAAATCAAGGGGTAATCACAAAACTTGGACTTTTCAACTTGAAAACATGATAAACTAACTTCGTAAAATATGGACGCATGCTAAACTCATGAGAGGAAATGACGGAGTAGAATCAGAGGGACATACTAAGGAGGAAACTAGTACCTCGAGCTGGAGCTGAATCCGAAGGAAAGAGATGAGGATATTTGGCCTTCATGGCCTCTTCCGTTTACCAAATAGCACCTTCAACAAGCTGATTCCTCCAAAGGACTTTTACCGAAGCGGCTTCTTTATTCTGTAACCTCCGAATCAGACAATTAAGAATCTCCACGGGAACCTCCTCATAAGTGAGACTATCCTTCACACCCATATATTCCAAAGTAATAATCAAGCTCGGGTCGCCAACATACTTCTTCAACAAGGAAACATGGAAAACAGGGTGAACCGCTTCCAACTTCGCTGGCAACTCTAACTCATAAGCAACACTACCAACTCTCCTCGAAATCCGATAAGGACCTACAAAACGGGGACTGAGCTTTACTTTCTTGCCAAACCTCATCACACCCTTCATGGGTGACACCTTAAGGAAAACCCAATCATCAACTTCAAATTCTAACTCCCTTCTTCTCACATCTGCATAAGATTTCTATTGACTCTGAGTGGTCTTCAACCTTTCCAGAATAAGCTGAACTTTCTCCATGGTCTCATGCACAGAATCTGGACCAATCAAGGCTACCTCACCAACCTCGAACCAACCAATAGGAGTTCTACACCTTAGGCCATAAAGTGCCTCATATGGAACCATTTGGATGCTAGAGTGGAAACTGTTGTTGTAGGCAAACTCGATAAGAGGTAAGTGATCATCCCAATTTCCTTTGAAGTCAATAACATAAGCCCTCAACATATCTTCCAAAGTCTGAATAGTACGCTCGGCCTAGCCATCCGTCTGAGGGTGAAAGGTTGTGTTAACCTTCACCTTAGTACCAAGACCTTTCTGAAATGATCTCCAAAACTGAGATGTAAACTGGGGACCTCTATCCGAAATGATAGACAAGGATACACCATGCAATTGGACTACCTCCCGAATTTAGAGTCTGGCATAATCATCCGCTGTATCCGTAGTCTTAACAGCCAAGAAATGGGATGACTTGGTCATCAGATCGACAATCACCCAAATGGAATCATGCTGCCTTCGAGTACGAGGCAACCGCGTAATAAAGTCCATATTGATTGCTTCCCATTTCCAAGTGGGAAGATCAACATCCTGAAGCATACCACCTGGACTTTGATGTTCCACCTTTACCTATTGACAGTTGGGACACTTAGCCACAAACCCGACTATGTCCTTCTTTATACCATTCCACCAAAAGACTTCCCGTATATCATGGTACATCTTAGTGGCACCCGGATGAATGGAGTATCTAGAACTGTGAGCCTCGAAAAAAATTTGCTGTCTCAATCCATCTACATCTGGCACACATAACCGACCCTGGTAACGAAGCACACCATCTCCCACTTGGGAGAAAACCTCAATCTTTTGCTGACTCACTGCACCCTTAAGCTGAAGTAGAATGGGATCTTGGTCTTACTTGGCTTTCACCTCAACCACCAAGGATGATTCGACACCATTAGTCATAATCACACCACCTTCGGTCGAGTCCATAAGGCAAACTCCCAACCGAGCAAGCCTATGAACTTCTTTAACCAATTCCTTCTTTCCATATTCAATTAAGGCCACACTACCCATGGACAATCTACTCAAAGCATCCTCCACAACATTGGCTTTACCCAGGTGGTAAAGCACACTCATATCATAATCCTTAAGGAGCTCAAGCCATATCCTTTGTCATAAATTCAACTCCTTTTGAGTGAACACATATTGAAGACTCTTATTAATCGGTGAAAACATCCACATGCACACCATACAAATAATGTCTCTAAATCTTCAAAGCAAAAACCACGGCCGCTAGCTCAATATCATGAGTAGGGTAGTTTTTCTCATGCACCTTAAGCTGTCTCGAGGCATAAGCAATCACCTTACCCCATTGCATCAAAATGCAACCCAAACCAATTCTGGAGGCATCACAATACACAACAAAATCATCAAGGCCCTCGGGTAGAGCAAATATTAGAGCTGTAGTCAATCGAGACTTCAATTCCTGAAAACTTTTCTCACAAGAGTCAGACCACTGAAACTTAACCTTTTTCTGAGTCAATCGGGTCAATGGGGAAGAAAGGGAGGAAAAACCTTCCACAAATCTCCTATAGTAACCAGCCAAACCCAAGAAACTCCTAATATCGGATAGGGAAGTGTGTCTAGGCCAGTTCTTTACCGCCTCAATCTTTTGAGAGTCAACCTGAATACCATCTTTAGTCACAATATGACTCAGAAAAGCAACAGATTGCATCCAAAACTAGCACTTGCTAAACTTTGCAAACAACTGTCTATCCTTGAGAGTTTGCAACACAGCCTTCAAGTGATTCGCATGCTCCTCGTCACTCCGAGAGTAGATGAGGATATCATCAATGAAAACAATCACAAACATATCCAAATACTATTTGAACACATGGTTCATCAAATCCATAAAAGCTGCGGGAGCATTTGTTAGACCAAAGGACATGATGACAAACATGCATACAACCAATCCATACCAAGAATGACATCAAAATCAGTCATCTCCAACTCTACTAAATCCGCTGAAGTGACTCTAGAAGGACTGAGATAAGGCAATTTCGATAGACTCTTTCGGCTAGGACTGACTCACCAACAGGAGTAGAAACATGAAAGGGTTCTAAAAGCATTTCGGGATGAATCTCGAACGTACAAGAAACATAAGGAGTTACAAAAGACAAAGAGGCACCGGGGTCTAACAAGGCATACCCATCATGAGAAAAGAATTTCAACATACCGGTAACCACATATGGAGAACTCTCCTGATCCTGACGAGAGGACATAGAATAAAGGCGATTCTGGCATGGACCACCAGAACTAGAAGTTGTGTCCTGTAGGGCTGTTCTACCTCCTGAAGCTGCTGGGGTGGACTGAGTTCTACCTCCATGTCCCTTTCTAGCTGAAGGACAATCCTTGATACGATGCCTAGGCTGACCACAACCGAAGCAACCCCCTCGACCGGCTAAACACTCACCGGGATGATTCTTCCCACACCTGGCACAAACGGGGAAGGAAGACCCTTTTGCACCACTACCCTGAGAATAAGATCCTGCACCTCTGTCGTACTGATCATGGCGGGGCCTGGAGGCTTGAGAAGGAACACTAGCAGAAGAGTGAAAATGACCTGATGACTTCTTCTGGAAAGAAGAGTGATGTCCACCTCCGGACCTGTGATGACCAAAACCTGATCCCTCGGATCTACCCCTCTTGTCCTCCCTAACCATCTCCTTAAGTTTATCACCCTCAATCTGATGGGCATGAGTCATGAGTCATGAGATGAGAGATATTCATGTCACTCAACAACAAGGAAAAGCTACACTCCTTCTTCACTATATCGGAAACACCATAGATGAACTTGCTCATTTGATTAGAGAGTCTGCTACCATGGAGGGAGCATACCTAGACAACTGAGTGAACTTCAAACTATACTCTTGCACCGACATCGAACCTTGTATCAAGTTCACAAATTCCTCCACTTTTGCTTGCCTCAACTCACGGGGAAAGAACCTATCAAGAAAGGCTCTCTCAAAACACTCCCAAGTCGTGGGGATCAAATCCCTCACCCTAGCCTCTTTCCATTGCGTGAACCAAATATGAGCCACATCCTTGAGTTGGTAAGATGAAAGCTCAACAAAATCAACACCCGCTACTTGCATAACCTCAAAGATCTTTTCAATTTATCAATAAAGTTAAGCGGGTCCTCACTCACTTTCAAACCCTAAAACTCCGGCTGGTTTATATGGATAAATTCATGAACTCGGGCCGCTACCCCACCTTGAGGATGAGCGGGGGAAGGAGGCTGTTGATTTGCCAAATTCTGAGCTAGTAGGTGAATTGCATTCCTAAACTCATCATTCATGACATCAGGAACCGGAACTTGAGGAGCGATATTTCAAGCGGCTCAGGGAGGCATAGCACGTCGAGGAGGCATAATCTGAAATGCATAAGATAAGGATTAAAGGAATATTAGACTAAAGCTCTATCGCACGATGTGATCATGAAAGAAGTGAAGTTTTTTTAAGACATCTCATAGCTTCCCTCTCATATGTGTGGCACGCTTCACTCACATGAAAAAGACTCTACTCGATGCAGCTTTCAGACATCCTAGGACCCTTGAACCTGAGGCTCTGATACCAAGTTTGTCATGCCCTGAGGTTACCCCCTAGACATAACACGGGACTTGGGACCACAAGAATCCCAAGCTAACCCTTGGTCATAGCATTCTCAAGAAGTACAATAAGAAGTACAACTCAATAGTTATCCCATAACATCTATGTCTGAAAGCCTCTAACACTATCATAGAGAGTTGATGGGAAAACACCTAAACTAACTCGACAATCTGATACATAAAGGAAGCATAAAACTGAAATACGGTCTAGTCCTCGAACTATGAGGGCTCACCAAAGTTGACTGAGAGAGTGGCCTGGAACTCTAGCCACGAAGCTGTGAAGGAATACCAAATTTACATAATCAAATGATGCAGCGCAATATGCGTTAGTACTATGGAATGTACTAAGTATGTGAGCAACGCATGGACATGATGAAAACATGCTAAGTGTACATAAATAAAAGAAATCATGCTTTTAAAGATAGCTGAATGTAGTGACTCTTAATATATGATAAGATGTAACATAAACATAAGTAATAAGCCTGAAAACTGCATAAAAGTCAAATGCAACGTAAATCATAAACTGTTTCTGTGGGAGGTTCTATAACCGACATAGACCATCTGAGCTACATGGAATTCGATGTATACGCCCCATCGAGAGGACCCAATGTACTTTGCCAGGGGTACAAAACATGACTTTAACGTGATCATCTGAAACTGATGCCCAGCACGGGACTTAGAACCTACGGGGGTAACGTAGTTCTGGGACATATGGGTACTCTCACCCGTCCAACTCGGTGCTAATAATACTCCCAAAATATACATATAGCTCATACAATACTAAGATGATTCATAACCAATGACATATCTGAAGTCAAAGCTAGTTCATAAACTGGTGACATATCTAATGTCAAAACTGTTTTAAAAACCCAATGACATATCTAATGCCAAAGCTAAGTAAAACCAATGACATATATAATGCCAAAGCTATTTTGAAAAGCCAAATACATATCGGATGCTATGCTATTCAAAGTCATAATCTGAAGGCTTATATTAGCCATAGTTCCAAACATGCTTTTCGTTCCAACTTCGTGCTTGAAGAATCATACATGCAATTTCATAAGTTCGCAAATGCCATGATATCTAATCATGCTATCTTTCTCTTGAAAACATGTAAATTCATGGAATCATGCTAGGAATCAACTTTCATGCTTGGGCTTTCAAAGCCAAAAAGGAAATCATAATAAAATCATGAAAAATCAATAAGAAACCATGAATTTAAACATAGGAACTGCTTTCATAAACTTTCTCCAAATTTTGGTTTAAAACCCTAATTTCATAGCTTCATGATCTCAAAATAAGACTTGGGGATTTTGGGCACAAGGGTGGAAGAAACCCATTCTAAAGACCCACATACCTTGGTGAAAAATTACCCACTTGATTGGAAAAAAATAAGGAGACTTGACTTGGAGCTTGGAGAGTTGAGCTTGACAACAACTTTCCTTTTTGAGTGAAGAATGATGAACTTAAGAGGTACTTAGGGTAATATGGGTGAAAACCCTTCTAAAAGTAGTCAAAACGACTTCACTTAATACATAATAGGGTGGGAAATGACCAAAATTCCCATGGGAATTAAATAAGAAAAGGCTGGAAAATAGTCAACCTTTAGTGACCACGGTTTGGTCGACGGTCCGTACTTCAGGAAGATGGACCGTCCTGGGAGCCGTCATTTCTAGGCACTTAAAAAGGGGCTGCTGGATCTTAGGGATAATGGGTGGAAGGACTGACCCGTCATCCAGAAGGACGAACCGTCCTTCAACCCGTCGATCCTGGGTACTGGAAGAGGGACTTCTGAACTTCGAAGGAAGAGTATCAAGGTAGTTGGGAACGATGGTCCGTCATCCAGACGGATGGACCGTTCCTCGACCCGTCATTTCTGGGACCAACTTATGGATCCTCTGAGATTTGGACGACGTGCGCACAGGATAGATCGTGGTTCCAAACCACGAACCGTCGTCTGAGCCATCATCCCTGGAAATATGGAAATTTTCTGAGATTTTAACTTAGATAGATGGATACATGAATGGGGTGTTACACAGACTTACGTTCCCTTACCCCAGACAACCACTATGACTCAATAACCCAGAGTAAACCCCACTACTTAGTGACATAGACTACACCCGTCGTACCGCTTCTTACTAGTACAAAACCTCTCCAATGACCCCCAGGGCCATACCCTACAAGTAACCACAACGAACATTATAACCAGACCACAAGTCTCTTCCTTAGCTTATCAACCGCACGTAACAAGTCTAATCGGCATTAAAAATTCTTAGTGACAGCAAACTTGTACCCTCTTTTTACATAACCCGGACCTAACAAAGATCCCTAGGACATCATCTATGCTAATAATATGTGACCCCAGTTCATAGAAGGATCACCTTGTCACTTAAGCACACTAACCCGACCCTTTAAAGACCAACTATACACTAGATAATAATAATAAATCCCGGCCCTCTCAGGAACCCACATGTGCATAAAATCAATTACAAATAACCCAATTCACTCAAGGAACCAACAAGTGAGGAACAACAAGTAACAATTAGAACCGTAACAATAAAGTTTCAGACTCTCAGTCTTCCTTATAAACTTATCAACCACATGGAACAGGTTCAACAACCAACTTACACAGTGAGCAAGTAACAATAGCATATACCCTTTTTATCTTTCCAGGACCGACTAAGGATCCCTATACAACACCTAGTGTTAATATGAAATACCCGGCCCACCCAAGGACCAACCCCACAATTAAGTGTAACAACCCGGCCTCTCAAAGACCATATGCAATATCACAAATCATAAACATAAACCGTCCCACTCAGGGAACAATTATTAAATACAATAATACAATAAAGTAAACCCGTACCAGGCGTGGTACCTGAGCTAACCAGTTAGTATCCCGTACTAGGCATGGTACCCGAGTCAATCATTAGTATTCCCATACCAGGCGTGGTACCTGAGCCAACCGTTAGTATATCCATACCAGGCGTGGTACCCGAGCCAACCATTAGTATACCCGTAACAGGCTTGGTACCCGAGCCAACCGAATGTCACACAAATACACAGTCATAAACAATGAACAATCAACACTTGTAAACCAACAAGCAATAACACCTAGTTCATTTTGCAAGACTGATAACATGACCCTTAGATATTCCTAATCATTCCCTAAGCATGCAAATCATACAATACTTAGACAAAAGTACATAAACATACAATGCATACAAGAATCAATAACCATCACCTAAGTGTTCAACATGCCATCCCGGTCTACACTAAGACCAACCCTACACTTAAGTTTAACCATTAAACCCGGTCCACTCATGGGAACATTAACAATTACAAACAACTGTGTATAATTATACCCATCTAAAGACTAACCCTGGTTTATCATTTAGACACATGTTCACAGATACATAAATTTTGGACCATTCTTTTAAGACAGATACAACATGGGGAAGACATCCCCTAACATTGGTTCCTTAACCATTCTAGTTTGCATATACTTCCTTTATATCAGGAACATCCCCGAAACTTATCAAATAGTTCTCCTTTTTATTAGCCATTTCATTACCCAAACATTTTCCGCTTTCCCGAACCTTCCCGATATCCCAGTCCCTGAAATCCTATCATTTTCCATCCCTAAATAACATATACATCCCAAAAATATAACATAATTCAATAATCCAAATTCCACCCAAGCCTAGTTCACACATAACTAACACCAGAGTCCACCAGACTCCGTGCTCGAAGGCCTAATCATGGATTCTCCTTTTCCACTATACAAAAGTATAAAATGTAAACAGGTCTATCTACTCAATGTGAAAACCTAGCCTACCTGGGCGCCAAGCAGCTGCAAGGATGTGTTTCTGTCTCTGTGAAGGCGTTCCCTGGTGGATGATGAGTCTGAAATCCGTGGTTTCACACTCCTTCAGCCAAATTCTCTCTTGCCCTTGGCTCCCAAGCTCTAAAGCAGCCTAGAAGGATTTTTGGATAAACCCTCATCTAGTTTTGACTAAAGAAGGGAGAATGGGATTATAAAATCCATTTTTGGGATTTTTGATTCCATCATTCTTCTATAGCGGACTGCCAACTGCTATGGCGGTACCACTATAGCGACCTAAATTTTGCTACAGCGGGCTCAAATTTTCAGCACAGACAGTCTTCAGTAAAACAGTCATAACTTTTTACTCAGAAAGCAGATTAACAAACGGTTGGTGGAGTTGGAAAGAGGACTCAGAGATATTTAATTTGGTGGTTATTGGGACCCCTAACTCCTTATATTCTAGGAGGAATACACATTTGAAGTTGACCCTAGTTTGAACTTAACCCGAAACTAAATCGGTATGGAAACAATAAACTTAACTTTGTGCTAGAAGTATTGTATGACCTTAGTACATACCAAATGTACTCTCATACTAAAGAATTAATCCTGACTCTTATTACGAATGAGAGGCACCTGCCTTAACCGTAGATATTTTCAGTAACGATGGAATAGATCATTACAACAGATACTAATTTACCCATCGTTCATCCCCGAACAATCTCTAAGGCAAAAGGAAAAGAATGAACCAGCCCCTAAAACCTTAACGCTTCTACCATGATAGAGTAAAAATAGCCTTACTCAAACCACCAAAACTCTCAAATCCCTCGGGTGTACCCAAGCTCAATCGAAGATTAATTCTATTCTGCTCTGTTAAGGAATTTCTTTCTTCGAGTTGTACGAGACCAGTTAGACTACTCCTCCTTGAGTGACCAAGAAATACGGGGCCTCGTTGAAATACCATAGCAAAAGAAATTTCAAACATACAGACCAAAACTTAATTTCCACACTACGAGGAACCAAAACTCGTTGTGGTGACCCAGTCCGCTATAGTAGTATGCACTCTACTATAGCGGTAATTTCTCCGCTGAAGAGGAGTTCGCAATAGAGATGGTGGTTGACACGGGACAAAAAGTCGTAAAGCTCCCCAAAAGTGCTCATTTTACAACACACTTAATTTTTTGACGTTTCAGAACAACCCCTTCACGTTAACCTACATACCGAGAGTTCTACTTACCTGAATTCAATTCCAAAAAGTCCCCCAGGCTTCTTTATGTCTTAGCTAAAAGGAAACCTAGCTAATTACAAGATACGTTACCCAATCCTCACTCGGATTGTCCTAGACCATACCTTGCTCGAAAATTATCCAAGACTAGCCTAGCATTAAAATTCTAACTCCTAACCTGAGAAAAATCTTAACTGGGCAATTACACCCTAAACAATGATATACCAAACATAATATTACCAAACACTACACCGTGTTTTTCCCTTTGGGAATTCTACCTTATGACCCTTTTCACCCTTCCATGATCAACATTAATAACCTGGGAATGAAAAATAAAATAGGAGAAAATAAGATAGGGACTATGCCCTGCCAATCCCGCTATAGCATCTTGCACACCGCTATGGCGACCCCCAATAGTAGCAGTTCAGAAAATTTACCATTCTCTGCAAAATTCCCATATTCCCCTTTCCTGTTTTCACATTAACACATGAAATCATGTTACATTCTTAAAACATAACCTCAAGACCAACCTCAACTATGCATAGTTGAGAATTTGGCACAACATTATCATAAAATCAATTATGAAACACCCCAGAACCGCACACAATAACACATTCCCACTATCGTGCATTACTAGTCCCCCTTTTTTCCTTCCTATAGTTCCTAACCAATCCTGTTTGTCCTGAAATCGGAGCTTCCCCACAGTCCACAATCCCTTTTTGTTCCCTTACCATCTATATAAATGGTAAGCCTATACCTGAATGTAATGCAACCATTCTAATTAAGGTATACCGGAATTTATCATTAAAGCAATCACAATTTTAAAGACAAAATAAATTTTCCTTAAGTCACAATAATAAGTTACCACTAAATATTTCCTTACCACAATTCTCGCTATCAAGCAATAATAGCACTTTTTCCCCATAGTTCCCAACTATCAAGCCCTGAGGTTACCCCCTAGACGTAACACGGGACTTAGGACCACAAGGATCCCAAGCTAACCCTTGGTCATAACATTCTCAAGCAAACATAAAGGAAACATAGCGGAAGCATCAAAGATAGAGACAGAATAACATAAGATAGATGGTCAAGTCAAAAGAGATATGACACCCACGAAGGGTTACATACGGTCTATGTCTGAAAGCCTCTAATCATAACATAATGAGTTACTAGGACAAGACCCTAGCTAACATAAAGTACAGAAATAGGAAATCAACATAACTAAAACATATCTAGTCCTCGAACTAAGAGGACTCACCAAACAGCTGACAGAGAAGTGGCCTGGAAGCTCTAGCCACGTGTCTGGAAAGGAACACCTGAATCTGCATCATCAGAGGATGTAGCGCAAGATATGCGCCAGTACTATAGGATGTACCGTGTATATGAGCGATGCATGAATCATGATAAAAGCAGTTTAAAGACATGCTTAAAATGAACTTGTCACGTAAAGAAGAAACATGAATAAATACCAAGGTATAAGACATAAAACATGAAATAAAGCTTAAGTTTCATTATCATATAACTTCATAGCTTGAAAATAAACACGTGGGAGTTTTTTTTAACCGACATAAACTATTCTGAGCTACATGGAGTCTGATGTATCCGCCCTATCGAAAGGACCCAATATACCTTGCCAGGGTATAGAGGCATGACATGTGGCATGATCACTAAATCTGATGCCCAAAAGAGGGGACTTAAAACCTACAGGGGCACGTAGTTTTGGGACCATGGGTACTCTCACTCGATCCAACTCGGTGCTAAATACTACTCCCAAAATGTATAACATGTGCTCACATACATATGACATATCTGATGCCAACTTGTTCATAACTTGTTCATACTTGTTCATACTTGTTCATAACCCGGATCGTCATAGTACTCATGAGTTTTATTTTAGAAAATGACTCATGAGCATTGATGGAACATCGGGTGTCTTGTCTTGCATAATACTTTATAACATGGAATGACTTGTATACTTCATGACTTGTAAAATTTTCATGGCTCTAGTTCAATTTCATAAAACATATACTTTCATAGAACATAGGAACTAGGCATGCACATGCTTGAAAATCCATGAGGAACATGCTATCAAAATCCAATTTGCTTAAATCAACTTCGTGCATGTAGAAATTTCCATGGTTAAACTTCAATTCATGAAATAGAGTTAACATGTAAAAACCCATGTAAATTCATGCAATTTAATAGTAATTTCATAATCAAACCATGAGAAGATCATATTTGGCAAAACCCATAAGAATTAGATAAGAACCCTAATTTGAAGATCATGAAATCAAATTTGAATTAGGGGTTTTGGGCACAAGGGTGAAAGGAACCCATTGTTGATTACCCACATACCTTGGGCGAAGATAACCCACTAGAATTGAAAAGGCTTAGGAGGCTTGATCTTGAAGCTTGAGACCTAGAGCTTGGGGGATTCTTTTCCTTTTTGGGAGGAGAGTGAAGTAATGAGGAGGAGCTTAGGCTGGTAAGGGTGAAAACCCTACTTGAAATAGCCAAAACGACCTCACTTAGGAGTTTAAAAGGGTGGGAAATAACCAAAATGCCCCTAGGATTTAACTTAGAAAAATCAGGAAAAAGAGTCGGCTTCAGGTCCTATGGATTGGTTCCACGGGTCATCATTTGGATGACGACTCGTGGTTCCAATTCATAGAACCTGGTCATATGGACAACCTGTACAAGACATTCTACGACTCGGCAGGACGGATCCATTGTTTAAATGACGGGTCATCAAATCGAGTCGTGGAACCTGGGGGAAACCATCCTTCTGATCTATTTCCATGAGTTAACAGGACGGACCCATCATTTGAACGATGAGTTGTCATCTGGACTCATGGTTCCTGGGGTATTGTCAGCCTACAGGTCTGATTCCATAAGTTGGAATCACGACCCGTAGAATGAACTACGGTCCGTGAAAATCATTCGTGGTTCTCAGACTTGAGGGCCAACTAGCAGAAGGAAATCCACATATCCATTCCACGACCTGTAGTTCTAACCACGGTCTGTGGTTTAGACCCGTAATCCCTGGAACATGCATTTTTCTTAGACTTTTTAACTTAGGTAGCTGGATATGTTTCTAGGGTGTTACACCAACCAATCCTGACTGT
The DNA here is from genome assembly GCA_003996215.1 of Jaltomata sinuosa. Lineage (NCBI taxonomy): Eukaryota > Viridiplantae > Streptophyta > Magnoliopsida > Solanales > Solanaceae > Jaltomata > Jaltomata sinuosa. The sequence continues at coordinate 46,608 of QJPP01001911.1, read as the reverse complement.
CCTGAAACCAGAGTTTCCCTGAAGTCATAAGCCTTGTTCCCTTATCATTTTTACCAATGACAAGTCCATTTTCGAAATGTAATACCACTTTACTGATCACTTCAAGTACACATAGAAAGTTATTACCAACCCAAGCACATAAAATCAAGTTATGACTCCTCCCGGACAAAAACATTCACAGCAAATCAAACAATTGCACACCACACATTTGCAATCATTCAATCAACATCAATACACATAAGCACAATCTCAAGTCTCAAGCTTAAATACTCAATCAAATCAGTTTCATTACTTTTTATTTGCCTCATGGATGACTATTAGACGATCCATCCATACCTTTACATAGCCTCTCTAGCCAGATACCAATTGGAACCCTCCCAGTTCCAATTTTCCTTGCTTGTGTCATCTCAATCTGAGTCAAATGACATCCTTTTTCCTTGTCGAGATATCAATTGGAATCGAGAGATACCAATTGGACTCAACCCATACAAGCAAGTGACAAACCGCACGAAAGGAATGAAAAAGAGAGATGTTTCCTTGAATGTTTCATAGCTTTCTAAAGATTAGATGTGGACGTCAACACACCAATCTGTAGGATGACATTTTGCTCTTGTACTGGGAGACCGGTAACCTAGGCTCTGATACCATTTGTCACGACCCAACCTATCGGGCCATGCGGGCACCTACTCTATGCACCTAGATAGACAAACCCTTACAACCCGTCCAACAGGTAAATGCAAAAAAACTCAAGTATAACCATAAACCTTCATTTTTGATACATGAAAACCTTTACAACTTTTTATTCAGGAAAACACCTTTATGAATAAATACAATACAAACCATTTTACAACTTTAAAACACCCTCCCTAGGACCTAGTCTAAACAGGAATAAGAGCTACTACAAGATTTATGCAGAAAATGTAAAAGAGACACAACTTCCGTCATGGAATCGAAGGACAAAAGCTGCTGGAGATCACCATCGTCATGTACCTATGAAAGATCACCAACCCTGCAACCAGACTATACCAAAAAGGTATAGCAAGAGTACAATTAGTACAAACACATGTACTGGTAGGCATCATCGGTCGATCCGAATCCACTACGATCATATAAAAAAATAGAGAAAGCATGAAAATAACCAATATAGTTCCATCCTCCAACATCCTCTTTTCTAACTAAAATCCAAACCTCAACCCTTCCTATTCCTTCAGCTACCAACTCCCTCACTCTCATAACTTTCCAAGTCACCTTAGCCCTTAGACTTCCCAAGTCACCTTGTCACCTAGACTTTCCAAGTCACCTTGAAATTACCCGGTATTTAAGCCCATACCCAGAATTACGTTCCCTTACCCAGTCAACCACTATGACTCAACAACCCGGAGTAAATCCCACTACTTAGTGACATAGACTACACCTGTAGTACCGCTGCTTACTAGTACAAAACCACCCCAATGACCCCCAGGGCCATATGTTACAAGTAACCATAGCCAATATTATAACCAGACCACAAGTCTCTTCCTTAGCTTATCAACCACACGTAACAAGTCTAACCGACATTAACAATTCTTAGTGACAACAAACCTGTACCCTCTTTTTACGTAACCCAGACCCAATAAGGATCCCTAGGACATCATCTATGCCAATAATATGTGACCCCGGTTCACAGAAGGATTACCTTGTCACTTAAGCACACTAACCCAGCCTTTTAGGGACCAACTATACACTAAATATTAATAATAAATCCCGGCCCTCTCAGGAACCCACATGTGCAGAACATCAATAACAAATAACATGGTTCACTCAAGGAATCAACAAGTGAGGAACAACAAGTAACAATTAGAACCGTAACAATAAAGTTTTAGACTCTCAGTCTTCCTTCTAAACTTATCAACCACGTGGAACAGGTTCAACAACCAACTTACACAGTGAGCAAGTAACAATAGCATATACCCTTTTTATCTTTCTTGGACCGACTAAGGATCCCTATACCAACACCTAGTGTTAATATGAAATGCCCGGCCCACCCCAGGACCAACCCCACAATTAAGTGTAACAACCCAGCCTCTCAAGGACCATATGCAATATCACAAATCATAAACACAACCCGGCCGACTCAGGGAACCATTATTAATATAACAATATAATAAAGTAAACCCGTACCAGGCGTGGTACCCGAGCCAAACAGTTAGTATCCCGTACAAGGTGTGGTACCCAAGCCAACCATTAGTATTCCTATACCAGGCGTGGTACCCGAGCTAGCCATTAGTATACCCGTACCAGGCATGGTACTCGAGCCAACCATTAGTATACTCGTACCATGCATGGTACCCGAGCACATTAGTATACCCGTACCAGGCATGGTACCTGAGCCAACCGAATGTCACACAAATCCACAGTCACAAATAATGAACAATCAACACTTGTAAACCAACAAGCAATAACACCTAGTTCCTAAGACTGATAACATGACCCTTAGACATTCCTAATCATTCCCTAAGCATGCAACTCATACAATACTTAGACAAAAGTACACAAATATACAATGCATACAAGAATCAATAACCATCACCTAAGTATTTAATATGCCATCTCGGTTTACACTAAGACTAATCCCGCACTTAAGTTTAACCATTAAACCCGATCCACTCATGGGACCATCAACAATTACAAACAACCGTGTATAATTAGACCCGCCTGAAGACTAACCCCCAGCTTATCATATAGACACATGTTCACAGATACATAAATTTCAGACCATTCTTTTAAGACAGATACAACATGGAGAAGACATCCCCCAACATTGGTTCCTTAATCATTCTATTTTGCATCTACTTCCTTTATATTAGGAACATCCTAAAAACTTATCTGAGAATTCTCTTTTTTATTAGCCATTTTGTTACCCAAATATTTTCCGGTTCTCCGAACCTTCCCGATATCCCAGTCCCTGAAATCCTATCATTTTGCATCCCTAAATAACATATCCAACCCGAAATATAACATAATTCAACAATCAACTTCCACCCAAGCCTAGTTAACACATAACCAACACCACAGTCCATCGGACTTCGTGCCCGAAGGCCTAATCGTGGATTCTCCTTTTCCATTATACAAAAGTATAAAATATAAACAGGTCTATCTACTCAATGTGAAAACCTAGCCTACCTGGGCGTCAAGCAGCTGCAAGGATGTGTTTCTTGCTCCGTGAAGAAACATCATTCAGAAATACCCCTAGAACTAAAAGTCATCTAACTAAAACAATCTACCAAATGTCTAGAATGGGGATGCAACCCCAAAAAATAAGAGTCTAAGTCCGATATAGATGGACTAGAACTAAACTGAATGAAAATAAGGTAGCCCGATGAAAGAAGCTCACCCTTGAAATCAAGAATCACTGAGACTAGATCTGAGGTCGCACAGGAGCCACCGGAAGATGTCTTGTACTCATAAAAAAAAAACAAGTGCAGAATCAGTACACAATTACAGTGTACTGGTAGGATCATCAGCCAACTCTAATAAACAATAAATATATGATAAACCAAAACTAAGTAAGTAGTACAACCATGTAGCAACAACCAGTAATATGACTCCAGGTTCTCAGCCTACCTTCTAACTCATTAACCACAGGGAACAGGTTTAACAATCATTTAACAACAAATAAAACCATGACATTTACCCTTTTTCATTACACGGACCATTAAATGATCCCTAGACCAATACCTAAGTATTAACATGCGATGCCCAGTCCACCCCAGGACCATCCCCACATGCTCATTCCTAGTCATAACCAGACCTAGCATCGGACAGAAGAAGTCATCAGTACTCGATACCGCATCAATCATGGGAGCTGTTGCAACCGCTGGATGGGTGCCCAAAACTAAATTTGTAGTACCCATGGGGGTGGCTCCAGTATCAACCAGCCCACTCAAAAAATCCAACACCTGCTGAAATGCCTCTGGCATTATAAGGGGAAGGCCTGCTCCTCCAGCTGGTGCCGCCTCCTTCTATTCTGCTCCCTCCTCAACAACGACCTCAACTTCCTCCTCAATTGGATCCTAGGGTGGGGTAGGGGTGCCACCCTTGCATCTGTAGCTGCCCGAGCTCCACCCCTGGTGGGTATTGCTTTATCTCCACCCCTTCCCCTCCCCGTTCCTCTCACTTTGACTGGTGGGCTAGCTACCGGAACTGCCTCTCTCATTGTGTTACGTCTGGTGTTAACCATATGTAGACAAAAGAGTGAAAGAAGTTAGATATCAATTTGTATCACTAGATATCAATTCGAATCGAGTTGTAGGACGAAGGAAGGAAGAAGAGATAGTTTCCTAAAGTCATTTAGCCTCTCGAAGAAAAGTACAGACGTTTATGTACCATTCTGCAAGACTCTACTAGACCCATTTTGGTACGACAAATTCAACAAACCTAGGGCTATGATACCATCTTTGTCACGATCCAACCTGCCATGAGTGGCACCTACCTGAAACCCCCAGATGAGCGAACCAATTACCAACCTAACACTTAATAAATCTAACAACTCAAAATCAGTTTGCATTAAAATATAGAACTATCTTTCACATCAAAACCAAAACTAATAACATCATGCAGAAATAACCCTAGAACTAAAAGTCATCTAACCAAAACAATCTACCAAATGTCTAGAATGGGGATGCAACCCCAAAAAATAAGAGTCTAAGTCCGATATAGATGGACTAGAACTAAACTGAATGAAAACAAGGTAGCCCGATGAAAGAAGCTCACCCTTGAAATCAAGAATCACTGAGACTAGATCTGAGGTCGCGCAGGAGCCACCGGAAGATGTCTTGTACTCATAAAAAGAAAACAAGTGCAGATTTAGTACACAATTACAGTGTACTGGTAGGATCATCGGCCAACTCTAATAAACAATAAATATACGATAAACCAAAACTGAGTAAGTAGTACAACTATGTAGCAACAACCAGTAATATGACTCCAGGTTCTCAGCCTACCTTCTAACTCATTAACCACAGGGAACAGGTTCAACAATCATTTAACAACAAATAAAACCATGACATTTACCCTTTTTCATTACACGGACCATTAAATGATCCCTAGACCAATACCTAAGTATTAACATGCGATGCCCAGTCCACCCCAGGACCATCCCCACATGCTCATTCCTAGTCATAACCAGACCTAGCATCGGACAGAAGAAGTCATCAGTACTCGATACCGCATCAATCATGGGAGCTGTTGCAACCGCTGGATGGGTGCCCAAAACCAAATTTGTAGTACCCATGGGGGTGGCTCCAGTATCAACCAGCCCACTCAAAAAATCCAACACCTGCTGAAATGCCTCTGGCATTATAAGGGGAAGGCCTGCTCCTCCAGCTGGTGCCGCCTCCTTCTATTCTGCTCCCTCCTCAACAACGACCTCAACTTCCTCCTCAATTGGATCCTAGGGTAGGGTAGGGGTTCCACCCTTGCATCTGTAGCTGCCCGAGCTCCACCCCTGGTGGGTATTGCCTTATCTCCACCCCTTCCCCTGCCCCTTCCTCTCCCTTTGACTGGTGGGCCAGCTACCGAAACTGCCTCTCTCATTGTGTTACGTCTGGTGTTAACCATATGTAGACAAAAGAGTGAAAGAAGTTAGATATCAATTTGTATCACTAGATATCAATTCGAATCGAGTTGTAGGACGAAGGAAGGAAGAAGAGATAGTTTCCTAAAGTCATTTAGCCTCTCGAAGAAAAGTACAGACGTTTATGTACCATTCTGAAAGACTCTACTAGACCCATTTTGGTACGACAAATTCAACAAACCTAGGGCTATGATACCATCTTTGTCACGATCCAACCTGCCATGAGTGACACCTACCTGAAACCCCAAGATGAGCGAACCAATTACCAACCTAACACTTAATAAATCTAACAACTCAAAATCAGTTTGCATTAAAATATAGAACTATCTTTCACATCAAAACCAAAACTAATAACATCATGCAGAAATAACCCTAGAACTAAAAGTCATCTAACCAAAACAATCTACCAAATGTCTAGAATGGGGATGCAACCCCAAAAATAAAGAGTCTTAGTCCATATAGACTGGACTAGAAACTTTAAACTGAATGAAAACAAAGGTAGCCCGATTGAAAGAAGCTCACCTTGAAAATCAAGAAATCACTGAGACAGATCTGAGGTCGCGCAGGAGCCACCGGAAAGATGTCTTTACTCATAAAAAGAAACAAGTGCAGAATCAACACAATTACAGTGTCACGGTTAGGATCAGTCGGTGCCAAACTCTAATTAAACAATTAAATATATGATAAACCAAAACTGATAAAGTAGTAACAACCATGTAGGCAACAACCAGTAATATGACTCCAGGTTCTCAGCCACCTTTCTAACTCAGTTTAACCACAGGAACAGGTTCAACAATTCATTAACAACAAATAAAACCATGAACATTACCCTTTTTCATTACCAGACCAATCAATGATCCTAGACCAATACCTAAGTGTTAACATGCGATGTCCAGTCCACCCCAGGACCATCCCCACATGCTCATTCCTAGTCATAACCAGACCTAGCATCGGACAGAAGAAGTCATCAGTACTCGATACCGCATCAATCATGGGAGCTGTTGCAACCGCTGGATGGGTGCCCAAAACCAAATTTGTAGTACCCATGGGGGTGGCTCCAGTATCAACCAGCCCACTCAAAAAATCCAACACCTGCTGAAATGCCTCTAGCATTATAAGGGGAAGGCCTGCTCCTCCAGGTGGTGCCGTCTCCTTTTATTCTGCTCCCTCCTCAACAACGACCTCAACTTCCTCCTCAATTGGATCCTAGGGTGGGGTAGGGGTGCCACCCTTGCATCTGTAGCTGCCCGAGCTCCACCCCTGGTGGGTATTGCCTTATCTCCACCCCTTCCCCTACCCCTTCCTCTCCCTTTGACTGGTGGGCCAGCTACCGGAACTGCCTCTCTCATTGTGTTACGTCTGGTGTTAACCATATGTAGACAAAAGAGTGAAAGAAGTTAGATATCAATTTGTATCACTAGATATCAATTCGAATCGAGTTGTAGGACGAAGGAAGGAAGAAGAGATAGTTTCCTAAAGTCCTTTAGCCTCTCGAAGAAAAGTACAGACGTTTATTTACCATTCTGCAAGACTCTACTAGACCCATTTTGGTACGACAAATTCAACAAACCTAGGGCTATGATACCATCTTTGTCACTGTCCAACCTGCCATGAGTGGCACCTACCCGAAACCCCCAGATGAGCGAACCAATTACCAACCTAACACTTAATAAATCTAACAACTCAAAATCAGTTTGCATCAAAATATAGAACTATCTTTCACATCAAAACCAAAACTAATAACATCATGCATAAATAAACCTAGAACTAAAAGTCATCTAACCAAAAAAATCTACCAAATGTCTAGAATGGGGATGCAACCCCAAAAAATAAGAGTCTAAGTCCGATATAGATGGACTAGAACTAAACTGAATGAAAACAAGGTAGCCCGATGGAAAGCAAGCTCACCCTTGAAATCAAGAAATCACTGAGACTAATCTGACGGTCGCGCAAGGAAGCCAACCGGAAGATGCTGTGTACTCATAAAAAGAAAACAATACAGAATCAGTACACAATTAAAAGTTACGGGTTGGTAGGATCATCGCCAACTCTATAAACAATAAATATACGATTAAACCAAAAACTGAGTAAAGTAGTACAACCATGTAGCAACAAACCTATAATATGACTCCAGGTCTCAGCCTACCTGTCTAACTCAATTAACCACAGGGAACAAGTTCAACAATCATTTAACAACAAATAAAACCATGACATTTACCCTTTTTCATTACACGGACCATTAAATGATCCCTAGACCAATACCTAAGTATTAACATACGATGCCCAGTCCACCCCAGGACCATCCCCACATGCTCATTCCTAGTCATAACCAGACCTAGCATCAGACAGAAGAAGTCATCAGTACTCGATACCGCATCAATCATGGGAGCTGTTGCAACCGCTGGATGGGTGCCCAAAACCAAATTTGTAGTACCCATAGGGGTGGCTCCAATATCAACCAGCCCACTCAAAAAATCCAACACCTGCTGAAATGCCTCTGGCATTATAAGGGGAAGGCCTGCTCCTCCAGCTGGTGCCGCCTCCTTCTATTCTGCTCCCTCCTCAACAACGACCTCAACTTCCTCCTCAATTGGATCCTAGGGTGGGGTAGGGGTGCCACCCTTGCATCTGTAGCTGCCCGAGCTCCACCCCTGGTGGGTATTGCCTTATCTCCACCCCTTCCCCTGCCCCTTCCTCTCCCTTTGACTGGTGGGCAAGCTACCAGAACTGCCTCTCTCATTGTGTTACATCTGGTGTTAACCATATGTAGACAAAAGAGTGAAAGAAGTTAGATATCAATTTGTATCACTAGATATCAATTCGAATCGAGTTGTAGGACGAAGGAAGGAAGAAGAGATAGTTTCCTAAAGTCCTTTAGCCTCTCGAAGAAAAGTACAGACGTTTATGTACCATTCTGCAAGACTCTACTAGACCCATTTTGGTACGACAAATTCAACAAACCTAGGGCTATGATACCATCTTTGTCACGATCCAACCTGCCATGAGTGGCACCTACCTGAAACCCCCAGATGAGCGAACCAATTACCAACCTAACACTTAATAAATCTAACAACTCAAAATCAGTTTGCATTAAAATATAGAACTATCTTTCACATCAAAACCAAAACTAATAACATCATGCAGAAATAACCCAAGAACTAAAAGTCATCTAACCAAAACAATCTACCAAATGTCTAGAATGGGGATGCAACCCCAAAAAATAAGAGTCTAAGTCCGATATAGATGGACTAGAACTTAACTGAATGAAAACAAGGTAGCCCGATGAAAGAAGCTCACCCTTGAAATCAAGAATCACTGAGACTAGATCTGAGGTCGCGCAGGAGCCACCGGAAGATGTCTTATACTCATAAAAAGAAAACAAGTGCAGAATCAGTACACAATTACAGTGTACTGGTAGGATCATCGGCCAAATCTAATAAACAATAAATATACGATAAACCAAAACTGAGTAAGTAGTACAACCATGTAGCAACAACCAGTAATATGACTCCAGGTTCTCAGCCTACCTTCTAACTCATTAACCACAGGGAACAGGTTCAACAATCATTTAACAACAAATAAAACCATGACATTTACCCTTTTTCATTACACGGACCATTAAATGATCCCTAGACCAATACCTAAGTATTAACATGCGATGCCCAGTCCACCCCAGGACCATCCCCACATGCTCATTCCTAGTCATAACCAGGCCTAGCATCGGACAGAAGAAGTCATCAGTACTCGATACCGCATCAATCATGGGAGCTGTTGCAACCGCTGGATGGGTGCCCAAAACCAAATTTGTAGTACCCATGGGGGTGGCTCCAGTATCAACCAGCCCACTCAAAAAATCCAACACCTGCTGAAATGCCTCTAGCATTATAAGGGGAAGGCCTGCTCCTCCAGGTGGTGCCGTCTCCTTTTATTCTGCTCCCTCCTCAACAACGACCTCAACTTCCTCCTCAATTGGATCCTAGGGTGGGGTAGGGGTGCCACCCTTGCATCTGTAGCTGCCCGAGCTCCACCCCTGGTGGGTATTGCCTTATCTCCACCCCTTCCCCTACCCCTTCCTCTCCCTTTGACTGGTGGGCCAGCTACCGGAACTGCCTCTCTCATTGTGTTACGTCTGGTGTTAACCATATGTAGACAAAAGAGTGAAAGAAGTTAGATATCAATTTGTATCACTAGATATCAATTCGAATCGAGTTGTAGGACGAAGGAAGGAAGAAGAGATAGTTTCCTAAAGTCCTTTAGCCTCTCGAAGAAAAGTACAGACGTTTATGTACCATTCTGCAAGACTCTACTAGACCCATTTTGGTACGACAAATTCAACAAACCTAGGGCTATGATACCATCTTTGTCACTGTCCAACCTGCCATGAGTGGCACCTACCCGAAACCCCCAGATGAGCGAACCAATTACCAACCTAACACTTAATAAATCTAACAACTCAAAATCAGTTTGCATCAAAATATAGAACTATCTTTCACATCAAAACCAAAACTAATAACATCATGCATAAATAAACCTAGAACTAAAAGTCATCTAACCAAAAAAATCTACCAAATGTCTAGAATGGGGATGCAACCCCAAAAAATAAGAGTCTAAGTCCGATATAGATGGACTAGAACTAAACTGAATGAAAACAAGGTAGCCCGATGAAAGAAGCTCACCCTTGAAATCAAGAATCACTGAGACTAGATCTGAGGTCGCGCAGGAGCCACCGGAAGATGTCTTGTACTCATAAAAAGAAAACAAGTACAGAATCAGTACACAATTAAAGTGTACTGGTAGGATCATCGGCCAACTCTAATAAACAATAAATATACGATAAACCAAAACTGAGTAAGTAGTACAACCATGTAGCAACAACCAGTAATATGACTCCAGGTTCTCAGCCTACCTTCTAACTCATTAACCACAGGGAACAAGTTCAACAATCATTTAACAACAAATAAAACCATGACATTTACCCTTTTTCATTACACGGACCATTAAATGATCCCTAGACCAATACCTAAGTATTAACATGCGATGCCCAGTCCACCCCAGGACCATCCCCACATGCTCATTCCTAGTCATAACCAGACCTAGCATCAGACAGAAGAAGTCATCAGTACTCGATACCGCATCAATCATGGGAGCTGTTGCAACCGCTGGATGGGTGCCCAAAACCAAATTTGTAGTACCCATAGGGGTGGCTCCAATATCAACCAGCCCACTCAAAAAATCCAACACCTGCTGAAATGCCTCTGGCATTATAAGGGGAAGGCCTGCTCCTCCAGCTGGTGCCGCCTCCTTCTATTCTGCTCCCTCCTCAACAACGACCTCAACTTCCTCCTCAATTGGATCCTAGGGTGGGGTAGGGGTGCCACCCTTGCATCTGTAGCTGCCCGAGCTCCACCCCTGGTGGGTATTGCCTTATCTCCACCCCTTCCCCTGCCCCTTCCTCTCCCTTTGACTGGTGGGCAAGCTACCAGAACTGCCTCTCTCATTGTGTTACATCTGGTGTTAACCATATATAGACAAAAGAGTGAAAGAAGTTAGATATCAATTTGTATCACTAGATATCAATTCGAATCGAGTTGTAGGACGAAGGAAGGAAGAAGAGATAGTTTCCTAAAGTCCTTTAGCCTCTCGAAGAAAAGTACAGACGTTTATGTACCATTCTGCAAGACTCTACTAGACCCATTTTGGTACGACAAATTCAACAAACCTAGGGCTATGATACCATCTTTGTCACGATCCAACCTGCCATGAGTGGCACCTACCTGAAACCCCCAGATGAGCGAACCAATTACCAACCTAACACTTAATAAATCTAACAACTCAAAATCAGTTTGCATTAAAATATAGAACTATCTTTCACATCAAAACCAAAACTAATAACATCATGCAGAAATAACCCAAGAACTAAAAGTCATCTAACCAAAACAATCTACCAAATGTCTAGAATGGGGATGCAACCCCAAAAAATAAGAGTCTAAGTCCGATATAGATGGACTAGAACTTAACTGAATGAAAACAAGGTAGCCCGATGAAAGAAGCTCACCCTTGAAATCAAGAATCACTGAGACTAGATCTGAGGTCGCGCAGGAGCCACCGGAAGATGTCTTATACTCATAAAAAGAAAACAAGTGCAGAATCAGTACACAATTACTGTGTACTGGTAGGATCATCGGCCAACTCTAATAAACAATAAATATACGATAAACCAAAACTGAGTAAGCAGTACAACCATGTAGCAACAACCAGTAATATGACTCCAGGCTCTCAGCCTACCTTCTAACTCATTAACCACAGTCAACAATCATTTAACAACAAATAAAACCATGACATTTACCCTTTTTCATTACCCGGACCATTAAATGATCCCTAGACCAATACCTAAGTATTAACATGCGATGCAAAGTCCACCCAGGACCATCCCCACATGCTCATTCCTAGTCATAACCATACCTAGCATCGGACAGAAGAAGTCATCAGTACTCGATACCGCATCAATCAATGGAGCTGTTGCAACCGCTGGATGGGTGCCTAAAACCAAATTTGTAGTACCCATGGGGGTGGCTCCAGCATCAACCAGCCCACTCAAAAAATCCAACAGCTGCTGAAATGCCTCTGGCGTTATAAGGGGAAGGCCTTCTCCTCCAGCTGGTGCCGCCTCCTTCTATTCTGCTCCCTCCTCAACAACGACCTCAACTTCCTCCTCAATTGGATCCTGGGGTGGGGTAGGGGTGCCACCCTTGCATCTGTAGCTGCCTGAGCTCCATCCCTGGTGGGTATTTCCTTATCTCCACCCCTTCCCCTACCCCTTCCTCTCCCTTTGACTGCTGGGCCGTCTACCGGAACTGCCACTCTCATTGTGTTATGTCTGGTGTTAACCATATGTAGACAAAAGAGTGAAAGAAGTTAGATACCAATTTGTATCACTAGATATCAATTCAAATCGAGTTGTAGGACGAAGGAAGGAAGAAAAGATAGTTTCCTAAAGTCCTCTAGCCTCTCGAAGAAAAGTACAGATGTCTGTATACCATTCTGCAAGACTCTACTAGACCCATTTTGGTACGAAAAATTCAACAAACCTAGGGCTATGATAACATCTTTGTCACGATCCAACCTACCATGAGTGGCACCCACCTGAAACCCCCAGATGAGAAAACCAATTACCAACCTAACATTTAATAAATCTAACAACTCAAAACCAGTTTGCATTAAAATATAGATCTATCTTTCACATCAAAACCAAAACTAATAAAATCATACAGAAATAACCCTAGAACTAAAAGTCATCTAACCAAAACAATCTACCAAATGTCTAGAATGGGGATGTAACCCCAAAAAATAAGAGTCTAAGTCCGATATAGATGGACTAGAACTAAACTGAATGAAAACAAGGTAGCCCGATGAAAGAAGCTCACCCTTGAAATCAAGAATCACTGAGACTAGATCTTAGGTCGCGCAGGAGCCACCGGAAGATGTCTTGTACTCATAAAAAGAAAACAAGTGTAGAATCAGTACACAATTACCGTGTACTAGTAGGATCATCGGCCAACTCTAATAAACAATAAATATACGATAAACCAAAACTGAGTAAGCAGTACAACCATGTAGCAACAACCAGTAATATGACTCCAAGGTCTCAGCCTACCTTCTAACTCATTAACCACAGGGAACAGGTTCAACAATCATTTAACAACAAATAAAACCATGACATTTACCCTTTTTCATTACCCGGACCATTAAATGATCCCTAGACCAATACCTAAGTATTAACATGCGATGCAAAGTCCACCCAGGACCATCCCCACATGCTCATTCCTAGTCATAACCAGACCTAGCATCGGACAGAAGAAGTCATCAGTACTCGATACCACATCAATCATGGGAGCTGTTGCAACCGCTGGATGGGTGCCCAAAACCAAATTTGTAGTACCCATGGGGGTGGCTCCAGCATCAACCAGCCCACTCAAAAAATCCAACACCTTCTGAAATGCCTCTGGCGTTATAAGGGGAAGGCCTTCTCCTCCAGCTGGTGCCGCCTCCTTCTATTCTGCTCCCTCCTCAACAACGACCTCAACTTCCTCCTCAATTGGATCCTGGGGTGGGGTAGGGGTGCCACCCTTGCATATGTAGCTGCCTGAGCTCCACCCCTGGTGGGTATTGCCTTATCTCCACCCCTTCCCCTGCCCCTTCCTCTCCCTTTGACTGCTGGGCCGGCTATCGGAACTGCCTCTCTCATTATGTTATGTCTGGTGTTAACCATATGTAGACAAAAGAGTGAAAGAAGTTAGATACCAATTTGTATCACTAGATATCAATTCGAATCGAGTTGTAGGACGAAGGAAGGAAGAAGAGATAGTTTCCTAAGTCCGATATAGATGGACTAGAACTAAACTGAATGAAAACAAGGTAGCCCGATGAAAGAAGCTCACCCTTGAAATCAAGAATCACTGAGACTAGATCTGAGGTTGCGCAGGAGCCACCGGAAGATGTCTTGTACTCATAAAAAGAAAATAAGTGCAGAATCAGTACACAATTACTGTGTACTGGTAGGATCATCGGCCAACTCTAATAAACAATAAATATATGATAAACCAAAACTGAGTAAGCAGTACAACCATGTAGCAACAACCAATAATATGACTCCAGGCTCTCAGCCTACCTTATAACTCATTAACCACAGGGAACAGGTTCAACAATCATTTAACAACAAACAAAACCATGACATTTACCCTTTTTCATTACCCGGACCATTAAATGAACCCTAGACCAATACCTAAGTGTTAACATGCGATGCCCAGTCCACTCCAGGACCATCCCCACATTTAAGTGTAACAACTCAACTTCCCATGGACCAAATATAATCAATTACAGATTCAATAATCAACCCGGTCCACTCATAGAACCATTGACAAACACAGTCAACAATGCATAGTTAAACCCGTACCAGGCGTGGTACCCAATCCAACCGATATAAGACCTGTACTAGGCATGGTACGTGAGACAACCATTCATATCCCATACCAGGCATGGTACCCAAGCCAACCAAATATCACATAAACCAACAGTCATTCATTAAATGAACAGAAAACACCTTTGTAAAACCAACAAACAATAATCAAGTTCACTCTATATAATCGACACCCAAATACTTGGACATTTATGACTTCCTTTCCTATGCACCAAAGCACATATATTACTAAGATATAGTTACATGTATATACATTGCATATTGGCAAGACAATAACCATCACCTACATCGAATTTCTTTTGGCAACTTTACTGGACTGGAGCCTCCCCGTTCTCCATAACTTTTGCTTGCTCTTGGTATAAACACAATAACAAATAACTACAATCAATTTTCTAGCCTAAAATACTCGGATTATACACAAGTCCTAATCCCCAGGCCAACGCATGAAAATTTCACCCATCCCTGGGCTTTCCCACTATTAATTCGCCCTAAACTACCATTTTTACAGTTACATTTAGCGAATAAAGGTGTTTCAAACAAGCATAAGCGATAATAATCATAACCCATGAATTCTGCACCTAGAATTCCCTTTTCCCACCAGATTCTACTATCCTAGGTTATTCCTAACATTCCCCCAGGCCCAAGATTATAGTTTCTAAGGTATGGGAATCGAAATATGGATATGGGGAATGAAAATCTTACCTTTAGGATGAAATTTGGTGGAAAACTGCCTTGAAATCACCAAAATCGCCTTAGTCCTTTCCCAAAATGTTTTCCAAAAATTCTAAACATTTTTAGGGAAGTTTCTGCATTAATCCTGACTTAGTCCGCTATAATTGTCTATACACCGCTATAGCAGTACTACCGTAGCAGAATCAACAGCTATGGCGGTGCTGACTGATGTTGACTTCCGCTATAGCGGTGACTGATGTAGCACGGTGTCAACTGCTATAGTGGTTGACATGAAATATAACTTTGGAAAATCCTCCAAAATTGCCCATTTTACAACACACCTTAAATCCTGATATTTTGGAATAACCCCTTCACGCCATCCTTGATATCGAGAGTTCTACTTACCCGAATCTACTTTCAAAAAGTCCCTTGAACTCCTTAATGTCTTAGCTAATGGAAAGACTAGCTCAACACAAGATATATTACCCAATTCTCACTCGGATTATCCTAGACCATACTTCACTCAAAAATCGTATGAGACTAGTCTAGCCTAAAATTTTCAACTCTCAAACCCGAAAGTTTTTAACACAAAACTTGGCATGAAAGGTTTACCTATATCAATGGACCGAGTCATTACACTCAAGCTGTCATCAGTTTTATCTTACTCTTCGCCAGCTGGATAATAGTTTCTAACCCCATAAACCCATAGACAAATAGATTCGCAGATTTATCGACATCAAGTTCATAAAAAGAACCAAATTCTGCTTCTTTGGCCGCTGTTCTGTTACCCGATCTTGGTGGTGTAGTTATAGGAGGTGTCGTAGGCACAAGTCAGAACTGCAAGCATCATTTAGTATGCAACGTTTCTTTCTACACTGACGACCTCCCTCTTTCTTCCTTTTTGACTGGTGAGACGAAGTCACATTGTCTTAACTTAAGAAAAGTGGTACTTTCTCTTTTCCTTACCTCCTTTTCTCAGCGAATCAACCACATAGTCTGAAGTAAGGTTAGTGACGATCCATAGTTGTCGCAATCGCTCATTGGTCTTCACTGTGTTTGTCTGTGTGTGGTTTCTGAGCTAGGAGCATGGAGTTGAGGTGGTTAGACCTATACCCCGAAATGGCAGAGCGTTTTTTATCTCATTCTTATTTTAAGGAATTCTAAAGGACTCTTTCATATTGCACCGGTGCTGGAAAAGATTGGACCTTTCCGTCTAGTCTGGTTTGCTTCTTTGCATTCACTCGCGGAGTTCTAGCAATGAAGTAGGTAATATATCTGAACAAGAAGAAGACTAAGACAGTGATTCGGATCTAAAGTGGGTCACCCTCTTTTTGGCTTCGGCCAAACACTTTTTCTCGCTGGTCGAGCTTTCTACAAAAAAAGCAGAGTGAAGGGTGGGCCAAGAGCTTTTTATAAGAGGTCTCTTTTATACAATATTCCCCGGGCTCACCTATATCCTATTTCTCTTCTAGCTGAAATGAAAATTGGATTCATGTAACAGGAGAAAGATTTCTCATTCCTTAGCCGGAAAGAGATATGGCCATGAAAGAAGGATTAAGTGGATTAAAATTGACTAGAGAGTCGTGGAAACACTTCTTTCTTCCATATTTTGGTCCTTAGCACCATGGAACAATATTTTAACAATAAAATATGGAATAATTTCAATCTTAGATTAAAAGACTATGTATGGATGGTCTGAATTGTCTAAACAAGAATTCTTGAACAGTGAACAACCAGTTCATATATTCACGACCAAGAAATACTGGATTCTCTTTCGGATAGGAAGGATGGAATGCCAACATACGTCTATTATTGAATTCACCCGACCCCCTGACTCATTGTACTAGTTACTGCTATAGCTAGTGTTGTATTGGTGTATTTCTAGTGAACTTACAGAGCGAGCTGTAAAGGTAGAAAAAAACAGATCAATCCATAAGTTCACACTAGTCAGTATAGTTTTTTTTTAATTTCATTTTCCACAAGAGTCGATATTTCTGAAACAATCTTCTTGTTACTAGATTTTCTATAGGATAAATTATAGGCAAAAATTCTTATTCCTTTCCTCTACAGATAAACCTTTCTTCCAACTCACACCGCTTTGGGGCCACCCCTGACTCTACCATTATTATAGGGGTATGGGGTTCGAGATAAATAAAGATCAAGGAAGCATATCAGTTGCGCTCGAATCTCCTTAGAAGACTGATTGGTCATAAATAGTCCAAGATGGATCCACTATGAAGGGGCGATATCCTTTCACATCTGATGAAATTAAAAGAACTAATCTAATGGCGCGAACTTCTTTTTTCTATGGGTAGTGGAGAGAAACTTATTTTCTTGAATTGCTCAGTGAGGTTTTCAAGATAAGCATGGTATGCGAGTGAGCTAATTTTTTTCGTGCTTCTTAAATCGACGTTGACCTGTATATAAGTTAGATGTTGGAAAGGGAAGACCGATTACTTGGACAAAGGTTTGTTCTGGATAGAAAAATGACCAATAGGAATCACATTGGGCAGAAGACGATCCAAAAAGTGAAGGCTCACCCAGCTGAAGGAAGGGGGTCAGATAGGTAAGAGGTAGCTTGCTTCAAAGCCGGATCGG
Organism: Jaltomata sinuosa; assembly: GCA_003996215.1. NCBI lineage: Eukaryota > Viridiplantae > Streptophyta > Magnoliopsida > Solanales > Solanaceae > Jaltomata > Jaltomata sinuosa. The sequence goes on along the minus strand of QJPP01001911.1, from coordinate 28,747 downwards.
CCGCGAGGAATCAAGAGATCTTTGTCGATGCTGACTTGGATCTCGGGTGATAGAAAACATTCATATCTGTTGAGGAGGTCAATCTTCAGTGTTGGAAGCTACTGCCTTCTTCGTAGCGCTTCTCCTCCAGCCCCTTCTTCTGTCGTACATGTGATCACCATAAAACTTTTTGTTTTCTTCAACTTCATGGTAATGAAACCGCTCTGGGTCTGGCTATTCCGGGGCCTCAAGCATTTGTAGGCCTATCAACCATGAAGTACACATAAGCAGGAATGGGCAAAAAGCTCTGCCCTATTTGCTTGCAATGCTATGCGTATCAAAGTTGGCGAAGGCTTCTGTAACCTTAGACTCGTTATACTGTTCAATCGAACTCGTTGGCTCCGCATCCATCAAAAGTCGGTAACCTTCATCACCGTCAGCTGATCTCACTTAAGAACTCGATGTCACAAATAGCAATAAGAAAGGGCAGGATTAAGGATCACTCACGTCCTTGTCTTAGTGACTCTTCTTCTTTTCTAGGTTTTTTTTCTGAGTGTTAAAATGATAGATTTTTCATTTGCCAATGAATTGGATCCACCCCAATTCACTATACCTGGAAACCTTTTAGGAAACTGAATATCGAAAAGAAATCCTTCAATAAATGACGAACTCCATTATACAGATGATAGGACCCAAAAAAAGGAGGCAACCCTTCCCTGAAGAGCAGAGGGGACAGTCTTTGGCCCAGGTAAAATAAACTAGATCGAGGAAAATGGAAAGTCATACTTGAATCCCACTAGCTCACCGAAAACTAGGCTCCAACACTTGGGTTGAACAAAAAAGGCTCAATCTTTCACTATTCAGGAGTAAGGGAATCAAATTTTTTGAAATGTGAAAGAAATTTTCGGCAAGATTCTGACCATTAATTCTGTAACAAAGGAGCGTAGTGGCAGGCGAAAGCCCGATGCAGCAACTTGCGAGGAGTTTTGCTTTGCTAATTGCGAGGAGTTGTGCTTTGCTACTTGCTTAGGATTCAATCTCCATTGTGAAGCCCTTCAAGTGCTGATAGAGCGCGAGCTCCTCTCGCCATCTGTCTTTTCCGTCTGAATGATGGAACTCCCAATGGAATGGTTTGAAAACCTCTGTCTAAGTTAAGAAAGGATTGTTCCTGATCTGTAATTTGCAACACAACATAAGTAGAAGCATGCTATGCTAGCATAAAATAGTTGTACCGAGTGAAAACTTCTTTTGGTCGTAATCATCGATAACCCAACCGATGTCCACCATAGGCTCGGTGAGCTGTCTTCCTAGATTTCCCGAAGGTAATGCAAGGGCCTTTTCAGTATTGACGACTCTTGATGCCAATAAGGAGACCAACTAGATGAGACATGCAATTCAAGAAAATAAGTTTCTCTCCACTACCCAGAGAAAAAAGAAGTTTGCGGATGCATTCGCAACACTGGTCAATCAAAAGAAAGGAAGGATAGACAGTCCAGCAGGTTTATAAGGATGAAGTGAAGATGAAGTAAGGATGGCTTGGGCGCCTCTGTCGTGTCAACTATTGATACTATGCCATCAAAGCATGCTAACATCAGAAAAGAAATGCAAGTACATACAATTGCGGTAATGCCGCATCATTGATAAAGAACCTTGCCATCCCCAGCCTTGTCCCCTGCAACAAGTTTGCCACAGATTAAGGCATATCTTTTGGAGATGGTCATGTCAGCGGATTACCCTCTCAATAGGACAGAAAAGAAAGAAGGGCTTGCTCTTATCTTGCGAAGAATGTTTTTAGTCCTTTTCCCTGTCTGTCTACTGAAAATGGCTTAAATGGGACTATCTAATTTTCATATCAAACTGAATGTAATAAGAGTGATAAATTAGGAACCCCCCTATTCCACAAGTAGGTGGAGACCTGGAGGGTCGGAAACCTCAATGAAAAACCTTTCACTGCGCCACACGATTCTTTCGCGAAGCGCTCTTTACACTCTTGCCGATAATTCATCTTCGAAAATCATTCTATCTCTATTTGCTGCCTCAAGCGAGAACTTTATGGCCTTAAACAAGGGGTCTCAACTTCCATAAAAAAAGTTACTAACTTCTATGCTAGTCTTCACAATTACTCCGCGTACCTGAGCACTCATGCCTGCCCTCGATTCTGAGAAGGAACAAGAGGTTGTCCTCTCCTTACAATCAAGTTTCTTCTCCTCTCCTAGCCCAGTAGTTTCGCAACTACTACCGTGGTTGTTGCCTTCGTACCTTTCCGGCATAAACTGTATATCTCAGAGAGGTCGTATTTCTTTGGGTTGGTAGTAATGGGGTTATAGATCTGGGAATGGCTTTTTTGTTAAAGAGAATTGGCCGTAGAGAGAGCACCTATCTCTCATAATAGAAGGAGAGCCACTTTTTGACCCGATGGATGCCTACAGAAAAATGGGTTTTCAAGCAGTGATGGCAAGAGTCCAATATAAAATTATACAATAGAAAAGACCATCTAAAGAGTTTTATCTCAAGCTTGATATTGTTGGAATTGGTCTCGAAGAAGCGATTGCCAACGAAAGCCGTAGCCCTTTACTTGCTTAGGGGGTCTGCCAAACTTTACGATGGAGGGTGTTCAATTTGAGTATTGAATTTTCCCAATCGGGTGAGCACCTGATTCAGTAGGCCGCTTTAGTTGGCAAGGTTATATGGTCTAGAATTATGCCACATGTGAAAGCCAAAAATAGTGGATTCTATAACAGCATTCTTCCTTTTTGAAGACAGAGCACTCGTGGCACACACTTGGCAAAGAAAGAAGTTGGTAGCAGCAGAACTCTTTCAAAAGGGTATCATAGTTGAGCGGACAGGCGATGGGAGGATAGGGGGACTATATAGCTCTCAATATGCCACAGAAAAAGGTATACTAACCGAGTTCGTACTCGCCTGAGAACACGTACGTCCTCCCTGTAATTGTCTTGTCTTTGTTATGGTTTTAGGGCCTACGTCTACCCATATGGAGCTGCCTGGGGCTAAGATAACTCAAGTGGGAGAGCCGTGTTATGGATGACGCCGGACCACAGTCTTGACCTCCGATCGAGCTACAGTGCATCCCTTTTCTTGCTCGTTAGCGTTGTTTGTTGATTTTTGAAAGAAGGGGCGGAGCTTGAAGAGCAAAGCTATATTAACTCTCTAGCCCAAGAATAGATCTTATGAAGAGAAAAGAACGATCGTCAGTGGAGATCGCAATACGCAGTTTTTTAGACAAAATCCTCGAAATCAGAGAATTCCAGGGATTTTCTCTATTTAAAGTAGGAGATAGCCGGTCCCACAAAGAAGTCTTGCTCTGGCTTGCCCGAACATAGAGAATATTGGTTGTCTTACATACACACTGGTGGAATTTCATTTTATTCCGCTTTTCAAAATAGTAAGAGGAAAATTGAGTAAAATATCCTTGTCCGTAGTTCCAGCGGACTCTCTTTTGTCTTGCAAACCCCTTATTCTGTAATCCTCTATTCTTGAAAAGATCGCTATGCACCTTGACTTTTGGCTTTTCATTCTTTTTGTTGCAGCTATTTAGCTATATTCGTCTCCTTTTCTCCCCTCAGGAAAGAAAGCTCTGGAGTTCAAGGCTTCCTTGATTGGTACTACTGGATTGTCCATCTACTGGGTAAGACTACTCCTACATATTCAGTGCTACGCCCCTATTATGCCGCCCTCGAGACTGAACTAAGGCACATCCCTTCTTTGCTTAGGTTTGGTTTGGCTTCTGCCGGTCAAAATAAAATACCAGGCCGGGGATTTCTTTTTTGCTGTTTCTGATATTGCAATGGCAAGCAAAGAGAGGGTTTCCCTCTTTCGGGTATAGACTATCCTGAGTGATTGGAAAGATTTTAGACTGCCAGAGAAAAAAAGCTATCTAACTAGGATATCCTTGGTACTGTCCCTGCTGAGAAAGATCTGGATTTCACAGAGAGTGCTTTGTCAGTGCAGTGTAACCAATAACTCAAGGTGTGGCGAAAAAGAGACGGAGGATCTTCCACCCCCATTGACGGCTCACAAATATGAGTCCCACGCTTCTCTCAATCGCTCTTTGGTATTCGGAAGTGGAAAGCGAACTGCTGGCTGTGGCTGAAAAGAAAGGTTCTGTCTTTCTTCATTCAAGTAAGAAAAAGATGGGACGCTCGCAGACCAGAAGGAAGAGAGGAAACAAGAAGTTCTGGTCCGGGAGGGATAATATCAACCACTTGATGCCCATCCGAAGTAAGGTGCGAAGGGCACTCCTTAAACTGCTTTATAGTTTAATATGGAGGTGAGGGAAGACAGAAGGAATAGCCCTCAGAATGGCCTTGCACCCTCCGCTAGAAAGGACGGATCAAGAAGTGGTGGTTCAGTCACTTCATCAGCGGGAGCTGCTGCCGGTATTGGAAATGTTTTCAGTTCCTTAATTCTGTTGCGAGAAATCATTCATCGGCAAAACAATTATTTGGTTATGCTATTTTGGGATTTGATTTAACCAAAGCTATTGCCTTGTTTTCCTTAATGATGGCCTTCTTAATCCTCCTTGTCTTTTAGAAGAAAAAAAAGAATGCAAGCGGGCTAGTCCCCGACCACCCCCAATGTTGATCTGCAGTATTAGTTTGAGAAAGTCGTTTGGTTTTTAACCCTGATACGTGTTCTGGAATTCTCCAATTCAGTGGAGTGGGGCTTACCTTGAAGCGGATTCCAATGTCATAGCTTTTGCCTTCCCTGCTCGCTCTGTTTTTATTCGTAACCCAGTTTCCCCACTCTATCTCACTATGGCCACCCTGCTGGAGAAGATTACTGGACCTTTGGGAATGTCACGAGGGAGGAAGATAGAAAGGTAACCTATGACACCGGGGAATTATGCTTTTTCTCCCACCTCAGCTTCGAGGATGGAAGAAGGGCGAGAGCGTACCACGCACGCACTATGCTTTTCGCTAGCTTTCCATAGAGTTTTCTTGCCCCCTAATTTGCATGAAAATACAATAGATGAATAGTCATTCGCTATAAAATTATTTATTTGAATATCTTATTTCCTATCAGACTAAGCATAGAAATCCAATCACTAGGATAATTAACTAATAAGGATTGTGAATCAGGAGATAACTTCTTAAACGTTCGCGAACGGAAAAGAGTTGTTATAGGCACGGACCACGATGGGACTTGTTTTCCTTCCTAAAGGAAGTTAGCCGAAGCTGGTAGAAATGACTGACTGAAGATAGAGAGAGATCACCTCCATTCTCCGAATAGTAACACGGTAAAGCCAAAGATCTGATTCACTAGCATAGGAAACCAACTGAAGCCCAAGGTAAGGGAGCAGCGTCATGGCTAGAGGTCAAAGAAGCTCCAACCCCGGCGATCTAAGTGAGGTGATGACTTTGAAGTAGCGAACCTATAGGTGTGACTGATCTTGCCGATCAAGCGTATACTGATGAAAAGAAGATTCTTATGAGAGAAAGCCTCCAGTTTGTGCATTTGCTTGCCTTGCCGTTTTCATACTTCAGTAGGAGCCTGAAGCTGCGACCTGGGAGAGGAGACCAGACTGAAGTAAGGCCTAACTTGAAACTATGTATCGTAGTTTGAGCATGCTGGTAAACGAAAACCACCTCGACCGGATCAGAGTAAACAACAATGTTGAATCAGGCCGCTCTTTGCCTTGAAAGAATTCACACGCGGCCACCAGCTTTCCCAAAATAAGGGGAGATTTGCTGCTTACTGCTCACGGAAACATCCGACCTATATTATAGTCAAGTCGTTCGCCTATCTCTGCGACCAAACCAAATCTATTAAATCTCGCGGAATCACAAAGTAAACCTAAAATTGCTCTGACATTACCCTCAAGGCCTATTCCCTTCTCCTATTGACAAGGATGGATCCAGTAGCTCATGTTAGACTTATTTTATGAGCGAGGCCCCTAGTGATAGGGGGAAATATGAGTGGGCATGTGGGATTCTTTCACTTTTTGGTAGTCGAAGATAGACTCAGGTTCCGAAGAAAGAGTTGAGAATTCGGAAAATAGTCAGACTAAATGAAAAAGGTAAGGCTTGAACTGGCACTGCTGGAACCCGTTTAGGGGTCGCTAACAAAAGGTGAAAGGAGGACCTAGAGGAAGAATCTTTATACGAGTTCATGCTCTTTCCCTCGTATCTGACCTATCCGAGTTAGCCCTCCCAAGCGGAAAAAGAGGTGGATCATCTGATCTTGAAATAGGCCATCCCGGCTATCCCGATCTTTTATCTATTCATTTCGTCAGGTATCTGAAGGGAGAGTGTCGTTTTATAAAAGATACAATAGTTTCGGATTCCCCCGAGCTTAGGGGTCAATTACGGGGGGTAACCGGTCAATCAACTCATTTTGAGGTTAACCTGTCGATCTACTATAGGCTGAAGAAGTACGATGCTTGTAGCCAATTCTACCTCTTAGCGAGGGTCTTCTTCTTTCTAAGTTGAAGTTCCTATATTGGTTTTTTCTTTCTTTTAGGAATGTTATAACTCCTAATTCTTTGGTAGCGGACCTCTTTGATAGTTCGACCGTTATCCCCCGTCTAACTTAACTATTCGACTGTACGGCTATTGTGATTGCGAGTCAAAAGGAATGGAATAGGAGTGAAGTGGGAATCACAAATGGTCTTAAGTGAGTAGACCTCTCCCCTCGTTCCTTCTCTCTTGTACATCTCACTTGTAATCAATGCTTTCTTTCTTCCCATCCTCAGATCAGAGATGAAGTTGAGAGTCAACTGTGAATGGTGCTAGAGGAGAGTATGTTAAGACGTGTCCAAGCCAAACTATTACTTTCTCCAGTCGATGGTACTATTAAAAGAAGAATGTCGTGTCATTGCACACACTTGACCTTTTACTTTGAAAGAGGAAAAGGGAGTAGGCATAGTATCGGAAAGTACGGATTCGGGGTTCATCCCTCAATCAAGCGCTACTTGAAAGTCAGGATAGATTCCACTCACTTAGTACATACCTTTTTTTAAGCAAGAACTCTTAATTGTTCGTATCCCATACCCATGGGCTACTTCACTGAGACAATGGTCGGAGTTTACAAGCTTCTTTGATAAAAGTAGTTTAAGACAACGAATGAAAAGTAATTTTGCCGTTGACTTCATATCTTCCTTGTAGATTTTCCATTTCCTAGCCCACACCAAGGCGAGGCACGTCTTTTCCAAGGTCGAATATGAAGACTCATAGTCTGTCAGGACCAGAAGAATGATTCATTTGGATCGACGAGATTTTTCAGCCCAAAAACTCAGAATCAATGGAAAGGCCCTGGACAGTGGAAAAATAGAATAAGATGGATCCTACCTACTTGGTTCAGACGAAGTAGATAGATTAAAGGAATGGAATCCAGGTGGTTCTTATGCCACTTTTGATCTTTTCTTTCAGAATCCTGGTCAGAAGCTTGGGCGAACTCTTTTGCATGGGAAAGCCTGTCAAAGAGAAGTGTTGCACCCCCTTAAAATGAGTGCATGTACATCACACCTCTTATGGTTGTTGCCAAAGCTCTGAGTGAACCCGCTCGTAGGTAGGCGAAGCTCAATAACTGTATTTTTAAGTCAGACTTGTACTAAAAAGAAAAAGTCATACGATGCAGCTTTACCAACTCTCATAAATGGAGAAGGAATCAAAAATCTAGTGAACCCCTCAAACTCCGTAGGTAATTCGAGACAATTCAAGCCTACGTACTGCTCTTCTCTCAATTGCTCTTTGGTATTCGAAAGTGGAAAGTGAACTGCTGGCTGTGGCCAAAAAGATAGGTTCTGTGTTTCTTCATTCAAGTAAGAAAAAGATGGGACACTCGCAGACCGAAAGGAAGAGAATTATTAGAACTCTCGTCCGCCCCTCTCCTTACAGTCAAGTGGCTGAACTCCCCTCTCTTTACCCTCTATAGCTGAACTTTCTTACTTATGCGATGAGGAGCTTACTTAGTATTGAAATCGAGTTGGCAGGAAGTATTGAAAGTCGGCCGCCCGCCCTATCATCCCGTGTCTCAACCAACTTTTTTCTTGTCTCCAAATCTCTCTTTTGGCTTTTGAAACTTCGATTCGTGACAGGTACTCATACGTGCCAAAGAGGCTTCCTTCCCGCCTTGACCCAGCTAAAGGTAAATGTACGGATTAAGTGGCGAAGAAGAGATAGAGGAGCTTCCTCCCCTATTGACGGCTCACAAATATGAGTCCCACGTTTAGGAGAAGAACTGAGAGAGTATGCGATGCGCAGACTGACTTGTTGCTTGCTTTGTTTGAGGAATTTTGGACTGAAGGGTGATTCCAGTCAATTGAGACTCTTTTTACTACTTAATACCCGCTTTCCTGTGGACCTTATGTAAAAAAAAAGCAGTAAATAAAACAAGACACTAAGTTGTTGCGCTAACTCGCTAGCGCTAGCACACTACGGCTTTCCAGCCTCCTACAGGTCCCTTCATTCCCTCCGCCTTACACGGACTTAAAAGAGTACCTAAGGCGGATTAGATGTTTATTTTCAATAGGGATTTTATTTACCGTAGCTTTTAGACAGCTAATAGCTAAGCCACTAATCATACAACTAATAAAATAAAGTCAGTCACTACTGAGACAGCTCATAAAAGTCGTTTCAGGTTCAAGGGCTAAAGCTTCTCTTAGGAGAATCCCTTCGCTACACTCGACTTAAAGGCACCTATGAACTCACTCATAAGCAAACTCATCAAGTAGGTCTTTCGAATCTTTCAAGTACTGGAGAAGCTTTAATTGAAGACCTTTCAGTGCTCTTTCATTTGGTCCCCTGTGTACCTTCTACGCACTTATAGGTAAGCATTTCAAGTAGATAAGATCATAAAAGAATAAATGGGAAGGAGTACTGCCATTATGCGCTATTATTTTAATCCGAAAGTGCTGGTCTACTTTGTTAAATATTCCTTATGTATACATAATTAATAATCCTAGAGGGAATCCGGATCTTGTGTGAACCTCAAACCCATGCCAGCCTGGATTTAATTCTTTCTATGGACAACCCTTTTTTTAAGACCTAATCTAGGCTAGGCCTACAGACGCTTGAGGCCCCGGAATAGCCTTGCTCCCAGCTTGGCGAATCGCATCCCCGTGCAACAAATTGCATTGCCAACCTCCTGACTACTGATACACTGCCTGTAAAAGAACTCACTGGCAAAAGCCTTACATACGATGATTTAGATCACCAAAAAGGAATTCCAGTAATGTCGTACGGTCGAAAGACAATGCCAGGGGAAATTCTTTACTAAAAAGGTAGCCCTTTCCTAGGTAGGCTGAAGATGGCACGTAAACTCAACCCCAAAGCAAAGGATAAATACCCGCTGCCACTATTTAAGGAGTCGAAGTGACTAGCATTTATCTTTTTATACGATAATGCAGCACAAGGAATAATTTTTATGCGCTTTCGCAGGGGTTTTCTTGGCCCTTTTGCTTTAGCTTTCCTTTTTTTAGTATTGTAGAAACTTTCTATCCTGAATGAAGCAATCTCTTGCTTATAAAGTATAGAGCTTTTATGTTCAACTCCTTTGGAATATCACTTGTAAAGCATCCCAGGTAGTTCTGTAAGCACCGGTTAACCACCTCCCTCACTATTTGAACAAAATGAGTGCTTACTCTATCGATCGAAGCTACTATCCTAAAATCATAAACTCTGTTACTTTTAATCAGAAAAGGAAGATTGAGAAAGGCAAAGGAGAAAAGAGTTATCCCCCCTTCTCTGCCGCTGCCGCATATGTAGAAAAAGAAGGAGCGGAGAAGGAAGAACAACCGTTTGACTTTGATGAGGTGGCGGGTTTGGCTAGGTAACATAATGGAAATGTATCAGACTGCAAATCTTGGAATGATGGTTTGGGGTCTTTCGCATTCTTATCTAAAAAAGAGTAAGAGGGCGGTTCCCTCAATTGTGGCATCGCCTTCATCATCCCTTGGACAGGTTGATGAGATTTTGGACAATTCGATATGAGCAAACTCCTTTTATTATCACTTCCGATACTGGTAGGGGCTATTACCATGTTATTAACCAAACGAAACTTTAATACAACCTTTTCTGATCCCGCTGGAGGGGGAGACCCCATATTACACCAGCATCTCATTTGGTTCTTCGGTCATCCAGAAAATAACTCAGAAAATCTTGGTAACCACTGGAATCTTTACCCTGTTGAGCCAAATCCTGTAAAAAAAAGCGAAGACTTCCCTCAAGAAGATTTCGTGACCACAGAGGCATGCGAGAGAAAGCGATGAACAATGATTCAATGATTGAAGAGGCTTTGACAAGACCTCACCCCCTGGGCCGGGTCTTTCCCTGTTGTCATGGTCCCGCCACGAGAAAGATGCACAGAAGAGGTATTCCCAGCGTGCGGAGGATCCGTTGAGAGTTTGTCTCGATAAGGAACTGTACGATCTTTTCAGCATGGAAATTTGAATTTGATGGCATGACTAATCAAAATAGGTACGGAGTAGGGGAATTGCTGATTGCACCTGATGAATCGCACACCCCCATTGCCTCCTCAAAAGCTCACTCACAATTATGGCTCGCTTAGGGCTAGAAAGATAGGATTCTTCATACATGTCACGACCCAATTTCTCAAGTCATGATGGCACCTACAACCCCCAATAGGCGAACCAATTCTTGTGGCCTGGAACAACTAGTAACGGGCTACTACCTAACCAATACGCTCAACAAGCTGTGATAAGCAGAAGCAGAATGTAAAGGTAGACAAAACAGAAGCAAAACTCGAATATAAATACATAAAGAAAACTACACCAACCCCAAGACTTGGTATCAATAGTATAGAAGCTTCTAATAGAATACAAGTGCTAGTAGTAATAAAATACAACATAAATTACCTCCGAAAGTACAAGGAGCAACAGTACAACAGATGAGATGTAGACAAGCCCCGACCGTCAGGCGCTCACCCTAGTCTCAAAGATCCAAAAGCTGCACGAGTCTCCAATGTGATCAACGGCGAAAGCTCAGCTAATATCTGCACCAAGAAGTGCAGAAGTGTAGTATGAGCACTAAAACAACGGGTACTCAGTAGGTATCATCGGCCAACTGAGCGCATATAAGATATAAAAGTAGTAAGTAACAGATAGCAAGAAAGCAGTCACTGAAGCAATAAGCAAGGCACAGGGAGCTAGCACAGATCATCCATAACCAAGAGCTTCAAGTAACACATGCTAGCACAGAGATACAAGTACATAGAATCACAGGTGAAGGAAAGGAGAACGCACCTGGATTCCTTGCACAATAATATAAGTAAGTAGAGAGGGGTTGAGAAAATGGCAGTATACCGGTAACCTCAAGTAAAAGAAAATGACGGAGAGCAGTCTAACATACTCAAAATGGAATCAACAAGTATAAGGAAATCATAACACCGATCCAATCACATGATAGCATAACCAGGGAATCACCTCACAAGTACCACCCTAGGATGAAATAACTAAACCACAATAACCGAGAGATACCACTCAGCTTCCCAGAAGAATAGAACCAGAGTCTCACACTCTGCTGAGAAGGACACACAAAAGTGCCTCAATAAGATAGGACTCTAAAGCCATCTCAATAATCAAAAATTCCACAACCAAAGCCTCAACAGGCTAGCCCTCACTAATCTTTCAAGAACCGGGTGCCAAGACAAGCTCTAAGTAAAAAGAGGAGTAAATATAGTCTACCTACAGTCCCAACGGCCACCCATACAACCAAGGAACATAATCAAGTGAAAGCAAACCCTCCGGCATCCCATACTACCGGAGTGTACACTGAACACACAGCAAACAAGGGTGGAATCCAATGCATGATATGATATGATGTGAAATAGAACCTCTGTATGTACCTTCTCCGGTGCCAATCGGGCCCAGCAGGCAGGTTCCATGGAAGGACTCAGCCCGTATACCTCTACTCCACTGTATACCCTTCCCTCCGGCGTACGTATCCCGAAGCCCCAGGCCCGGAGTGGCAAGGTCCATGGAGGTCCCCGACCCAATACTAAAATTCAGTATCAAGACATGTCATCCGGAAGCAACTCCGGGATCAAGATAGAGACCCAGTCTCAAATATGCATGCCCAGACCCTGTCCAGGACTAAAGTAGTAGAAAATGCCTCAAAAACTCCTCCAAGGGTGCCCGGGCATAATCGGGTCTAAAACTGTAGTAAATCAAGTCTAGTGCTCCGCCCTGCAAAGACTAGTATCAGTAATAAAATCAAGTCTGGTGCTCTGCCCCGCAGAGACTAGTATCAGTAATCAAATCAAGCCTGGTGCTCTGCCCTGCAGAGACTAGTACCAGTAATAAAATCAGTGCGAAAACATCCAAAAATCCCCATTTTTATCATCAATAGTACCAAAAAAAAGGGGCCCCAGGGCCATACAGATTTAGGAAAACTATCAGTAGTGGCTCGCATCCAAAACTGTAGTAAAACATGCAGGGGAAAACCTTTTTCATGGATGATATGTTCACACACAAATATCAAAGTAGCCCAACGGCTCACAACAACTCCTATCATCCCTGCACAGGCCCAACAACTACTCAGCAGACATAACCAGCCTAAAAGGATCATATCTATGTCCGGGTCTCGCGGACATTCCCTAAATAACCCACCATCTATGTTCCAGAGTCAATACAAGGCCACACAGGACCACAAAGGTAATATACAATACTACATGAATACTACAAACAACGTATGAAATAGACGGACGAAAGGCGGACAAGCTCTGGGGTACCAACCTATAACAACCCATCCAAGGATACTAATTAATGCAGTTATAGCCTATATACGCAGAGTCTATATAGGGGAAAACCATAACCTACCTGTCATCCGATGACTAGCTGCGGGAACGACATCGTCCAAACTCGAACTGCTCTGGGAAGCTCCAAATCACAAAAGAATACTTTTAACTGAAGGCCCAAAGGCGTCTCTATGAAGGCTGACCAACCAAGGTAATGGAACAATTGCTAGAATCGACGAGGCTGCAAGAACGAGCCATAGCCATTTGATAAGGTGTTAATGTCACACTCGCGACCAGGCAACTCCAAAACATAAAATGAGGCCAATAACAATAAGAAATGGAAGCTAAATCCAACAATAATATGTTAACCACATCTCAAAGGAGCGACGAGCTCCCGAGGCACTATTTCAAGGCGTACTTCACCTTGTCCAATCCAATCACTATCGTATGCGATCCCAAAAAGAATTGCACAATTTCCCAATCCCTCCAACACCTTACCACGACCAGAACACCACAAAAATAAACAAACATAACAAGATAAAGGGGCTGTCCAAAGCCACAAATCCAAAATACCACTTCGTGGTTCAGAAATCCATAAAACAATACTAGAACATATAATAACAAAGGAGGGTCGTAGGGGAGAGATTACTTGACAAAAATATTCAATATCCCAAGATTAACAACCTGCCTCCTTTCAGGAACAACAAACATATCCAAATCGAACAAGAAACTACTACAAGTTATCGAAAAATACAACTTTTTGTAACTAGAAGCTTAGAATCATGATTCAACAAATAGATAAGTGTACGGGATCCATACCTCGCCAATATAACTCCGTAGATACTGCCAAATACTCAGAAAACACCTTCTGGCTCGCTGCATCAACACCAATGAAGATACTCCATGAAATCGACGGGGTAAACTATACCAAAATGACGAGCTCGCGATGTAGAGCAACTTCCGTTAAACTTCTGAATTGAAAGGATCAAAGTACATGGATTATTTAGGGACTTTCCCTCTGATTTTCAGTGCATTTTGGGTGAAAATACTGAGTTAAAACGAAGGGGAAATCAGCTTTTATAAGCTGAATCGACTTAGGATGTGGCCCTACCTTGACTTGTCTGCTTGCGCAGTCTTACGAAAATGTCGATATCTCTCTATTCTGAAGTCTTATGGACGAACGGTTTAGTGAGTTGGAAACTAGACTCGTAGAACATAGATTTGGTATATTGGGGGCCCACTAACTCTTTATATATAGGGAGAAACACCTCAAGACATTTAACCCAAATTTGAAGAGAATTCCTTAAAGGAATTTACAATAACTTTTTCCGACTTTTGTTTCACAACTTGCTTGACTTCAAAACTTATCATACGACCATTTTTCCATTACAATACCTCATAACACATCCTTCTTAGTATATTAGACACTATTAGTCTTACCTCAAAGGCACGGGTTACTTTAAACCTTCCAAATGGCTGAGGTGTTACACGAGGCATTTCTTTAACTCGAACTTTTGAGTAAGGGATTCCTTTGACCTAGAACCTTGGTTTAATTCTTTGATATTACCAAGAATGTTGTCGAAAGTCAACGATTTCCAAAGTTGAATCTCTAAAAGAGGAACGGCCATAAAGATCAAACAAACGTCCCGGGCACCGAACTACCGGTCCCGGCAAGCCATAAATGACTTGGGCCGCTACAAGTAGGCTCTCATGGTACAAGAAAGGCGAAAATGTGTAAATGACCAGAAGGGTCATTACATCATCCAAGGGTCATTACAATACAAAGCCAATGTGAACCTTCTTTCCAAACTCGCTTGACACACAAAAGAAAGAAAGACGAGAATCAGCGCAAGACCAAAACAAAAGGCAAGAAATAGGAACGAAGAACAAAACTTTACGACATTCAACTATTAGACTTGCATGAAGAAAGAGACTAAACAAGGGCTTAACCTTGAAAAAAAGGTGGTAGGCCTTAGTTGAACGCTTCAACGTCGGCCACTGAAGAAGGCGAAGGCTGGGTGATAGACTAGGCTAACTTACTGCTTACTGCCTTGGTTTAAGCTTTAGGCTCCCATTTTTTGCTCCCTCTAGTGATAGAAAAATGTCCTGCTTGCTATGCACCAGCTAGGGAAATGCTTTACCGAATGCGCCAACCTCACAAGTACGACCGGCCTATATATATTTGAACGAAAATATCATGTCGTCCAGCGGAGCCTAGAAGAAGGTGACTGGCACAGACGACTGACTCCTTTTCAATAGAAAAGAATAGCCAAACCAACCCAGTTGGCTGGTCAATCTCAGAGATCTTATCGGCGGCAAACCGGAGACGGACGACCACGGTCCCGGCCTTACCAGCACCGAAGGTGTACTAATCAATGAACCCACAAAACCAACTTTCTTTTATGAAAAAATAAAAGGTTGTTGTTAAGGAAACACTCAAGGATTGAGTGACCCAACTTGATGGCAAGCTCGACCATTTGGACGGACACGAATGAGT
Source organism: Jaltomata sinuosa (assembly GCA_003996215.1). Lineage (NCBI taxonomy): Eukaryota > Viridiplantae > Streptophyta > Magnoliopsida > Solanales > Solanaceae > Jaltomata > Jaltomata sinuosa. Next base: position 13,557 of record QJPP01001911.1, on the reverse strand, counting down.
CACTTTCTGATCCTTACTCCCCGAAAGAACTCTTGCTCACTCAGAAGCGAATTCCGACTACTATTTTAGAGTACCAAAGCTCCTACCTTTCCCTTGTGAAATCCTAGGAGACTCTTGCTTGTAAGCGTAAGGAAGATTTCTGATTCATCGCTTGGACCTAAAAACAATCTACTAAAGGTCTTCCAATTCTGCTGCGGGTATTTTCTTTTCTGGGATCTTATCGATCGTGACCAAGAGGGCGATTGTGGTTACAGTCTGGTTAACTGCTTTCACAAACACCCAGCCTCTTCGTCCAAACCAAGTAGGTAAGCTCCATCTTATTCTATTTTTCTACTTTACAGGGCCATACCATACAAAACAAGGCCTTCTCTTTCAGTGCTAGGCGAGGAGAAGGGTTTTAATGGCGACCAAACTCCTCTTCTCTGGAAGTCTAATGGTTTGGGGGACGTCGATTCCCTGGATTTTCTGGCTTGCCTTTCCCTTCAACCAGGATGAAATCCCAATGAACACTCAGATACATAAGTAAGGAGGAATCTTTACTCGCCCTTCTGAATGAAGAATAGGTCCAGTCCAGAGAATAAATCAATAGCGGTATGATCTATACTAATCATGGCCATGGGAGAGTTGAAATCTATAGTAATGCCTATAAACCTACAAGGAACAAGAGCCAGATCGAAGTGAAAGCCAGTTGCTAAGAAAAAGGTAGAACCATAAATACTATCCAAAATAGTGAAGGGTGCAGTAGGGCTGAGGATCTAGCATCCCAACCTGAATTAGAGGGGAGCTCACTCTGTCCGAATGAAGGGCTTCCTCGATTTTTAATTCCGTTTGGAATTGGGTTGCCTCTAAAAGGGACCGGATACCGCCTAAACCAGTGCAAGGTAGAATTTCCAAGGGTAAAAGCTTTCTTTACAACCCTTTGTACGAGAATAATAGAATTAGTAAACATCTAAGATGATCTGATGTCAAGAAGCTGAGAATAGTCTTTCAGCCAGTCCGTAATGTTTTGAATAATAACAGCCGGTTGAGATGTTCTGGGGGGAAGAGTTAGAAGTATGAGTTCCGTTCCTATTATAGCATGAGCCACACTTGGGAGAAGACGAACTAAAAGCTCTCATTTTTTTGCTTACTCTTTCACTTTCATTTCTCAACCCGGCTCACTCACGGTGCTATTTACAACTAGCCAATTAAGAAGTCTCAGATGTACTAGCACTACATTTTTTATGCCACCACGCAGGAAGCTGGTACCTTCCCAGCTTTTTTAGCAGGTAACCTGCAATTGAGACTTGTAAGAGGCCAGACTTAGCTCCTGAAGATAGTAGGATTAACTGGGAAGTAGAAAGAAGTTGTATTGGAAAGGTGGGTTACTCGTTTCTGTCTTTGACCTATCGATTGAGGGGTGCTTCTTATCGTATCTGTGGTGCGCCCCCTGAGAGTGAAATAGAACATGAAAGTGTAAGCTCCCAAGCAGTGCAAAGGCGGTTGAGAGTGGAAGGAGTTAACCTCTCCGCATCTTCTCTTTGGCACCTTGGCTTGGGGAGAAAGCCTGCTAGGCATTCTACACAGAAGGGAAGTCACGGCTTTAGTTTTTCACTAGAAGCTCAGCCTAGAGTTGATCGACAGGTTAACCCCTAAATGAGGAGGACAAATCACATAGTTTTGTGTTGGTCATTTTTGAGCTGTCGAGTGACGATTTCTCAACTTCCTTCTCCCGAAATTTTCCCTATTTTATCTAGAATAAAGTAGCCTCTGGTCTTGTTTTTTATTAACGGAAGACCCCTCTTGCTATACCTCTCGGTCATGGAAAACTCCATGAGATGCGTCCCAACCCCTTCGCAGGGGTACCTTCCCTTTTAATTGAGAGAAGGACTCGGAATTGACTCCCCTCGATTCGAGATCCAAAAGAAGGGTATGGAGTCTCTTTATTTTCCTTAGTTTGCGAAAGACCCCCGAAAATAAAAAGAAGAGTAAGAATGCAACTTTACTAATACTTATAAATAAGGTGAAGGTCCACATTCTGTTCTGCGAGATTAGAAATTCTTTGAGCATCTAATCTTATTAAGAGTTGTCCTTTCAGACCTTATTCTCCGAATGGACAAAGAGCAGGAAGTAAAGATTTTTGGGATAAACATGATGGATTATTTTAGGGTAATATCCTGCACTTGAAGTCATTTCTATTATAGTTAAGGAATGGTGCTCTAACAAAACGATCTTAGTCGCTAATCCCGGCTATGAAATTTCAAGTTAGGAATTGAAGCCTCTATATAATCAACAAATTTCTGGAATAAGGAGGATATGGAATTACCCCATGATTGGAGAAGTAATGATAGATAGATTTCAAGATTATCAAATCTTGATCATAATCTTTCACGACCCGAAGTAAGGCCATGATGGAACCTACTATAATCCCTTAGTAGGTAAGCCAACACCCAAGACAAATATTATAAGCAAAGAATATTATAAATAATACGAAAGCAATAAAATGAGATAAACAGGTCATAAAGTATATATATATACATACATATATATATATATAACAAGTATAAAATATACAACACGGGCCCTAATAAAACAATGAAGGACAATATATACAGATACCAACCTTGATCCTGGTGTCATCACTATAAGAGCCTCCAAAAAGCACGAGAAGAAGGCTATACAAAATACAACTATATGGAAGGTACAAAATATAGACATCAGATACAAGATGGAAAGCAGTAAAATGTTTGGACACCAAGAGCTCACCATGATCCCAACAACAAAAGTTCATGAACGAGCAGAGGATCAACGAGGGTGACTCGTACTGGGTGTTGCATCAGAAAAAGATAAAGAATTATAGTATGAGTATCAAAATATGGGGTGCTCAGTAGGCATCATAGGCCGACCAAGCTCAAAATACAATAAATAATATAACAGACACGAAAGGAAACTATATACCAGAACCTAGCCTAAAATTCTTAAACATGGAAAGAATAAGGTGAAGATGATGATGATGATAATAATAATAATAATAATACACACAAAAATAAATACACAGTAAGTATTCCATGCAGTATGAGATGATGCAGTGCAATATGTGGCCAATGTAGAAAAGTAAAACTCAAAATAATCAATCGGGCCACCAGAGCTCATCAACATATGGAATAAAGTGAAATCCAGAGTAATCTCACAGGCCGTCGAATCTCATCAACATATGGAATAAAGTAAAATTCTGAGTAATCTCATGGGCCACCAGAGCTCATCAACATATGCAATAAACTAAGCTAAGAAAAGGTCCAAAAATATCCCTCGAACCGAGTATAAAAGTGAATAAATCTTTATAAATAAGATAATTAGTGATAAAAGCAATGCAAGTCTTATTGTAATCCGAAAATCATAGTAAAATGGTACAATCTCCTCTTTAAAGTTGAAAACTAGTAATTTCCTTCCAAAATGTACCATAATCTATGCATATGTATATATGAATATATGCGTACCAATACAAGTGTATATATATATATATATATAAATGTGTGTGTGTGTTTATATGAACACAACTATCATGGAAAAATGTCATGACCAAAATTCTAAGAGTTATGATGACACCTACTCCAACTCAACCATGATAGATAATCCTAACTCAACAACACAAGAAACTTAAAATAAGGCAAATAGCGGAACAACACAATCAATATCCAAAATAATAACTAAATTCAACAATAATAAAAAAAGAAAACCAAACAATAAGACTCCCAAACACATCCTAAGACTCAGCTATCATGAATACAAGAATGACTCTAATTACAAAATGTCCTAACTGAATACTACAACACTGTGTGAGAAAGTAGAAAAATTAGAGATAAGTAGTAGAGGAAGCTGGAACAGTCTATGAACTGTAATGACCCTCTAGGTCATTTTCTCTATTTTTATGCATTTTCTATGTTCCGAGCTTTCCCACAGTGACTAACTTATCAGGACTGACGGTTCAGTTCTTGGGGCAGTTTTCTTATATTTTAAGCCCATTTTCGTGTTTTGAACCTCTTAAAGTTGAAAGAGTTGACTTCGGTCAACATTTAGGGTAAATAGTCTCGGATGAGAATTTCATCACTGCTATTAGCTCCGAAGCATGGATTTTGCCCTAGTGGGACCTTTGGTTTGGGTCTCAAGGCTTCCAAACTCATTTTGGCTATTAGGTCATTTTTGTTTAACATGGAGTTTTGGGTGTGGGACCTACTTTTTTTCAAAATGACCTCAATTGGGAATTTTGTCAATTTCATTAAGTGTGAAATGTCATTTTTGATAGGGTAGCATAGTTTGTTTTCATGCATGAGATTTTGGATGAATCCTAAGGGTCTATCCAAGCATTTTGAACCTAGTGGAAATTACTGGTTTTTGCACTAGCTGGTGTAGCAAAATCCAACCCTTGGGGGCTGATTTGAGTAGTTATTGGGGATAGATCATGCTCAATTTTTGAGCATGTGATTCTTGTCCCACGAGGGATATAATCTTTAGTTTAATTTTTGAAATTAGCATGCAGGCGCCATGACTGATTTTTCACTAGATTTTTAGCTCGAAGTTTAAATTTGCAATATGGTATCATTATTTATATTTTAATACATAGATCTCTATTTTGATAGCTTGGCAGTAGTCAGAGGCTTTCCAGAAAGGAAAAGATCCAATCTAATGGGTGCGTGCGCGCGTATTTGTCTCTCAGGTAGGCTATGAATTACCTACTCTTTAGACTTAGCTTGTTTAAGATATTTGTAAGGTATTTTGATAATTGTTTGTGGGACATCATGCTTTGGATATGGTGAACTAGGTGATTTATATCCTTTTAGTTGATTTAGGTGCTTTAGCATAGAACTGGGGTTGGGGTCCTTAGTATAGATGGTCCTTATTCCTTTGTAGAAGTGGCATAGTCAGGGTAGTATCTCTAGGATTAGAATGGATTGCCTCCTTTAGTATAGAGCTAACAATAGACCTGTGGTAAAATAGACGCTTGTTATTTGATTTGTATTTACCATTTCTGTTTCATATTTATTTTTGAATGTTGAGTAATAGTGCGCCCGAGGCCATGAATGTTAGATTGGTGGGACTCCAGGTCAGTTTGCCTTATTTTTAACTTGTTTGAGCTTGTTATTTGCCTTAGCTTAGATTGCAATAGTGGCTTGACTTAGCTTGGATTAGGATAGTCATTAGCCTTAGCCTAGATGGGTTAGTTACTTACCTTGGACAGGATTCCCTTGGGAGTTCATGCTTAGACTAAATAGACTAAATTTTCTTAGTACTTTCTTTAGAATTCTAACTGTTATGAGTCTGTAACCCTAGTTTCCCGTTGTGTAGTTTGATTAGACTTGTTAGTAACATTGACGTGAATATTCATCTATGTTCGTGTATTCTTGTTATTTTCAGCATGTCATATGAAAAAGTTTAAAACACTACTTTCGTTTTCAAAAATAGATTTTTTGGGAATACTTATACTTTTGGTTTTCTTACGGAAAACATGGCATATTTTTGAAATATTAATCTGAGATCAACCTGCATGCCCAAGGGAAAGTTTTTTGGTTGGTTTTACTGTTATTTTTTAACCTGCATGCCTGATGAGACACGTGTTCCAGGTGTTTTGCTGATACTCATTATGGCATACTCATTGAGATATGGTTCAGAATTGACATACAAATTTTGTGAGTCCCCCATGGGTCCTGCCTTTGCAAGCTACGTCTGGAAGAGGAGTATACAGTACTACTGAGGCACTTCACCTATACCATACTGCATATCATGGCACGTTCTCACATGCATTTCCCTATCAGGTTGATTGTTAGTTATTATTGCTTGTTGTTTGTATCCTTTAGGCTTATGAGGGGTCCAATTGGGTCTATTGTTTGCTGTTTGTACCTTTCGGGCTTATGAAGGCTCGGTAAGGTTATTCTTTGATTGTTTGCACCTTTTGAGCATATGGGGGTTCGGTTAGGTTATAGCTAGGTCACTTTACTTTTCTTTGGTCTACTTTATGTTTTTACCAGTTACTTACCTTTACTTTCCTAGTATTATCTAGTTATGACATGTTATTCATTTTCTGACCTCTCTTTCTTACCTTATTTGAGCTCAGCCGGGCTATGATGCCTACTGAATACCAGGTGTTTTAGTAATCATGCGACACTTCTACATCTTTTTCCCTGATATAGACCCTAGCATGAGTTCTCACCGCTGATGTTGTCATTGTGTTGAGTTGCAAATCCGGAGATTCAGGGTGAGATTTTGGCATCCAAAGCTGTCCATCTCTATATACCTTGGGATTGGTCTTCTTTTGTATTTCGGAGACTGTTTGTATATATTTATGCTTGTCTAGTACTCTTTATGTAACACCCCAGAAACGTATCCAGCTATCTAAGTTAAAAACCTCAAAAAAATCCCTATTTCAGAAATGACGGGTCCAAACCACGGATCGTGGTTTGAACCACGACTCATGGAATGGATCTGCGGTTTAGTCCCTGCAAGTTTAGCCTCTGGTCTGAGAACCACGAGTGGGTTCTACGGACCGTAGTTCATTCTACGAGTCATAGTTCCACTCATGGAACTAGACCTGAGAACTGTTAAGTGTTCCCAGGGACCACGAATCCAAACGGTGACTCGTCATTCTAATGACGGGTCCGTCCTGTCTACTCATGGAAAGTCTTATGAAAAATGACTTTTTCCTAAGTCTCTTTAGGAACCACGAGTCAAGTCTACGACTCATCATTTGAATGATGAACTCTAGTCTTGAGTCGTGGTTCGACCAAGAGTCAGCTAAACCCCAGATGATGACTCCTAATGATGATCCGTCATTTCTTCTATGGGTCTATCCTATTGACCCGTAGAAGTGAAGCTGCAACTTGAAATTCCCAGCCTGAGTTTTACGACTCGAGACGATGAACCGTCATCCAAACCACGACTCGTAGACTGAGTCGTGGTCACTGAAAGTTGACTAATTTCCAGCTTTTTCCCAATTAATTTCTAGGGGAATTTGGGTTATTTCCCACCCTATTATGTATTAAGTGAGGTCGTTAGACTACTTTTAGAAGGGGTTTTCACCCATATTACCCTAAGTCCCTCTTAGGTTCATCATTCTTCACTCAAAGTGGAAAAGTTGCTCTCAAGCTCAAGTCTCTAAGCTCCAAGTCAAGTCTCCTAATTCTTTTTCAATCAAGTGGGTAATCTTCCACCAAGGTATGTGGGTATTCAATAAGGGATTCCTTCACCCTTATGCCCAAAACCCCAATCTTCTAAAATTGAACTTATGGATTTCTAAACTAGGGTTCTTACTCAATTCTTATGGGTCCTTTTAAAATTGTTTCCTCATGATTTTTCTATGGATTCTAACTCTAAATTGCATGGTTTTGCATGGATTTCTATTCTACTCATGATTTTAAGGCCAATTCTTATTTTGATTTATGAACTCATGAAACTAGGGTTTTGATCTAAAATTGGGGAAAGCTTATGAAATCAGTTTCTATGTTTAAATTCATGGTTTTTTCTTGATTACTCATTATTTAAGTATGATTCTCTTATTGTTTTAAAGGTTCAAGCATGAAAGTTGATATAGCATGAAACTATGAAATTGCATGTTTTCAAGAGAAACTTGGCATGATTAGATATTATGACCTTTATGTATTTATGAAATTGCATGCCTAATTCTTCAAGTATGAGTTTAGAAAGAAAAGCATGTTTTTGAATTATGGCTATGCTAAGCTTATGAACTATGATATGAAAGTTGCATGATACCCGATGTGTTTTTATGCTTTAGGAACAAGATTTGGCATGAGAGTATGCCCTTAATATGGATAAGATTTGGCATGAGAGTATGCCCTTATTATGGATAAGATTTGGCATGAGAGTGTGCCCTATGATATGATTATGAGCTATAGGTATGCATGTTTTGGGAGTAATATTTAGCACCTTGTTGGATGGGGTGAGATTGCCCTTAGTCCCAGAAACTACGTTGCCAGTGTAGGTTATGAAATGAAATGTGCCTTAAAGGCTAGAGAGAGTGGATCCACGTCTTTATGTATGGTTTCCTTGCCTGAGGGGGGCATAGGACAGCTTTGCCAACTAGGGTTATATAGTTAGGTATGGTGACTTGTTCCTTGGCAGGGTTCAAAGTCAGCTTTGCTAATTGGGGTTATACAGTTAGATTCCATGTATCTCACATAGTCTCATGTCGATTATAAGAAACTCCCGTATGTATGTTTTCTTTTAAGTTTTCTAAGCATTATGAACTCTCTTATGAAACATCATTTTGAAGTTGGATTTTGCCTTATGATTTGATTTCCACTATGATATCTTCTCACGATCTTTACTATGCATGGAATTACCTAAATACGTTTTAAAGCATGTTTCACTCTATTTATGCATTTCTCACATACTTAGTACATTCAATAGTACTAACGCATATTTTGCTGCATCTTTTGATGATGCAGATTTAGGTATACCTTCTCAGGTTCATGGCTAGAGCTCCAGGCCACTCCCTCAGTCAGCTTTGGTGAGTCCTCATAGTTCGAGGAATAGGCCTTATTTAAGTTTTTATGCTTTCTTTACCTACTAGATTGTCGAGTTAGTTAGGGTATTGTCCCATCAACTCTCTATGATAGTATTAGAGGCTTTTCAAACATTGATGTTATGAGATGACTATTGAGTTGTACTTCTTATTCGACTCTCTTTTATATGATTATGCTTCTTATTTGGATTCTCTTATGATGCTTTCGCTATGTATTATCCTTGTTATGCTTGGGAATGCTATGACCAAGGGTTTGCTTGGGATCCTTGTGGCCTCGAGTCCCGTGTTATGTCTAGGGGTAACCTCAGGGTGTGACAAACTTGGTATCAGAGCCTCAGGTTCAAGGGTCCTAGGATGCCTGAAAGCCGCATTAAGTAGAATCTCTTTCATGGGTGTGAAGCGCGCCACACTTATGAAGAGGAGGCTATGACATATTTTAGGGAAAACTTCACTTCTTCATGCTCACTATCGTGCGATAGAGTTTGATTCTACTTAACTTTCTAATCCGTTCCTTACGCATTTCATATAATGTCTCTGTGAAGAAACCCCACAAGGAATGCTAATCCGGCCACTCCAAATCATGAGGTTACAAATGTGGAATTCTGTGAAGCCATCTGTATGTTGGCTTAAGCCATGGAAACTCAGTTCAATGAGAAATAGAAACTAAAGAAGAGGAAGAGGAGAGTCAAGAAGACCGGATCATGGAACCAATCATCTTCTCAGCAGAGGTCATCTGGACCAACCCCTTCTCTAGTTATTACACCTGCCCCTGACTCTCAGTCTTGTCACCATAAGGCTCCAAAGACCTTGAGGTACCCTCGTTGTAGTAGATGTGGTAAGTTATATTTAGGTGAGTGCCTTGCGTGCAAGGAGGGGTATTTTAGGTGTGGTCAACCAGGCCATAGGATCAGGGATTGACCCTCCTCTAAGAGGAGCAACTATGATGCTCAGCTCCAAGACCAACTCCTTTCATTGCCTTGCCAGGCGGGTCAGAGTGTTCCTCCAAGAGTTGAATCAGGTACGTCACTAGATTTTCTTCCTTTGTGCATGCATAACCCCCGAACCCCTATTTTTTTGTTTGGTTGTGAGTTGTCTTGACCTAGAACTAAGTGGGGATAGGAGGGTGAGGCCTAGACTTTTAGGTGAAGGAGGGTCTTAGACTATAGAAGGAAGTGAGTATTCGTGCTAGATTCTGGACTAGTGTATGTTCTGTTAGGGGATACGATCAGAGTTCCTTTAAGAGGTTAGTGAGAGGCCCATAGACTTAGGAGGGTAGCATGAACCTAAGGGGGAGATGGTGGATTGTAGCATCGGTCAGATTTTGAAGGCTCAGGTAGCGATGCTTGTGGGTTTGGGAACAAAGTCAAGAAGGGAGGCAAAAGCTCATTTCTATCCTAGCGTCTGAAGTATACTTCTGCCATTATGATACCTTTTGCATGCCTTGTGTGTCAGCGCCATGATCCTATCTCAAATTCACGCTCATGTTCAGGTTCTAGAATGGCAAGTGATTACTTCAGGAAATGATTCTACTCTTATCCTGCGATTCTATAAATCCCAGCTTTATGCCCTGAGGTCTGTTACGTATGTAAACTCATGTATCGCAGTATGTTCAATTATGTTTACTCCTTCAATCTTTAGAAATACCTCAATGGTTAATCAAATCATGTTACACCATGTATATGCTCATACCTGATTCTTGAAATGATTCACGCTTATGATGTACTTATTCCAAATCCCTTTGATCTTTGCCTTTGATGACGAGGGGCGGTGATCCCCACTAACTCATGTCTTGCGTGCCTATTATGTGAAGTGCTCATGCCTATTGTGCTCAATTACCCAAGCCCCACCTTGAGTGGCTTGATCATGCTAAGTGTAAGTCAAGATCAATCTGTAATCCTTCATTCATGATGCAACTACTCCTGCTCTTTCTTTCAATGATTCTGGTTTATGTTGTTGTAAGTGTTAGGGGAGAAGGCCTTGTAGTAGCCTAGCTGGGAGGTAGCAAATTCCTTTTTCCTTGTTAGTGTACTTGTTCCACCATGACTTCTAGGTCTGGGTGAATTATGAGGTAAGGATTATTCATGGGAAATAGTTAGAAGAGGTAGTCTAGTATGTCCTCCTGTAGAAGTTCTTGAATTTGCGATTCCTAGTTATGATAACAGAAAGGAGAGAAGTCTTAAATAGGGTAAGCTACGAAACCATAAGGTGACCATAGTTATAAGCTTGAATATCGTGATGGGATACATATGGATATTTGTTTTACACAACTAGTGACCCTTGGGTTGGGGAGCCCTGGATTAATTAGTTATTGTGATAAGAAAGAATACCATTCTTAGGAGATAACTCTAGATGCAAGGGTTTTAGTCGAGATACGCTTAGACATGGAGAATTGGGTGATTAGACTCAGACCTTAGTACCTTTATGTGTGTTGTTGAGGTTGTTAGTTGCAAATGGTAGGAGTGGTATTCAGAAGAGAATAGTCTTCCCGTATTTCTACTTCTCTCAGTTTGGTGTCCCTTTCAGTTAACTGCGATTTATAGAGTAGGTTCGTTCTTTATGAGTTTTAGCTGAGTTCCTACTCTCATCCCAGACCAGTTAGCATGTTGGATATCCAGTTGCTGTCCTATTGGTCATTTTACACTCCCAGCATGTGTACGTGTCTCATAAAACTAGCTCAGCTTTTATTTCAATCAAAAATCGATTACCACAATAGTACTTCAGCTTTTACAACTCAGTTGAAGGAACTACTCGGGGGACAGAGTCATCCATGAATGCCTAGCACCTTCACCCTTTCCATTTTCAATCCGGTTTTAGCTTGAGGTAGTAGTTCCTTCTTAGTATGTCCCTCTGATTCTACTCCATCAGTTCCTCTCATGATTCTAGCATGCATCCATGTTTTACAAAGTTAGTTTATCATGTTTTCAAGTTGAAAAGTTTGGGTTTTTATGTTTACCCTTTGATTTCCATGTCTTGATGTTTGGTTGGGCTATTTTCTCCTCAGTTTTTCCGTATTTAGTCTTCATTCGAGGATGAATGATCCCAAGGGGGAGATATTGTAACACTCTAGAAACGTATCCAGCTATCTAAGTTAAAAACCTCAGAAAAATCCCTATTTCAAAAATGATGGGTTCAAACCACGGACCGTGGTTTAAACCATGACTCGTGGAATCGATCCATGGTTCAGTCCCTGTAAGTTTAGCCTCTGGTCTGAGAACCACAAGTGGGTTCTATGGACCATAGTTCATTCTATGAGTCGTAGTTACACTCGTGGAACTAAACTTGAGAACTGTTAAGTATTCCCAGGGACCACGAATCCAAACGATGACTCACTATTTAAACGACGGCTCTGTCCTATCTACTCGTGGAAAGTATTCTGAGAAATGACTTTTTCCTAAGTCTCTTCAGGAACCACGAGTCAAGTCTACGACTCATCATTTGAAAGACGGACCATAGTTTTGAGTCGTGGTTCGACCAAGAGTCAGCTGAACCCCAGACGACGACTCCTAATGACGATCCATCATTGCTTCTATGGGTCCATCCTATTGACCCGTAGAAGTGAAGCTCCAACTTGAAATTCCCAGCCTGAGTTCTACGACTCCGGACGATGAATCATCATCCAAAGCACGACTCGTAGACTGAGTCGTGGTCACTGAAAGTTGACCAATTTCCAGCTTTTACCCAATTAATTCCTAGGGGCATTTGGGTCATTTACCACCCTATTATGTATTAAGTGAGGTCGTTTGACTACTTTTAGAAGGGGTTTTCACCCATATTACCCTAAGTCCCTCTTAGGTTCATCATTCTTCACTCAAAGAGGAAACGTTGCTCTCAAGCTCAAGTCTCCAAGCTCCAAGTCAAGTCTCCTAATTCTTTTCCAATCAAGTGGGTAATCTTCCACCAAGGTATTTGGGTATTCAATAAGGGATTCCTTCACCCTTATGCCCAAAACCCCAATCTTCTAAAATTGAGCTTATGGATTTCTAAACTAGGGTTCTTACTCAATTCTTATGGGTCCTTCTAAATTGTTTCCTCATGATTTTTCTATGGATTATAACTCTAAATTGCATAGTTTTGCATGGATTTCTATAAGTGGGTTCCTACTCATGATTTTAAGGCCAATTCTTATTTTGATTTATGAACTCATGAACTAGGGTTTTGATCTAAAATTGGGGAAAGCTTATGAAATCAGTTTCTATGTTTAAATTCATGGTTTCTTCTTGATCACTCATGATTAAAGTATAATTCTCTTATTGGTTTTAAAGGCCCAAGCATGAAAGTTGATTTATAGCATGAAACTATGAAATTGCATGTTTTTAAGAGAAACATGACATTATTAGATATCATGGCCTTTATGTATTTATGAAATTGCATGCCTAATTCTTCAAGTATGAATTTAGAAAGAAAAGCATGTTTTTGAATTATGGCTATGCTAAGCTTATTAACTATGATATGAAAGTTGCATGATACCCGATGTATTTTCATGCTTTATGAACAAGATTTGGCATGAGACTATGCCCTTAATATGAACAAGATTTGGCATGAGAGTATGCCCTATGATATGATTATGAGCTATAGGTATGCATGTTTTGGGAGTAGTATTTAGCACCGAGTTGGACGGGGTGAGATTTCCCTTAGTCCCAGAAACTATGTTGACAGCGTAGGTTATGAAACAAAATGTGCCTTAAAGGTTAGAGAGAGTGGATCCACGTCTTCATGTATGGTGTCCTTGCCTGAGCGGGGCATAGGACAACTTTTCCAACTAGGGTTATATAGTTGGGTATGGTGACTTGTTCCTTGGCAGGGTTCAAATTCAGCTTTGCTAACTAGGGTTATACAGTTAGATTTCATATAGCTCACATGGTCTCATGTCGGTTATAAGAAACTCCCGTATGTATATTTCCTTTTAAATTTTCTAAGCATTATGAACTCTCTTATGAAACATCATTTTGAAGTTGGCTTTTGCCTTATGATTTGATTTCCACTATGATATCTTCTCACAATCTTTACTATGCATGGAATTACCTAAATACATTTTAAAGCATGTT
>QJPP01001910.1:0-210028 GCA_003996215.1 Jaltomata sinuosa | reverse complement strand
TGGACAAGTGTCGAACAACATTTGTTCCTGGAAGACTTATAATGGATAACATTGCTATGAGTTATGATCTTGTGAAAGGATATGAGAGAAAAGGAATTTTGCTAAGATGCATGATCAAGATTGACATGCAAAATGTGTACGACTCTACTGACTGTTACAATTTCCCTCTAGATTTGTTCAGTGGATAATGGCTTTCCTTAGGAAAGTCTCATACTCAATTCTGATAAATGGTGTTCCTGCTGCTCCTTTCCCGCAAGAAAAGGCTTGAGACAAAGAGACCCACTTTCCTCATACCTCTTTGTACTTTCTATGAAATACTTGAGTAGACTTCTCAGAAATCTCAAACATAACACCAGCTTTAAATTTCACCCCACGTGAGCAAACGTCCATTTGATTCATTTAGGGTTCGCGAATGATCTACTCCTATTTTGCAGAGGAGATGTAAAGTCAGTGTCTTATCTATATGAAAGGTTTACAATGTTCTCCCAAGCCATATGACTTATATCCAACTCAAGAAAGAGTTTATCTTAACCTCTTTGGCTACACTAAAGGTGAGATGTCATTTAGGTATTTGGGTGTACCCTCGAGTACTAGAAGATTGTCGATTGTGCAGTGAACCACTCATAGAGTAAATGTTTTGTAGAATTGACTCTTATACATCAAAGTTCCTATAATATGTGGGAAGGAACAATTAATTTGTAATGACCTATTCCATTATTATCGGTAAACTATTAGTGCGAAGAAGAAATGGGTTAGAAAACTTTCGGGTTGGGGAGTTGGAAATTTTTGGTGAGGCCAGTCTTAGATGATTTCTGAGTGAGGTATGATCTAGGTCCATCTAGGAAAGTATTGGGTAGAATGTCTATGTTTGAGCTAGAGTTCTGATTAGCTAAGACGTTAGGGAGTCCATAGGACTTTTTGGAAGTGATTTTGGGTGGGTAGAACTCCCGGTATCGAAGTTGACGTGAAAAGGTTGGTTCAGAACATCAAGGTTTGGAAGTATGTTGTAAAATAGGTAAAACTAGGAGAAATACTGAGTTTCTATTTTGCGTCAACTGCTAGCGGAGAAATTCTCGCTATAGTGAAAGTCAAGGTGGTCAACTCCGCTAGGCGGCTTCTGCTACGGCGGTGTTGCTATAGCTGAGTGAAGACTGCTATAGAGGAATAAATCGTAGTAAATATAGAAACTTCCCTAAAAATATTTAGAATTGTTCAAGAATATTTTGGGGAAGGGCAGAGGTAATTTGGGTGACTCCAACTCAGTTTTCCACCAATTTTCTTTGTAAAGGTAAGGATTTTTACTCCCCTAACTTAGTATTATGATTGTTATGCTTTAGAATCGGTAGTTACGGGCTTGGGGGAAGGTTTGGCTTGACCTATAGAGGAAGAAACCGGTGTAACAAGGGTTCTAGGGTGTAAAAATCTTGGGTTTTGTTTATAATTACCTATTCATGATTAATTTACCATAATTTGCTAAATGTAACCATAAAAATGGTGATTCTAGATGAATTAATGGTGGGAAAGCCCGAGAATGGGTGGAATGATCATGAGTTTGGCCTGGGGAGTGGGATTTGGGTATAATCCAGGGGATATTTAGGCCACATTGATTAATTTTACTATTATGTGGTTGTTTTTAGACCAAGGGAAAGCAAAAGCTTCAAGAAACATAAAGGCTCCGGTCCAGTAGAGCTTTCAGGATAATTCGAGGTAGGTGATGGTTGACTATTTTTCCAGAATGAGTTATATGTGTATATTAACTATTACATAGTATTTCTATACATTTAATGTTTAGGGAACAAGGTAAATTATGTGAAATGATATCTGGTTGTTAACCTTGTGCAATGAACTTGTTTAATGCTAGTTGGGTTTACAAGTGTGGTTGTATTCATTGTGTCTATCTGTGATTCTTTGATTGGCTCGGGTATCATTCCCCGTATGGGATATCTATCGATTGGCTTGGGTACCTGATGAACCCTCAAATCATGCTCTCTAAGTAGGAGGCCACGACGATCGTGCAGCAAAACAAAATTTATTAACCCAACGAGTGTCGGGGTCGTACCCAAGGGACTTGGGGTAACTATATATCAATTGTAATAGATTGAGTTCAAGGTAAGAGTAATTGCTTAAAACAACAAGTAAAAGTATGGGGGAATTGGGAATGTTGTCACTATAATCACAATTCAATTCAAAAACCAATAAAACTAAAGCAGATGTACCAAGTCGACTAGATGACTACGGATGCATATCCGATGGGGCTTTGTCTATGGGATAGGGTGATTATCAATTCATACCTATTCTCACTTAATGACATGAATAGCATTGGTCATGGGTAAGATTTTCTTATCTCTCGATCAACAATCTTATATCCGATGATCTCGGTTAGAGCATCATTAGTTTGATCAATAAACAACCAATCTAGCTTGGGTAAGTCATACCATCTCTAGCTTAGAATCTTAAATGGGAGAATCCGACTATAAGGGCTATTCCTAGCCTCAAATATTAGTGGAATCCCAAGTTCCCACTAGTAATTTCACATCCACAACTATGAAATCCTTTCTCAAGCAATCACATAGTCAAGTAATGTAAATTAATGTTTGCAACCACTAATTTTAGGATTAAAACTTGGTGAAATTACTAGACCCATGTCAATTAAGCAATTATAAGCAAGAACAGATAACACTCACTCCCATTTCTTAAGCACCCATCATCAATACACCCCTAGACAAGAGAATTTAGTCACTCATGGTGAGAGAGAAGGAGATACCAGTTGGGTAATTCAAAATCCCTTCCATTAGAGCTGAATCTCAAGTTCTAGATTCAATTTGAGTACACAAGTGTTAACCAAGAGAAGTAGATTGAAACCCTCTTCTCAATGGAGGTGAAGAACTTGGTCTCTAAGCTAAAAACTCTTCAAAATATTCAGAATGATAAAAGTTACTTACAATTGTGCCTGAATAGGCCTTATAGTTTCCCAAAATATCACTAAGAATTAGGAAAAAAATTCCCTTTGGGAGGTGTGCGACGCAATGTGCGGTTCACACGTCGTGAAGTGCACATCGCACACTGCGTCCGTTTGAACCAGTGACTTCAGCTAGAATTGGGAGCTCTGTGCAATGGGGTGCGGTTCGCATCTCAGGAGCATCGTACAGCGACCACACCTCGTGACAGACTCTTCAGTGACTATATGATCTTGTGCGGAGGAGGTGCGGTTCGAACCTCGGCCTGTGCGTGTCGCATGGACACCACATCTCCTGTCAGAATCTTCAGCCTTTTCAAACATTTCACACTTCACTCCTTTTGAGCTCCTTTTGGGTCCATTTCCTTGTTTATCATCATTTATCAAAAGTAACTGCATAGACATTAATAAAGGCCATAAGAACCTCTAAATCTATTCAAAACATAGCAATGATTCATGGATATAGGCTCAATAAGTTGGTAGATTACCGACTTATCAAACCCCCAAACTTGAACTATTGCTTGTCCTCAAGCAAGATACTTACAAGACAAGGAATGAATTATGATCTAGGCTTAATTAAGGCACAAAAGACTACTCTACACTAAAAACTTAAGAAAAAGAATAAACAAAAGACTCAAACAACTATGCTTATCTCAATTTGGACCACCACAAACTCAAGACAATTGATTATTTCAAAACCTTTTTCAAAAGGACATCATTTCTCATTTAAAATCAAGGGAATTTTTGCCATTCAAAACAAGACATTTAAGCTTCTCAAGTCATTGGCATGGACCGTCAAGCTTTGCCTCGAGATTTGCCACACAACTTGTCTCATTCATTCACCTCAATTGAAATAGAGACTCTATGTTTCAATTCGAGTGCATGATGCCACTCACCACAAGAGAGAATCTCACTCACAATCATTCAATTCATAAAACACGGGATTATAGGAGAACCAAGAAGACTCTCACTCTCTCAAGGAAGTTCAAGTGCATACGCGTTGAACCATAGGCTTTCCCTTCATGTATATCTCCACTAATGTAGGGTAGCCAAACTCGGAATCACCAAGGACTTGCGGGTCACGATGTTGGCTAGGGTTAAGGTGAGGATATCATTTGGTTCAAGTGACTATACCTCTCTAATGCTCTTTGTTTTCATTTCGAATACCGCTCACATTTTTCACTTTCAATTTCACCTTATTTCTCCCTCTCACAACTCAAGATTCCTCCTTTTTTCTCATGATCATTCAAATTCCTTATACCGTCTTCACTTGGTAGCACCTATTTTTGCTTTTCAATTTGCTATTGGATTGATATTTTGGAGCAATTTTCATTTTGACATTAAGGTGCTACCTTACACTTGAAGTGCACTTCTTTTCTTCTCCTCATTTGATCACATGCACCCCCAAACTTAGGCATTTGCCTATGTTGTATTTTGCTTCTCCCCCAAACTTAGGCTTTTAGCCTACATTTCATTTTCAAACAATTAGGGAGGATTGGTGCCAAAATAGGGGTTCCAAAAAGGTAAAGGTGCTACAAGGTGCCAAAGAATGGTCATAAGCTCAAAAGGGGTTCACTAGGATTTGATGTCGTGGGAAGTCATTTGGGTGAAGTGGCTGTCAAAAAGGGCCTAGGGTCATCTTCCAAGCCCGGCCACACCTATAATTTCACCTTGAATCACATTTGGGGCAAGTTCTAGATGACACTTATGCACAAGAATCAAGGTAAAGCCTCACCACTCAAGGCATCATGCCACAAGACTTCTTTCATTAGTCTCACAATCAATTGGGACAAATGATTTTTGACAAGCTATTCTGAGTTCATTACACACTCGTTTGTGAGTCAATCAAGCCAAAGCGAGAGTGTGCAAGTCATGACAAGAGAATGCTTTTTCTCAAAAATTCATTTTCCTTCTTCCTTTTATTTTCAAAAAAAATTGCCACGAGAAATTTTTCGGTGGGCTCATTTCGAGAAAACCAACAACGGACTCGATTCTAAACTAAAATTTGGCATTTTCCCTTAAGAAAGTTGTCTCTCAATCTATCATAGGGAAACACCAACCCGATTTGACATAAAAACAAAAGAGAAGAAAAAAAATCAAAACTCTTGATCCTTGGGAAAGAAACGTGGTATTAAGAAAATCCTCGAAGTTCATTTCTAAACTACTATTAACAAGGTGATATCCGAATTACGCGCTCATGATTTATTTTAAAACAAGCCTCAGCGTAGGCCTTTAGCACATTTGCAAAGCACGGGTAGTAAGACAATGAAGCATGTAAGACTAACCCGGTAACACAATCTTAATCAATAAAAATCAAGCCTGGCAAGGGCACAAATAAGCTCAAGGTAAAACAAAACATAAAGTAAAACATAATCTAAAGGAACATCACAATTATCCAAATATGCCCGACAAGGTCCAAATAATCTAGCAGAAAAGAATATCAACAGGGCTCGACAAGGGAAATAAAAGCAATAAAATGCCCGACAAGGGCAATAAAATATCTCAAGCCCACTCACAGGCGCCAACACAAGCAAGTAAAGCCACCCCCTCCCCGTAAAAGGATCATTGCCTTCAATGCTCATAGTGCAATGGGAAAAAGGGTGGAACTCCCTAGAGGACAAGTCCTCATCATCAACATCGGCAGCTGCTTCCTTATTAGAAGCTCTCTCACTCAGGCCAGCACCACCCTTTCGGGAGTGCACGGAAAGTATGGAAGCATGGAGGGCCCTGTGAAAATCTGGATCCTGATCATCACCCAACTCTTGATCCTTATTGTCGGGCAACTCCTCATCCTCATAGGTTGAAAACAAGCTATCCAAGGGACCGGGAATGTAATGAGGTGGAGGTAAGGTGGTGAGATCTTCTTCTACCACCGGAGCTTTACCTTTCCCTTTTCGAACATCTTCCTACAAAATCTTGATTGACCCTTCAATGACATCGACCCTCTTGCATAGTGAGTTCAAGCTATACACCACCCCCTTGACTGCAGTCTTGATAGCCTTGTTTATCATTCCAGGTAGTTTGGCAGCTAGGTCAGCAAGCTGCTTCTCATGGTTATGAGTTTTGTAAACCATGTCCTAAAGGCTGCTTTTGGTCATTGAGGGGGCTGGGGCATGTGTACGTGCCTCGAAAGTAGCCCTGGAGGTGGATGAAGTGTCCGCCCTAGTACCAAGATCATCACTGTCAACTCCACTGAATTTATCAACCCTTTGCTTCTTAAACCTGAGGACGTCCCTGTCTATTTTTTTGTCAAGGTCAATGGTCCCAATAGCATGATTGAATTTGTCATAACTAAGGGTAGGGATATCGGCCTTGGCACACAACTTAGTTATCAGCATCGGAAAGGGGAAGGAGGCATTGCCTCGATGAGCTTTTCTCCTTATCACCATAGCCGCTATTTTTCCAAAGTTTATGTGCTCCCCTAACATAATGGCAACAATTAAAATGGCCCCCTATTGGGTTATCTTCTGATCATTTTGGTAACGCAAGAAGCAGTTGTGAATAAGATCATACCAAATACAAGCCTCGAAGATTAAGGACCTCCTTGGGATATCTCCCCTCATAGTTGTAACACTCCAGAAATTCTAAGCCAAATCTGAACTATCCTTCATGTGTTGATAGACCCAAAATAGATAAATTTTCTATGTATCTAAGTATTAAGACCTATTCTTAAGTTTTTGAAGGTGTATTAGATATGAATTAGGGTCATAAAGAACCTCTAGCTCAAAGTTGAGTTGAAAGCTTCCTTACCGATTGAGTTTTAGTGTAAGATTTTTCAAGGGTAAACTTCAAATGATCATAACTCCTAGGATATAAAAAGTTAGGCGGCTTAATACCCACAAAACTAAAGGTCTTTGAATCTTCTTTCCAACGCTATCTACCACGTATTAAGATGAGTCTGGAGTAAAACGTTATCAGCATTTTACTAAAATGTGTCTGTCTGTCAAAATGACAGACAGAAACCACGAGAGCCATCTACAGATCGTGGATCAAACCACGACCCATGGTTTGAATCTGTGGAATCGAACCTGCAGATTTGTTTTAGCCTGAGATTCACGAGTTTGATCCATGGGTCGTGGATCAAACCACGAAATATGGTTTCAACTTGTGGAAATGAGTCCAGAGCCCGAAAAAGTCCCCTGGAACCACGACTTTCATTCCATGGATCGTGATTCATTCCACGAGCTGTGATTTGTGTCTGTGGAAGCCTTTGACAAAATTTTCTAAAGTTTTTAAATTCTTTTTCCAGGGGTTGGTAATTTCCCACTCTTTTAACTCCTAAGTTAAGTCATTTTGGGCAAATTAGAAGGGTTTTTTCCCACTTAGCCTAAGTTCTCTTCCATTCTCTCAATCAAGTTTCAAGAGAAGAAAAGGGTCTCTATTCTCCAAGCTCCAAGCTAAGGATTCCATCTCCAAGTCTCCATCCTCAAGTCCCAAGTTAGAAAAGCTTCAATTCAGGTATGTGGGTATTCAATAAGGGATTTCTTTCACCCTTATGCCCAAAACCCATGATTTTTGTAATGATTTATGAATTCATGAAATTAGGGTTCTCACCCAATTTGGGTAAAAGTTATGGGTTTTATTTTAAAGAGAAAATGCATCAAGACCACCCTAAAGTTGGTTGACATTTGGAAGTAGACACCTAAACTTTACGGGGGTCCTATTACCCCACTAAACAATTTCAAACTGATACTATTACATCATTTTCGGATGAATCATAATTTTCAAAATAGAAGTGTTAATCACGCACCAATTATTATTTGACACGTGTTAAATTTATTTAATATGTATATTTTCCATTTTTAGTCTTTTTTTTCTTTATATTTTTTCCTTTTCTCTCTTTCCCCTTTCTCTCTCCTTCTTTTTGACTTTTTTTTTTCTCTTTCTACTTAATTTCTCCCTCCACAGATTGCAAATCCTTCATCTTATATAGATTTTTCTTCTTCTCCACCTAACCCCCCTCCCTTCTACTGTCGTTATAATCAATAAAAGTTTTTCAATTTTTTTTTCTTTACTACTTTTTAAACTTTTATTAAATAATTGATAGTAAAAATTAAAAAAAAACCGCTGAACAAATTTTACAAATTTGGGGATATCAATAATTAACTTATCTCATTTTTATATTATTTTTGCAATTAAGATTTTGAAAAGAATGATAGCAATAATATTAAAAATGAAGGTTTTGTAGAGAATCAATAAATTTTCAAAAATTCATAAATAGCTGAATTGAAGCTCGAATAAGAAACTGAATGATACTCCTAATCATCTTGAAATCTATTGGGTTTTACAAAATTATTTGAAATGTAAAAAAAAATGGGGATAAGAACTTGAAATTTAACAGAGTAAAATGAAAATGATACAAAAAAGTGGGTAGAGTTATGACGAAAATGGTGACATTGAAAGCTCTAAGGGTCCATCAAATTTACCAAGACGAAAGAAGGAAAAAAAAATAAGAAACAAAGTTGAGATAATAAGAAAAATAGAAAAATATATTTTATAGAAAAAAATCGTAAAAATAAAGTTATAGTCATTTTTGTGGGGTTTTCACGCTCTTTAAGAGAGTGGATACACTCTCTTGCCAGGTGGCCTAAAAATGATGTAATAGTTTCATTTAAAATTGTTTAGTGGGGTAATAGGACCCCCGTAATATTTAGGTGTCTACTTCCAAATGTCGACCAACTTTAAGGGGGTCTTGATGCATTTTCTCTATTTTAAAGTACCAATTCATGATTTCCCATCTATTACCCATATTTTAATTATGATTCCTTGCATGATTTCAAAAGCCCATATATTGATGATGAATTTTAGCACGATCTTATCGAATTGTATGTTTTCAAGCAAAATTAGCATGATTAGATAACATGGCCTCTATTATTATGAAATTGCAAGCCTAATTCTCCAAGTTATGAATTTAAAAAGAAAAGTATGTTTTGAATTGCTAAGTTTTAAGGATTTTGAAGTATGAACAATATGACATATGATATGTCTCTATGTTTTATGAAAGGTTTGGTATCTTGATGTGCCTACCTAAGATATGTGAATTGCATGGTACAGATGTACCCTTGTGCTTTTCAATAAGATTTGGCATGAGATTGTGCCACTATTAATTTATGAGTTCTATGTATGCATGTTTTTGGGAGTAGTATTTAGCACCGAGCGATGAGGGTTTGCTTACCCAAGTCCAAAACTACATTGCCAGCGTAGGTTATGAATCACCCAATGGGCTTATGAAAGTGGTACCACTCTATGAAATTAATGGTTTCCTTGCTTTAGCGGGGCATAAGACAGCTTTGCCAACTAGGGTTATATAGTTGGGTATGGTGGCCCATACTTTGGCAAGGTTCGGGCCAGATTTGCTAACTAGAGTTATATAGTTAGATACCATGTAGCTCACATGGTCTACTGTCGGTTATGATAAACTCCCGTAAGAAAGTTTTAATGCATCAAGTTATCTATTTCATGACTTAAGCTTTACTTATGGTATTTTCCCACAGAGGTTAGTTTTCATGAAAAGATTGTATTGACTCATTGCTTTCAGATTTCAGACTTACTACTTATGGCTTATGACTTTGACTTTATTTTCAGCTTATGATATTGCTTTGGGTCATTACATTACAAATTTTACTATTATCATATGATTTCAGCTTAAAGGATATTTTAAGCATGTTTTATCACGAATTATGCATGGTCTCAGTTTTAAGAATGTTTTCAAGTATATTTCATCATATAATATGCATATCTCACTTACTCAGTACATTCCATAGTACTGAACGCATACCTCTTTGTGTTGCATCCTATTATGATGTAGATCTTGTAGTCCGCTCCCAGATTTATGGCTAGTGGGTCAGCAGCACATCCAGCTAGCTTAGTGAATCCTCTTCCTTCGAGGTCTTCGAGTTTAGCTTCATTCAAGATTTTTAATTCTTTCATTCAATTTTCAGTATTTAGAGTTAGCTGGGGGTTTGTCTCAGCAGCTCATCAGTAGAAGAGGCTTTCAGATATAGAGTCGGATACTTAGCGTAATTCAGATTGTCATCTTTAGACTTATGTTATAGCAGATTAAGTTGCTCATTACTTCAGTTAAGCTTCCATACTTATGTTTTGTTCACTTTTTAAGTCATGCTAATGCCAGAGAGTTATCTTGAGATCACTTATGATCTTGGGTCCCGTGTTACGTCCAGGAGGTAGGCTCAGGGTGTGACAAACTTAGTATCAGAGCAATAGGTTCAAGAGTCCTAGGTTATTTGAAAGCCGCATCAAGTAGAGTCTTTTTCATAGGTGTGAAGCGCGCCACCTCTATGAGGGGGAGGCTATAAGATATTTTAGAAAAAACTTCACTTCTTTCATGATCAATGTCGTGTGATAGAGTTTAACTCTATTTATCCTCCAAACTTATGTGTTGTTCCTAGTTTCGCTGTCTATACCTCATATATGAAGTAGTAAATCTCAGATTATCTATCAGCGAGGTGCTCTCAAATTCTCCCCCAGAAACTTGTTACTAATTATTCTGTAAGAGGGAAATGTGTGTACCTAGATCTTTGGGTAGTTTTACCACCTGATAGATGTTGGGTTGTGTTGGGAAATCTCTCCACAGGCCGTCTATATCCTTTGGAGTCCTGTGAAGCCTGATAAGCTGCAAAAAATTCTCGCATAATTTCCTCATAGTACCCGCCGGGTACATCCTGAAAGGGCTGCTATTGTCGTTCAGCAAATTGCTAGTGCATGTTAGCTAGCTCATCCCCAACTTTGCCCAAATTAAAAAATTTCTCTGCATTGAATCCTCTATCTTTGTCACGTTTGTAGAGGGCTTTCATACCCTCTACTCCAAAATGGAGCCTCTCTTCTTTAGCAGCAGACCTTTGCCTAGGTTGGCTTCCAACATTTTGCCTATTTGAAGACATATTCAGCATACAAAGATTGTGAGCTAAAAACAGAAACAAAACCTAAAGAGAAGTTAGCAAACTACAAAGGATGAAATGCAAAAGAATTGGAAAAATAAAGTAGGTGAATGTTGGCTTTTGCGGACCACGTGCGAAATGCACCAGAGAGAGTACGTGTCGCATGTGCTATCGCACAAGCAGATTGAATCCTACAGGTATTTTCTGTCGAGGTGTGAAGCTAGTGCGATTCACACCATCAGGAGTGCGTGTCGCACCAAGTGTCACCCCTCAGATCAGTGACCTACTTTGTATTTTCAACATGGTGCGATGCCTTATTCGACCCGCACATCAAGATCTATGTGTCCCATTAGGAGCACACAATGGCACAATTGAAATTTTTGGTTCCTTATGTGCTTGTGAGTTTCACATGTGACCCATAGAGCAAGATGTGCATAGATACTGGGCACCCGACAACAACCCAATCAGCATTAAACAAGAGGGTCAAGGGGTATCATAACCATAACTTCCAGGTACTCAGACTTTCTCGGATTCTCATTGACACAACAGCAAGCAAGAAAGGAACTCAACGACTTCCCTTAAGATAGAAGTTACCCCGTCTAACATTGGGAACATCAAGCCCTCACTTGCACCACGAATATCCACAATTTCAGCAACAATTAACCCTCTCCCCGCACAAGATCATATACCCCAAATATAATGCTAAACAAAAACCATGGGTATACACTCAGCAAAATTCAACCTCAAGAGTCAATTTTTAATTAAAACCTCATGACAAACGATGATTTACCCTTAAGAACGACGTCACCCAATCTATCATTGGGCCAAATCATTCGTTCATCACAATTGGGTTACTCAAACTTCACCCCAACACATAATTCAAGGCTAAAAATCACTACCCATCAACATGCATTACTAAAATTAAAGTTCTACCAAGTTGACACATAGCAATATCATCAATACAACTTAGGATTGGGGACTTAAAATTTTCGGATCTCACCCAAAATTAACATGGCAATTCTAATAAGCATGCTTCACAATATGAGTTCCCAACCTTCATAGCAACAAGTATTTAACGTTGGGAAACTTACCACAAGTGAAGATTATAAAGAGAGGAGTGAAAATTGAAGCTTTTTGTTCTTCGATAACGATGACTCGCAAAACCTTCCCAGAGAAATAACTACAGCGGTGGTGATGGAATGGTGAGGATTATAGGTGAGATAAGGAGATGATTTTTGGAGAGGGTTGAGGGGTTTAGAGAGAGTTTTGGGAGAAAATTTTGAGGGTTTGAGGAAAAAGATAGTGGAAGAAGAAGAGAAAAGGTTGTTTTAAAAGAAAAAGAAGAAGAAAGGTCGGTTGGGTCATCTCCGGGTCGGATCGATCAATGGGTTAGGTCAATTAAAATTCAAACTAACCGCTGGTGCACCGCGAGATGCAATTTGCACCAGGCAAGGTGCAGATCACATGGCCTTTAGCATATGCCCCTTTTTTCCCCTGGGTTTTCCCAGGCATCTGTTTTACCATGCGATAGAGGTGCGACGCACACTTTGGCTCGTGCAGTCTGCATGGCCAACCGCATATTGCCTCCAAATTTTTAAATTTCCTTCAGGCATCTGTTTCACCATGTGATAGGCTGTGCGATACGCACAAATGCTTGTGTGGTCCACACAGTCCATCACACTGCCCCTTTTTGCCTTGCTTTCCCTTGTTCAATTTTTCCATCCATGCATTCCCTACAAAAATACCAAAAACAACAAAAGATAACCAAGAACAAATAAAGAAACTTGGGTTGCCTCCCAAGCAGTGCTTGATTTAATGTCGCGGCATGACGATACTACCTCAATCCTCAATTATTCTTTGGGTTGGCTATGGTGTCGCTAGGCAATGTCCCTTTCATCCTCGGGTTTATTTGGCTTGAGAGGTGGTTCATTTGGGCCTCAAGATTCTTGATTGAGGCTGAGTGGGAGCTCACAGTTTGGTGAAGTGTTGAGACCTCACTCTTTAGCTCGCTCACTCCCGTATTTATGGTGTCCACCTTCTTAAGAACCAAGGATAACATGTCCTCCAACTTGGATTGGCCAGGGTTGTTTGTGCCTGATTGGTAGGGAGAGTTCATCTTGTTTGGAGGGATATAGGGATTCTAACTCCGGTGATTGAAACCATCACCATCCTTGTCTTTATCCTGCCAATTTCCATCTCTTTCTTTGTCTCTAATCCAACCTTGGTTCTCCTCCCTCAGGCAATAATACCCGAGATGAGAACCCGCCGACACAAAACATAGCTTTCCATCTACCATAGTCATGAGCTCATTATCACTAGCTTTTATTTCTGGTGTACTCACTGCATTCACTATCTTAGCACTACCAACTCCCATCACATGCTTGGCCATCAAGTCAATTTGTGTTATCATTTTGGCCATTGTTTCATCTCGCTCCTCCTCTGTTTTCCTTGTTTCATTGATCAAGATGGATGAAGGTCCTCCTGAAGTTGGAACATCCACTTCTCTTGTATGCCAAGCTTGATTGGTCTTTGTCATTCACTCTAACAAAGTTGAGGTTACAAAAAGCTCTAAGTCCATGAAGGTACCACCTCCAAGATTGTCAGCCACCGATTTATTCATAGAGTTCAATGTTTGATAGAAGCTTTGTAGCAGCACATTGTTTGACAACTCGTGATTTGGACACAAGAGAAGCTTCTTTTTGAATCTTAGCCAAACCTCATGAAGAGGATCATCCGGGAGCTGCCTAAAGTTGGTGATCTCATCTCGTAGCTTGATCATTCAAGAGGGAGGAAAGAATCTCCATGTAAATGCCTCAACCAACTCGGCCCAAGATGTGATAGAGTCATCTGATAAATCTTCCAACCACATCGTGGCTTCCCCCATCAAAGAAAAAGGGAATAGGCACAATCGGATGGACTCTTGGGAGATATGTTGAAAGATGAACGGTTGGAAAATCTCCACAAAATTCTGAATATGTCGGTTAGCATCTTCATGTGTTACTTTACCAAATAGACCTTTCATTTGGATTAAGTGGAGCATGGTGCTAGTCATATGTAAAACAACATTTCCCACCGTGAGGGGTAGGCAGATTGCACCTACACCCTCTTGCATTATAGGCTCAGCCTCGTCGGCCTCCATGAAGTCGTCAACGCTCTCATTTTCATTGGCCTCGTTCATAGGCTAGCCTTCTTAATCACAACATAAACAACAAACAAAAGTAAAAGAATCAAACACTCTCAAGGTGACTTCAAAACAACAATCAAAAATAGCTAACAACCCAAGTCCCCGACAACGACGCCATTTTTGATGAACGCTCAAATCGTTCTCTCCAAGTAGGAGGCCACGACCATTGTGCAGCAAAATAAAATTTATAAACCTAATGAGTTTCGGGTTGTACCCAAGGGACTTGGGGTAGCAATATATCAATTGTAATGGATTGAGTTCAAGGTGAGAGTAATTGCTCTAAACAACAAGTAAAAAGATGGGGGGATTGGGAATATTGTCACTACAATCGCAATTCAATTAAAAAAAATAAAACTAAAGCGGGTGTAACAAGTTAACTAGATGACTAGGGATGCATATCCAATGGGGCTTTGTTTATGGTATAAGGTGATTATCAATTCATACCTATTCTTTCTTAATGACATGAATAGTATTGGTCATGGGTAAGATTTTCTTATCTCTCGATTAACAATCTTATATCTGATGATCTCAGTTAGAGCATCATCGGTTTGATTAATAAACAACCAATCTAGCTTGGGTAAGTCATACCATCTCTAGCTTAGACTCTTAAATGGGAGAATCCAACAATAAGAGCTATTCCTAGCCTTAAATCTGAGTGGAATCCCAAGTTCTCACTAGTAATTTCACATCTACAACTATGAAATCCTTTCTCAAGCAATCACATAGTCAAGTAATGTAAATTAATGTTTACAACCACCAATTTTAGGATTAAAACTTAGTGAAATTACTAGACCCATGTCAATTAAGCAATTATAAGCAAGAATAGATAACACCCACACCTATTTCTTAAGCACCCATCATCAATACACCCCTAGAAAAGATAATTTAGCTACTCATGGTGAGAGAGAAGGAGATACCAGCTGGATAATTCAAAATCCCTTCTATTAGAGTTGAATCTCAAGTTCTAGATTCAATTTGAGTACACAAGTGTTAACCAAGAGAATTAGATTGAAACACTCTTCTCAATGGAGGTGAAAAACTTGGTCTCTAAGCTAAAAACTCTTCAAAATATTCAGAATGATAAAAGTTATTTACAATTGTGCCTGAATAGGTCTTTTATAGTTTCCCAAAATGTCACTAAGAATTAGGACAAAAATTTCCTTCGGGAGGTGTGCGGCGCGATGTGCAGTTTGCACGTCGTGAAGTGCGCATTGCATACTACGTCCTATTGAACCAGTGACTTCAGCTAGAATTAGGAGCTTCGTATGAAGGGGGTGCGGTTCGCACCTTAAGATGTGCGCATTGCACAACGACCACACCTTGTGACAGACTCTTCAGTGACTATATGATCTCGTGCAGAGGAGGTGCGGTTTGCACCTCGGCCTGTGCGTGTCGCATGGACACCGCATGTCCGGTCAGAATCTTTAGCCTTTTCGAACACTTCACACTTTACTCCTTTTGAGCTCTTTTTGGGTTTGTTTCCTTGTTTATCATCATCTATGAAAAGTACCTGCATAGACATCGATAAAGGCCATAAGAACCTCTAAATCTATTAAAAACATAGCAATAATTCATGGATATAGGCTCAATAAGTTGGTAGATTACCGACTTATCAGTACCACGCCTGGTACAGGTTGTATAATGTTTGGCTTGGGTACCACACCTGGTACAGGTTTGTTTATACATGTTTGATTGTACATGTTTGCTTATTCTTCTTGTGTTGGTTTCATAAGTGAACCAGGTTGATTATTGTGATGCACTTACTTCCTATTGGCCCTTATGTGGCTGGGTTGCTGCTAAAGTGGATCTTGTGTAGATCGGGACTATATTGATTTAAGCACCATAAATAAGGTCTTAGGGATCCTTGGGTGGTTCGGGTTGCTTAGAAAAAGGGGTGGTTCGTATACATTGCTATTATTGTTGTGGTTTTGGATATGTTTCATGCAATTGGTAATTCAGGTTTATGACTGAGAGTCTTGGGTATATTCAAAGGCTGGAAGTTACATGTTATGTTTGGATTTACTGAGTTTTAGTTATTTGTCCATATTTCGTATGTTTGGAGCTGGCCGATGATCCTACCAGTGCACTGTTATTTTGTGTATTGATACTGCACTTGCTTTTCTTTTTGTAAGTGCAAGGCATATTTTGGTGGTTGCTATGCGACCTCAGTTGTAGTTTCGACGTTTTCAGAATCTAAGGGTGAGATGCTTCTTTCGGGCTTCCATGGGTTCATCTATTTTACTCCTAGACCATTGTTCGGACTCAGACTTCTTATTTGTTGGGGTTGCATCCCGTATTCTAGACTTAGTAGATGTTTTGATACATAACTTTCAGGTTCTAGGAGATATTTTCCTCATTGGTTTGTTTTGTTTAAACTTATAGACATGCGATCTTTCTTTTATTTATGAAACTGGTTTTAGCTATTTAACTTAGTTAAGGATTGGCTTGGTTACTTGGTTCGTTCACCGGGGATATTGGGTGGGTGCCACTTGCGGCAGTTTAGGTCGTGACATAATCAAGAGTGTATGTTTAGTACAAACACCTTCTGGGCTCAGGTATTTGTATTACCAAAGAAAATCCTTCAGTTTATTAAGGTAATTTGTAGGAGATACCTCAGGACAGGATTGACAGAACCTTCAAGGAAGACCTTGCTAGCATGGGAGAGTTTTTTCACCATATTCTGCTAGAGGAATGGGTATAATAGATATTCATAGTGGAACAGAAACACAATATGTAAATTGATTTGGTAGGTGCGTAAGAACAAAGAAAAGCCTTGGGTGGTTTGTATCCACATATACTATATAAAAGGGGATTCCCCTAGAATGAGTGTCCAAAGAATGACTCATAGATGGTCCAAAAAATCTTTAAAGCTCAAAAATATATGCAAGAGGGAGGTCTCACCTTGAATGATACTTTTTCTGTTCCATATTAGTTGGTCACTATACTAAAAATAGTTGTCCCATATTAGTTGGTCACCTTACTAAATTAAAAAAGCATTAATTAAATCTTTCTCATATTATCCTTGCAATTAATTCTTTTTGAAAGTGTTCACACTTATTTGTAAAGTTCCAAAGAAGTTTCTTAAGGGTTGAATTAGTAAAACTACCTTCTTATTTATGATTTCTTAACATGCGTGTAAAAAAGAAAGTGATCAACTAATATGGGAGGGAGGGAGTATGCAACATATGAACATCGTATCAATTAAAAGAGTCTACCAAAGCTCCAATGAGTTCAGCCAAAAGTGAACTGGAGGAAATTAGTCTATAATAACGAAGGTTCAACAAAGTGGATTTTTATCCTAAGGATGGCCCTCCATGGAAGGCTAGATACGACAGACAAGATGAGTGCATGGGATATTACTTCAGACGTCTTGTGTCCTCTATGCAACACTGAAGATGAAACCCACCAACATTTGTTCTTTAAATATGGTGTAGCAAGAAGAATATGGATAAGATTATTGAAATTGAAGGGTGTAACTAGAGCTAATATGGACTGGCAAGCTTAGGTAAACTGGGCAATCAAGTTTGGTAGTGGAAAGAGAAGTGGTGCAGTAATCTACAAGATCACGCTTGCAACTATTGCGTATCATGTTTGGCAAGAAAGAAATATGAGAATTTTTTAGAAGAAGGCTAGAGATGAGGATGTCATCCAGAGAGTGATCATCTAGGAGGTATACTATAGGGCAATTTTGAACCCTAAGATCAGAGGTTATTTGACTAGATTGAATACGTATCCTCCCTAATGAATTATGTAAAGTAGATAGCCAAAAGTCATGTAGATAGTTGTGTCATGGCATGAGACACTAGGGTTTGTCCAATCGATGGGACTTGCTTTCCTTCCTAAAGGAAGTTAGCCACAACCGGTAGAAATGACTGACTGAAGATAGAGAGAGATCACCTCCATTCTCTGATAGTAACACAGTAAAGCCAAAAATTTGATTCACTAGCATATGAAACAAAACAAGTGCAGGTAGAGTAGTAGATTGTTTTTTTGACTGAGTGTACATATTCCCATTTGGTAAAAAAAAAAATTTACTTACCAAGAAAATAGATATAGATTTGATGTCATGCCCCGAGGCTACCCCCTAGACATAACACGGGATCTGGAATACAATTGCCCTAGATTAACCCTTGGTCATAGCATACTCAAGCAAACTAATAGATAAGCGGAAGCATAATAAGAAGATTCAAAATCAACATATAGATAACCGAGTCAAAATACATACATCTCCAAGGAAGAGACTCGAATACTATCCATGTCTGGAAACCCTCTATACATAACATAAGGAGTTGCTAGGACAAGACTCTAGCTACCTCAAAATACGGAAGTAAATAACCATAAACTAACTAATATCATAACTAGCTCTCGAACTATGAAGACTCAACAACAACGGATTGGGATTGGCCTGAAATCTCTAGCCACGTGTCTGAGGGAAGGAGCATGAATTTGCTTCATCAAGAGGATGCAGCAAAAAATATGCGTCAGTATTATAGGATGTATCGAGTATGTGAGCTATGCATAATCATGTTGAAAACATGCTTAAAACGTGCCTAAAACTGAGTTCATGCATAAAAAGGGATATCATAAGTAAATATCATAACTTGAATAGTAAACATGAGATAAGAATCAAAACTTCAAAATAGATTTCATAAGCTTAAACAAGTCAAAAGATTCTTAAGAGAGTTTTTTATAACCGACAATAGACCATGCGAGCTTCATGGAATCTAACTATATAACCCTAATTAGCAAAGCTGACTTGAACCGTGCCAAGGAACGAGTCACCATACCCAACTATATAACCCTAGTTGGCAAAGTTGTACTAATGCCTGCTAAGCACAGGACACCATGATTAATATGTGGTACCACTCTCATAAGCCCATAGGGCACTTTATTTCATAACCTACGCTGGCAATGTAGTTTTGGACTTGGGTAATCGAACCCTCATCGCTTGGTGCTAAATAATAATCCCAAAACATGTACATATAGCTCATAATTTATAGTGGCAAAATCTCATGCCAATTATTGTTGAAAGCATGAAAACACATCGGGTATCATGCAATTCTCATTTCATAAGTTCTTGAAGCTTAGCATAGCCATAATTCAAGACATACTTTTCTTTCTTAAATTCATACTTAAAGAATTAGGCATGCAATTTCATAAATACATAAACACATGTTATCTAAACATGTGAACTTTCACTTGAAAATATGCAATTCAATGAAATCATGCTAGAAATCAACTTTAGTGTATGGGCTTTTGAAACCAATTAAGGAATCTTATTCAAATCATAAATTAACCATGAGAAACCATGAATTGGTGCATAGAAACTGATTTCATAAGCTTTCCCCAATTTAGATCAAAACCCTAATTTCACAAGTTCATAATTCAAAATAAAAATTGGAGGTTTTGGGTACAAGGGTGGAAGGAACCCATTGTTGAATACCCATATACCTTGATTGAAGCTAACCCACTTGAAATTGAAAAGACTAGGAGACTTGAACTTGGAGCTTGAGAGAGTTCTTTTTCTTTTTGGGAGATG
This sequence comes from Jaltomata sinuosa, assembly GCA_003996215.1. Taxonomy (NCBI): domain Eukaryota; kingdom Viridiplantae; phylum Streptophyta; class Magnoliopsida; order Solanales; family Solanaceae; genus Jaltomata; species Jaltomata sinuosa. Next base: position 190,451 of record QJPP01001910.1, on the reverse strand, counting down.
AATGAGGTAATGAGAAGGGACTTAGGCTAATAGGTTTAGAAGTCATGCTTATAAATTGCCAAAATGACCTCACTTAGGATTTAAAAGGGTGAGTAATGGTTGAAATATCCCTGGGACTTAATTAAGGAAAAAGTTATTTTAAAATTTGGGTTCAGGTTCCACGGGTCCCTTCCACAGACCGTAGAACTAACCATGGCTTGTGGACTGGAGTCGTGGTTCCTGAGCCAAAATTTCAGGCTGCGTATGGGGTCTTACGATTTAACAGGATGACTCATGGAAACTTCCATGAGTCATAGGACCAACTCGTGATTCTAGGGAAATAGACTGCCCTCAGTCTGAGTTCCACGGGTGGTTTCCATGACTCGTGTAACTAACCACGACCCATAGACTCTACTCATAGTTCTCAGACCAGAGGTGGGAGCTGCAAATATGGTTTCATGAGTCACTTCCACGAGTCGTAATCCCTTCCATGAATCATAGACTTGACTTGTGATTCCTAGAAGTTTCAAAAAATTTAGAGTTTTTAAGTTTAAAAGCTGGATCAAATTCTGGGGTGTTAAAAATATCTCCCCCTTGGAATCATTCGTCCTCGAATGAAGAATAAGCAAGGGAAAACTGAAGAGAAAATATCCCAACCAGTAACAAAACATGGAAATCAAGGAATAAACATGAAAATTGAAATTCTCAACTTAAAACTTGATTGAATCAACTTCGAAAATATGAATGCATGCTAGGATCATGAGAGAAACTAATGGAATATGATCGGAGGAACATACTAAGGAGGAAACTATTACCTCACGCTGAAATGGAATCGGAAGGAAAGAGATGAGGGTACTTGGCTTTCATGGCTGATTTCGCTTCCCAAGTAGCTCCTTTAACAAACTGATTTCTCCAAAGAACTTTTACCGAAGCGACTTCTTTATTTCTCAACCTCTGAATCTGACGATCAAGGATCTCCACAGAAACCTCCTCATAAGTGAGACTATCCTTTACATCTATGTCCTCTAAAGGAACAATCAAGGTCGGATCACCAACACACTTCTTCAACAAGGAAATATGGAAAACTGGATGAACCGCTTCTAACTCTGTTGGAAAATCCAACTCATAAGCAATGCTACCAACTCTCCTCAGAATTCTATAAGGACCTACAAAACGGGGACTAAGATTCCCTTTCTTGACAAACTTCATCATACCCTTCATGGGTGACACTTTCTGAAAAATCCAATCATCAACTTCAAATTCCAATTTTCTCCTTCTCACATTCGCATACGATTTCTGTTGACTCTGAGCGGTCTTCAACCTTTCCCTAATGAGTTGAACCTTCTCCATAGTCTCATGAACCGAATCGGGACCAATCAAAGCTGCCTCACCTACCTCAAACTAACCAATAGGAGATCTACACCTCCAGCCATAAAGTGCCTCATAAGGAGCCATATGGATGCTAGAGTGAAAGTTGTTGTTATAGGCAAACTCGATAAGAGGTAAGTGATCATCCCAATTACCTTTGAAATCAATCACACAATCTCTAAACATGTCATCCAAAGTCTGAATGGTACGCTCTTCCTAGGCATCTGTCTGAGGGTGAAAAGTTGTGCTAAGCTTCACTTGAGTACCAAGAACTGTCTAAAATGATCTCCAAAACTGAGAAGTAAATTGAGTACCTCTATCTGAAATGATGGACAATGGGACACCATGCAATCGGACTATCTCCCGGATGTAGAGTCTGGCATAATCATATGTTGAATCTGTAGTCTTAACAGCCAAGAAGTGGGATGACTTCATCATCCGATCGACAATCACCCAAATCGAATCGTGTTGCCTTTGAGTACGAGGCAAACCAGTAATGAAGTCTATATTGATCGCTTCCCATTTCCAAGTGGGAAGGTCAATATCCTAGATCATGCCACCCAATCGTTGATGCTCCACCTTCACTTGCTGACAGTTGGGAAACTTAGCCACAAAATCGGTTATGTCCCTCTTCATGTCATTCTACCAAAAGACTTCTCGTATATCACGGTACATCTTGGTGGCACCAAGGTGAATGGAATATTTGGAACTATGAGCGTTAGTCAAAATCTATTGTCGCAACCCATCTACATCTGGCACACATAGTCGACCCTGATAACGAAGCACACCATCTCCCCCTTGGGAGAAAACCTCAACCCTCTGCTGATGGACTGCACCCTTTAGCTGAAGCAAAATAGGATCGATGTCTTTCTTTGCCTTCACTTCTGCTACCAAGGATGATTCGGAACCATTCTGTACAATAACACCACCTTCTGTCGAGTCCATAAGGCGAACTCCCAACCGAGCTAGCCTATGAACTTCCTTAACTAATTCCTTCTTCCCTTTTTCGACTGAAGACACACAACCCATCGACAATCTACTAAGTGCATCCACCACAACATTTGCCTTACCCGAATGGTAAAGTACACTCATGTCATAATCCTTAAGAAGCTCAAGCCATGTTCTTTGTCGCAAATTCAATTACTTCTGAGTGAACACATACTGAAGACTCTTATGATCGGTGAATACATCCACGTGCACCCCATACAAGTAATATCTCCAAATCTTCAAAGAGAAAACCATGGCTGCTAGCTCAAGATCATGAGTAGGGTAGTTCTTCTCATGAACCTTAATATGTCTAGATGCATAAGTAATCACTTTACCACGTTGCATCAAAACACAACCCAAACCAATCCAAGAAGCATCGTAATACACAACAAAGTCATCTAGGCCCTCAGGTAGAGCTAACACTGGAGATGTGGTCAATCTAGTCTTCAATTCCTGAAAGTTCTTCTCACACAAATCAGACCACTGAAATTTTACCTTCTACAGAGTCAATCGAGTCAAAGGGGCAGCAATGGAAGAAAACCCTTCCACAAATCTCCTGTAGTAACCAGTCAAACCCAAAAAGCTTCTAATATCAGACGTGGAAGTGAGTCTAGGCCAGTTCTTTAGTGCCTCAATCTTTTGAGAATCAACCCGAATACCATCTTTAGTCACAATATGACCCAGAAAAGCAACAGACTGCATCCAAAACTCACACTTTCTAAACTTAGCAAATAACTGACGGTCCTTGAAAGTTTGTAACATAACTTTCAAATGGTCTGCATTCTCCTCCTCACTCCGGGAGTAGATAAGGATATCAACAATGAAAACAATTACAAACATATCCAAATACTTCTTGAACACACGGTTCATTAAATCCATAAAATCTGCAGGAGCATTCGTTAGACCAAAAGACATAACAACAAATTCATAATGACCATACCGAGTCCTAAAGGCTTTCTTCAGAATATCACACTCTCGAACACGAAGATGATGATAACCGAATCTAAGGTCAATTTTTGAGATGAAACTAGCACCCTGAAGCTGATTAAACAAGTCATAAATCCTAAGAATGGGATACTTATTCTTAATGGTGATCTTGTTCAATTGACGGTAGTCAATACATATTCTAAGAGAACCATCTTTCTTCCGAACAACAAAACTAGGGAACCCCATAGAGAAATGATAGGCCTGATGAAACCCTTATCAAGAAGATCCTTCAACTGATCCTTCAATTCCTTAAGTTCCACAGGAACCATTTATAGGGAGGAATAGAGATAGGATTCGTATCTAGAAGAAAATCTATCCCAAAGTCGATTTCTCATTCAGGAAGGACTCTGAACAAATCTTCGAGAAACACTTCTAGGAACTCATTCACAATGGGAACATACTAAAGAGATGGGGTTCTGGACTCCATGTCCATGACCCAAACTATATGATAAACATAACCCTTAAAAATCATCTTCCTAGCCTTAAAATAAGATATAAAATGACCTTTCGAGGATAGAGGACTACCTTACCACTCTAAGACAGATTCATTTGGAAACTTGAAACTGACAACCTGAGTATGACAATCAACCAAAGCATAACAAGCATACAACCAAACCATACCAAGAATAACATCAAAATTAGTCATCTCCAACTCTACTAAATCCACTGAAGTGACTCTATGAAGGAATGAGATCAGGGTAATTTTGGTAGATTCTTTTGGCTGGGACTGACTCACCAACAAGAGTAGATGTAAAAAACTGTTCTAAAAGCAATTCAGGACAAATTTTGAATTTACACGCTACATAAGGGGTCACAAAAGATAGGGAGGCTCCGGCGTCCAACAAAGCATACACATCTAGAGAGAAGACTTTCAACATACCAGTGACAATATTAGGCGAGCTCTACTAGTCCAGGCAAGAGGACATATCATAAAGGCAGTTCTAGCGCTAACCACCAAAACTAGAAGTTGTGCCCTGCTGGGTTGGTCGACCTCATGAGGCTGCTGGAGCAGACTGAGCCCTACTACCTCCCTGTCCCTTCTTAGATGAAGGGAAATCCCTAATCATGTGACCAAACTTACCACACCCAAAGCAACCACATGATCCAGCTAAACACTCACCGAGATGATTCTTCCTACACTTGGTACAAACGGGGAAAGAAGGCCTCTTTGCACCACTCCCCTGAGAAAAAGAGCTTGCACTTCTACCAGACTGATCATAACAGAGCCTGGAGGCCTGAGAAGGAGAACTATCAGTAGAATGCACAGGTCTTGATGACTTCTTCTGAAAGGAAGAGTGATGTCCGCTTCCGAACTTCTGATGGCTAAACCCCAAACCCTCAGATTTGGCTCTTTTGTTCTCTCTAGCCATCTCCCTAAGGTTGTCTCCCTCGATCTGGTGAGTATGGGTCATGAGTCTAGAGATGTTCATATCACTCATCAACATAGCAGACTGATACTTTTTATTCACCATATCTGAAACCCCATAGATAAACTTACTCATCTGATCCTGCGGGTCAGCTACCATAGAGGGGGCATACCTAGACACTGAGTAAACTTCAAAATGTACTCTTGGACTGACATCGACCCCTGTCTCAAGTTCATAAACTCCTCAGCCTTCGCTTGCCTCAACTATCAGGGAAAGAACCGGTCAAGGAAGGATCTCTCGAAACACTCCCAAGTCATAGGGACCTCGTCTCTAGCTCTAGCTTCCTTCCATTGCATAAACCAAATATGAGCCACGTCCTTGAGTTGATAGGGAGTGAGCTCCACACAATCAATATAACCCACTTGCATAACATCGAAGATCTTCTTCGCCTCGTCAATAAAGCTAAGTGGGTCCTCACCCACCTTTGAACCCCAAAATTCAGGTGGGTTCATTTGGACAAAATCATGAACCCAGGCCGCTACCCTACCTTGAGGGTGGATGGGGATAGGAGTTGGTTGATTGTCCTGAGCGGCCATGGTCTGGGCTAGCAAATGGATGGCATTCCTGAATTCCTCATTCGTGACTTTGGGGGCCAGAACTGGAGGATCAGCATTTCGAGCAGCTCGATGAGGTATCGCACGTCGATGCATAATATGAAACGTATAAGGAAAGGATTAGAGGGGTATTAGAGTTAAGCTCTATCGCAAGATATGATCATGAAAGAAGTGAAGCTTTCTAAGACACCTCATAGCTTCCCTCTCATATGTGTGGCACACTTCATACATATGAAAGAGACTCTACTCGATGCGGCTTTTAGACATCCTAGAAGTCTTGAACCTGAGGCTCTGATACCAAGTTTGTTATGCCCCGAGGATACCCCCTAGACGTAACATGGGATCCAGAACACAAGTTCCCAACCCTTGGTCATAGCATACTCAATCAAACCAATAGATAAGAGGAAGCATAATAAGAAGATTCAAAATCAACATATAGATAACTGAGTCAAGAGACATACAACTCCAAGGAAGAAACTCGAATACTATCCATGTCTGAAAAGCCTCTACACATAACATAAGGAGTTGCTAGGACAAGACCCTAGCTAACTCAAAATACAAAAGTAAATAACCATAAACTAACTAATATCATAACTAGCCCTCGAACTATGAGGACTCACCAACAGCGGACTGGGATTGGCCTGAAATCTCTAGCCACGTGTCTGAGGGAAGGAGCCTGAATCTTCATCATCAATAGGATGCAGCACAAAATATGCGTCTGTACTATAGGATATACAGAGTATGTGAGCTATGCATAATCATGTTGAAAACATGCTTAAAACTGAGTTCATGCATAAAAAGGGATATCATAAGTAAATATCATAACTTGAATAAAACTTTGAAATAGATTTCATAAGCTTAAACAAATCAAAAGATTCTTAAGGGAGTTTCTTATAACCGATAATAGACCATGCGAGCTATATGGAATCTAACTATATAACCCTAATTAGCAAAGCTGACTTGAACCGTGCCAAGGAATGAGTCACCATACCCAACTATATAACCCTAGTTGGCAAAGCTATCCTAATGCCCGCTAAGCACAGGACACCATGATCAATATGTGGTACCACTCTCATAAGCCCATAGGGCACTTTATTTCATAACCTACGCTAGCAATGTAGTTTTGGACTTTGGTAATCGAACCCTTATCGCTCGGTGCTAAATAATAATCCCAAAATATGTACATATAGCTCATAATTCATAGTGGAAAATCTCATGCCAATTCTTGTTGAAAAGCATGAAAACACATCGGGTATCATGCAATTCTCATATCATAAATTCTTGAAGCTTAGCACAGCCATAATTCAAAACATACTTTTCCTTCTTAAATTCATACTTAAAGAATTAGGCATGTAATTTCATAAATACATAAAGACATGTTATCTAAACATGTGAAATTTCACTTGAAAACATGCAATTCAATGGAATCGTGCTAGAAATCAACTTTAATGTATGGGCTTTTGAAACCAATTAAGGAATCTTATTAAAATCATAAATTAACCATGAGAAACCATGAATTGGTGCATAGAAACTGATTTCATAAGCTTTCATCAATTTAGATCAAAATCCTAATTTCACAAGTTTATAATTCAAAATAAGAATTAGGAGCTTTGGGCACAAAGGTGGAAGGAACCCAGTTTTGAATACCCACATACCTTGATTGAAGCTAACCCACTTGAAATTGAAAAGACTAGGAGACTTGAACTTGGAGTTTGAGAGAGTTCTTTTCCTTTTTGGGAGATGAATGAGGTAATGAGAAGGGACTAAAGCTAATAGGTTTAGAAGTCATGCTTATAAATGGCCGAAATGACCTCACTTAGGAGTTAAAATAGTGGGTAATAACTGAAATACACTTGGGACTTAATTAAGGAAAAATTTGTTTTAAAATTCGGCTTCAGGTTCCACGGGTCCCTTTCATGGACCATAGAACTAACCATGGCTCGTGGACTAGAGTCGTGGTTCCAGATTCAAAATTTCAGGCTACGGATGAGGTCTTACGGTTTAACAAGATGACTTGTGGAAACTTCCACGAGTCGTAAGACCAACTCGTGATTCCAGGGAAATAAACTGCCCTCAGCCTGAGTTCCACGGGTGGTTTCCACGACTCATGAAACTCACCACGACCCATAGACTCTACTCGTAATTCTCAGACCAGAGGTGGGAGCTGCAGAGATGGTTTCACGAGTCACTTCCATGAGTCATGATCCCTCCCACGAATCGTAGACTTGACTCGTGATTCCTAGAAGTTTCAGAATTTTTAGAGTTCTTAAGTTTAAAAGCTGGATCAAATTCCAAGGTGTTACATTTGAGCTGAAAAAAGTGTATTCCTAATCCAAAAAATAGTTGATTGTAAGATTCAAAAAATCGCATATTAATTCCTGAAACAAAAGGAGCAATCACAACATCATATTTAATTAGTGCAAACACTCTTGAGAGCAAAGAGCTACTAAGTAACTTTTTTGCTTAATTATCTAGCACTCAAAGTTTTTTGCATGAAATTTGGCAGATGATAAGCCCTTAAATCAACCACGGCTAGTATTTTGTCATTTATCTGATGTAATACACAACTAGATAGCGCAAAAACTTCTTTTCTTATTTTTTCCTAAAAATTAAAGAATAAAATTAGGAAAAGAGAATCACCAGAGAAAACAAACCTCAACTTCACTAGCCTCATACTCCAGCTTCCTCTGTTGTCTCACATTGTGCTACATCTTTAGTTACTTCATATTTTCCCCGATCACACTGTGCAGTTTTGAACCCGTGGATTAGTGGCTACCATTGAGAAATAACCCATTGCCTTTTCTATGAGAAGAACTTCAAAGGCATCTTCATCAATGATGATGCTCAAAAGTACTCTCTCGAAGGAGGTGGTAGTGATCGTCAAGCAAAATAATAAGTAACCCAATAGGATATCAGGGTCGAATCCATGGAGAATGGAATGATAATTCACTAAAAGATTGTCAAAAAGTAATCACTAAGGTGAGTCGATGTTCAAGAAATTTAAAGTAAAAGTTGGAGGAAAAGGAAATGGGAATTAACTAAATCGCGATTTCAACAAGAGAGTAATGTAAATACAAGTTGTTTATCAAAGAGAAAGAAGACTAGGGGTATGCTTCCGATGGAATTTTACAATAGGTTAGGGACTTAATTAACTATGCAAACTCTCTATTCAAGGTATGGGTAGCATTGGTTCGAGCTATATTTTGTAGTCTCTCGACCCTCCAAATATATGTACTATGGTTTTTGCTCAAGCACCATAGTTTTACCTTAAACCAACCAATTCAATGCTTGGGGGAATCACACTATTTCTAGCTTAGATTCTTAGATGGGATTTTTTTTTTGATTAAGCTATTTCTAGACTTAATCTGTGGTGGAAATTCCAAATTCTCACTATTGAATTCCTATTTGAATTATGAACCTTTCTTTCAAGCAAGAACACAATTAAGAAAACTCAATCAATATTTGCAACCATCAATTTTATAATCAAACCTTGAAGAATTCAATAGACCCATACCAATTCATCAATTATAAGCACAATTAATCAAGACCCACACTCAAATTCAAATATCCATCATGCACATACCCCTAGATAAGGAATTTAGCTACCCATATTAAAGAAATAAGAAGATATACCAAATGGGTTATCCATAATTCCATTCATATTCAAAGCTAACTCCAAATCCAAGCTCAAATCCTTACAAAAATGGTGATTTCAATTGGAGAAGATGAAGAGAGAAGAGTGTACTCTCAATATTTTCCTCGGAGAAAGTAAAACTAAAATTATGTATCTGGTACACACTCCAAAATGGGTTTTAGAAGTCTCTCAATATGTCACTTCGTTTTGGATAAGAAATACCCCTTGGGGCTGGTGCAAGGCGATGTGTGATGGCACGTGCGATTGCACCTTCAATTGTGTGGCTTGCATCTACTTCCTTATCCAACTAGTGAGGTATGTTGCTTGTGTGACGAGGTGCGATGGAGGTGCAGTCGCATGCCGCATTATGCGGCTCGCATGTCGGTCGTACCTCTCATCAGATTCTCTCTTTTTTGATCACCTTTACACTTTAACTCTTTTTGAGCTTTTTGGGTTCAATTCCATTATTTTCTTCTCTTGATCAAGAGTAGCTGCATTTTTATCAATAAAGGCTATAAGTACCTCTAATTCTCATAAAAACATGGCAATAATTCATGAATAGAGGCTCAATAAGTTGGTAGATTACTAACTTATCAATCAACTAATATTTTCTCAATGAAATCTTTATATCTTGCCACAAAAGCAAAATACTAGTTTGATGTAAATGAATTAAGACGAAGCAACAAACTATGATACAAGTTGCATGATTCCAGTATCTGACTTAAGCTTGTTCACAACCTTAAACTCACCATGGAAAATCATGGAACACACATGTCGGATACAAGATAGAGAATCAATTGACAAAACTTACAGTTGATATGGATATCACTCATGGATGAGCTCATGCCGATAGGGGAAAAGAAGAAATTGTCCGTAAACCAATCAAGTTCAAATTCTTAATTTGCAAGTGTTTCAAGGTTATATTTGAGTTATGATCGCATGATTTCAAGATCTGAATTGAGTATCAAAAATTTAACTCAGTTCATGTCTCAACACTAGCGGGTACAAGATGGAAAATAAATTGACAAAACTTATTATTGATATGTGTCACCCATTGATGAGCTCCTACAAATAGGGGGGAGAATGAGAAGAAACATTTATTACTTTTGAAAGAAGACTTTGTAGCTAACATAAGGAGAGAATTATATAAATTTGTGAGATGATTTACTAATATTCCAAGGCTTCTTTCGTCAATCCAGTTTGGCAAAGCTATCTTGCCATTCATCTGCAAAAAATTTTTTGACAAACTACTTGTCAGCAAATGAAAGATGTGATTACATTTCAAAATAAAATTTAAAAAGAATATTGAATTTTTTTATATCAAGTTCTTTTGCAAGTCTCTTTCTCAGGCCAACAGTCTAGTTGTTCTATTACAAACAGAAGAAACATGTCCCTTTATAGGCAGTGTCCTGCATTTTATTCTCAAAGTACCATCTTTTCAGTTTGCTCCGCCAAAGTAATCCAAAAGATGAATAATTATTAGAACCACTTAAAATAATCAAAAATAAAATATTATTACTTTGTCAAGATCAAAGACAATAAAGCAGCAAAGAGCAAGATAGTCGCATATTCCTAGTCTGAAATGATCACAACATCCAACCATGAATTAATGCATCAAAGTCTTTAGCAAAGGGCTTAAAACTCTAGCACTCAATATTTTTCAAGAATTAAAAAGTCATGAGCCTATATCTCTACCACAGCTATTATCATGTCATTCATCACATGTAATAGACAAGTTAACACAAGATTTTATTACTTATTTTTCATCTTTTATCTTTAAATGAAGCACTTTCACTGTTTCATTTTATAAGATGTTCTGTCCTTTTTAGTCTATTCCCAAAAAAATGACATCTTTCTATTTTGGGAACTCTTTTAACTTTAAACTTTTTCATTTTACGTCCTCAATGACGTGATCTTATAGCCATAGAAATGTCAATGCTACGATTAAAACCAAATATTCTAAAGGGTACTTTTGGTACGTCCATGTCACGATCCAGACCGTCGTGAGTGGCACTCGCCCAACCCCCGAGCGAGTAAACCATCAACGACCCCAAACTTAACTGTTCTAACAGCGCAAAGCCAGTGTGTAAGAAAATAAACTAGAAATTCAATAACAATCTCAATACTATTATAAATAACCTATGGAAAATCCCTCCCTAGAACTTGAAAGACATCGCACCAAAACACTACCAAAAGTCTAGAATGCGGGGATGCAACCCTAAAATAAACAAGAGCCTAAGCTCGAGATAAGTGGGCTATAACTGAAATGAAAGAGACCAAGGTAGCTCGATCGAAGCAGCTCACCCTTGATGTCTGAAAGCGCTGGAACTAAGGTGAGGTCGCGTGTCAACCGCTGGAAGACTTCGTGTACTCACAAAAAGAAAAGCAAGTACAAAATCAGTACACAACCACCGTGTACTAGTAGGATCATCGGTCAGCTCCAATAAATATAATATGAACAGTAAACCATAACATAGTAAGGTACAGGAAATAAGTAGTAAGTCAATAATTAGCCAGATATTAACTCCCTCTCTTAGCATATTAACACATGAACCAAAAATATCTATTGACCACACCCAAAACAGTAATATATACTCTTTTCCACATAACCCGAACCTACCAAGGATCTCCCTAACCTCACCTAAGTGTTAGACATACAATCCTGGTCTACACTAAGACCAAACTCATATTTAAATAAATTACCCGACCTCTCATGGACCTTATGCAAATATCACAGTTCAAGAATACAACCCTATCCACTCATGGAACCATCAAAAGAAAATAGTAATGTAATTAAAGCAACCCATACCAGGCATGGTACCCGAGCTAACTATTAGAAATTCATGTACCATGCATGGTACCCGAGCAAACCGTCAGTAATTCCCATACCAGGCATGGTACCTGAGCCAATCATTAGTATACCCGTACCAGGCGTGGTAGCCGAGCCAACCCAATGTCATAACAAGTCTAAATCAATCACAACAAATGAACAAACATACTTATAAAACCAACAAGCAAACAAAAGAAGTTCATTTCTCAAGACTGATTGCCGAACAACTAGACATTCACAAATCATTCCCTAAACATGCAACTCGTACACTACTATGAAATAGTACGTGAACACATAATACATATTAGAAATTAACAACCATCATTTACCTTGAAATATTCCAAGCTCTACTCAACTTGAGCTTTTTCGTTTCCCAAAGTTCTTGTCGGTTCTGGGTCTAAAACAACACACAATAACCAAAATCAATCTTTATGGTTTACAATTTACCCGATTATGCAAAAATCCCAAACCCCAGGCCAACCATGGTCATCCTATCCTTTTATCAGGCTTTCTCACTATTAATTCACCTATTCTTACAATTTTTATGGATACATTTAGGGAACTAAGGTCACATGATCATAATCTAATGAAATCATCAACACCCAAGAACTTCTACACCTTAGAATCCCCTATTTACTCGGATTCTACCATCCTAGGTCATTCCAACCCTTTCTCCAAGTCTACCCCTAACAATTCTATTGCGTAGGAAAGATAGTACGGAGTTTGAAGAGTAGAATTCTTACCTTTAGGATGAAAATTGGTGGAAACTGATAAAAATCGCCCAAAACTGCCTTTCCCTTCTCCCAAAACGTGTTGAAGAAAATTGATTGTTTTTGGGGAAGTTTCTGCATTAAATCCTATCACTCTCCACTATAGCATTCGCTCCACTATAGCAGTACCGCAGTAGCATAATCGACTGCATGGATGAGGCTAACCGACGTTGACTTCCGTTGTAGCGATATTTTCTCCGCTATGGTGGAGGTTGCTATGGAGGTGTGTCAAATGCTACGGCGGTTGACACAAGACAAAAAGTCATAAAGTCCCCCAAATTGGTCCATTTTACAACACACTCATTTTTCTGATGTTCCAGAATAACCCCTTCACGTCAATCTAGATACCGGGAGTTCTACTTATCCGAATTCAATTTCAAAAAGTCCCCCAAACTCCTTTATGTCTTAGCTAAATGTAAAACTAGCTCAAAATAGGATACATTATCCAATCCTTACCCGAATTTCTCTAGACCATACCTCGCTCCAAAACCGGTCGAGACTAGCCTAGCCTAGAATTTTTAACTCCCAAATCTGGAAGTTTTCTGACTTGAAACTTGGCACGAAAAGTCTACCCGTAATGATGAACCAAGTCATTATAACAGATATTAATTTACCCATTATTCGTCCCTAAATGATCCAACCCAAATATTATGGAAATAAAGAAAGGAAAGTGTAGTACCTGAATCCTCAAATAAGTAAGGGTACTTGTCCCGCATGTCCTTCTTGATTTCTCAAGCGGCTTTCTCAATCGAACGATGCTTCTATTGAACTTTTACCATACTGATCACCTTTGTCCTCAATTTCTGGACATCCTAATCAAGAATCACAACCAGCTCCTCTTCATAGCGAAGATCCTTATCAATTAACACTTCATCCCATTTGATGTAGTCCTCATCCCCATGGTATCTCTTTAGCATGGATACATGGAATACCAGATGCACATTTGACAAACTGGGTGGCAGTGATAAAGTGTAAGCCACTTGCCCTGCAATCTCAAGAACTTCAAATGGTCCGATGAACCGAGGGCTGAGCTTTCCCTTCTTACCAAAACGCATAACTCCCTTTATTGGTGACACTTTCAATAGCACTTGTTCACCAACTTAGAAATCCATGTCCTTACCTTGTGATCCGCATATTCTTTCTGCCTTCTTTGGGCTATTAGCAACTTAGTCTGAATACCTCTTACCTTTTCTTGTGCTTCTCTTACCAAGTCCACACCCAAAGGCTTTACATCACCTTTCTTAAAACACACTATAGGTGACCTACAACCCCTTCCATACAGCACTTCAAATGGTGCCATGTCGATGCTGGAGTGGTATCTATTGTTGTATGAGAACTTACACAAAGGTAGAAACTAGTCCCAATGACCCCTGAAGTCAATCACACATGCTCTCGACATGTCCTCTAATACCTGGACCGTCCTCTCCGACTGACCATCAGTTTGAGGATGGAAGGTTGTACTGAAGGTGAGTTGAGTTCCCAACTCTTCATGTAACTTACCCCAGAACTTAGAGGTAAACTGTGTGCCCATGTCTGAAATAATGGACAGTGGTACCCCGTGCAATATCACGATCTCTTTTCACATAAGTCATAGCCAATTGTTGCGAATTGTAGTACACCCTGACCAGAATAAAATGAGCTGACTTGGACAGCCTATCTACAATGACCCAAATAGATTCATACTTCCCCAAAGTCTTGGGAAGACCCACCACGAAGTCCATGGCTATCATTTCCCACTTCCACTCTGGAATGGGCATCCTCTGTAGTAGTCCAGCAGTTCCTTGGTGCTCATATTTTACCTGCTGGTAATTTAGACATTTAGACACAAACTCAGTTATGTCCCTTTTCATCCTGGGCCACTAGTAAACTTGCCTCAAATTCATGTACATCTTGGTTACACCCAGATAAATTGAAAACCGCGAGCCATGAGCCTCTACTAATACTTTCTGAATGATTTTGTCAACCTGAGGAACACAAATCTTTCCTCTAAAATTTAACACACCGCCAGAATCTAATGTGACATCCCTGGACTCTCCGGATATTGCCTTGCTCCGAAGCCTGCTCAACTGCAAATCTTGAAACTATTTAGCCTTTATCTCTTTTATGAATGTGGATTTGACCTCAACACTGCCAACACCCCACCCTGTTCTGAAATACCCAAGTGCATGAACCTAGATTCCAAAGCCTGAATCTCTCTTGCCAATGGTCATTTGGACACCCCAAAATAAGCCAAACGGCCCATGCTAACTGTCTTTCGGCTTAATGCATCTGCCACCATATTGGCCTTACTCGGATGGTACTGAATGGTCATATCAGAGTCCTTTAATAACTCCATCCACCTTCTCTGCCTCAGATTCAAGTCCTTCTGCATAAAAACATGCTGCAATATGTGATGATCGATGAACACCTCACACTTGACACCATAGAGATAGTGTCTCCAAATCTTGAGTGCAAACACCACCGTTGCCAACTCTAAGTCATGGGTTGGTTAATTCCTCTCGTGAACTTTCAACTGCCTGAAGGCATAGGCTATCACATTCATGTCCTTCATCAACACAGCACCCAAACCCAAATGTGTAGCATCACAATATACAATAAAGTCCTTACCTTCAACCAACAAAGATAAAATAAAAGTCGTGGTCAGAAATGTCTTGAGCTTTTGGAAGCTCTCCTCATACTTGTCGGACCACAAAAATGGTACCTCTTTCAGAGTCAGCCTTGTCAACTGAGTAGCAATAGATTAAAAGTCCTTGATGAACCTACGATAGTAGCCTGCGAGCCCAACAAAACTCCTTACTTCAGTCAAAGAGCTAGGCCGGACCCAACTCTTGACTGCCTCAATCCTCTGGGGATCCACCATCACCCCCTTTTCTGACACCACATGCCCTAAGAATGCAACTAAAGTCAACCAAAATTCACACTTCGAGAACATCGCATAAAGTTTCTGGCGCCTCAACAATTCCAACACAATACGGAGATGTCTAGCATGCTCTTCCCTACTCTTGGAGTAGATCAAATTATCATCAATAAAAATAATGATGAGTGTATCCAAATAAGATTTAAACACCCCATTCATCAAACTCATGAATGCCACTGGAACATTAGTCAACCTAAATGACATCACTAAGAACTCGTAATTCCCATACTGAGTCCAAATAGCAGTCTTAGGGATGTCCTCGGGCCTAATCTTCAACTGAATATACCCTGACCTCAAGTTAATTTATAAGAATACAGATGCACCCTGTAACTGGTCAAATAGATTATCTATACGAGGTAAAGGGTACTTATTTTGGATGGTCACCTTATTCAACTGCATGTAATCTATGCACATCTGCATACTACCATCCTTTCTCTTCACAAACAAGTCCAGAGTACCCCAAGGGAAAGTACTGGGACAGATGAATCCCTTATCTAAGAGTTCTTGAAGCTGAGTCTTAAGTTCCCTTAACTCTGCCAGAGCCATACGATAAGAAGGAATGGAAATTGGGCGAGTTCCCAGCTCCAAGTCAATACAGAAATCAATATCCCTGTTTGGATGCATACCAGGCAAATCTGCCAGAAACACCTCCTGAAACTCTGAAACAACCGAAACTGACTCAGTAGATGGGGACTCCACACTGTCATCTCGGAGATGAGCCAAAAAGGTTAAACACTCTCTCCCCACTAGTTTCCTAGCCTCAATGAATAATATTATCTTGGCCGGCTTAGGCTTGTACACACCTTCCCACTCTAGCCTATCCTTACCCGGAATATCTAGAGCCACAGTCTTGGTGTTATAATTCAATACAGCATGATAAGGGGATAACCAGGTCATGCCCAAAATGATATCAAAGTCTACCATATCCAGAATTACCAAGTCTACCCAAGTATGCAACCCCATAAATACAATAGAACAAGCATGATAAACATGAGTCACAATCACAGACTCTCCTACCGGGGTGGAAACATAGATAGCGAAATCAAGAGTATCACAAATCAAGTCTAGACCCATAGCAAAATTCACAGACACATAAGAGTAGGTAGAACCGGGGTCAAAAGTACTGAAGCCATCCTATCACAGACCAGAATTGTACCTGTGATCAGCGCGTCTGATGCCTCAACCTCTGACTTTCCTGGAAAAGTATAACAGTTAACCCGGTTATCAATCCGAGAAACTTCCCTGACTGGTTGCACCATACCCCTACCTGCACCGCCATTCTCCATGTCTCCCCGGCCTCTCTGAAAGTTACCTCACCCACCCTGTGGATGACCTCTAACATGACCACCTCCACCTGCCGGGTTTAGACTGTTGCTGATCTTGATTACCAGTCTGTCTGTAAGGGCACTCCCTCTTAAAGTGGCCCAGATCACTGCAATAAAAGCAACCACGATCAATCTAAGGCCTGCTGGTAGATGTGTATGAAGATCCTTGGCCCCGAGGAGCTGAAAACTACTGATTAGCTCCCGAATGACCACATGTATCAGCTGGAAAAGCTAACTGAATAGGACGGGTAGAGCACACCTGCTAATTGTGTCCCTTTGAGTGCGAGCCACTGAAGTTTCCATCATTCTGAGGCCTCTTGGCTAACACTTTAGCCTGCCCAACCTGCTTGACTCCTTCTAACTTCTTAACATAATTTGTTACCTCATTGAAGCCCTTCCCTACTGAAGTCATATGCACAGATAACACCTGTAAGTCCATATTCAAGCCCTTCATAAATAACCGAATCTGCTCCTCCTCAGAACCTAACAACTGTGTAGAAAAATGAGACAAGGCATGAAACTTGGCCTCATTAGAAGAGACCAATATATTACCTTGTTCCAGAGCCAGGAACTCATCCTTTTTGCAATCTCTCAAAGTGCGAGGCATATAATTCTCTAAGAAGAGAGCGTGAAACTGCTCCCAAGTCAGTTGGGGCAACGTAGATGACCGACATTCCACATGAGACCTCCACCATTGCTTAGCATCACCCTGCAGCTGAAATGTGACAAACTCAACTCCATGTTGTTGTACAATGCCCAGCTTGTGTAGCCTCTCATAATAGTCCAATATGAACTCATAAGAATCTTCCCTTTCAGTGCCCTGAAACGTAGAAGGTTTCAGCTTTAGAAATTTAGTCAACATCTCATGCTCATTCCCTATCATGACTGAACCCAGCATTGGTCGGAAGAAGTCATTTATGCCCGATGCTGCATACATTTTAGGAATTGTAGTAACTACTGGTTGAGTAGCCGAAACCTGATCTGTTGTCCCCGTGGGGTTAGCTCTAGCATTAACCAGCACACTCAGGAAGGACCACACTTACTGAAATGCTTCGGGTGTGATAGGGGGAAGGCCTGCACCTCCAGTCGGTGTTGCCTCTTTCTGCTCTACACCCTCCTCAACTACAACCTCGACTTCCTCTTCAACCTGATCCTGGGGTGGGGGAGGGGTCACCTCATGTGCTCCTACAGTTGCCTGAGATCCACCCCTGGCAGGTGTTGCTCTACCTCGGCCCCTGCCTCTGCCTCTTCCTCTTCCCCTACCTCTGATAGTCAGGCCCGCTGCTGGCATCGCTGGTCTTGCTCCGTTGTTCCTTGTGTTAACCATCTATGGATAGAAGAGTGAACGAAGTTAGATACCAATTTGTATCACCAAATACCAATTACAATCAAGTTATAGCACAAAGAAAGAAAAAATAAATACTTTTCCTAAAGTCCTATAGCCTCTCGAAGAAAAGTACGGACGTCTCTGCACCATTCTGCAAGACTCTACTAGACCTGTCTTTGTACAATGAGATCAATGAACCTAGGGCTCTGATACCATCTTTTTCATGACCTAGATTGTCGTGAGTGACACTCACCCAACCCCCAGGTGAGCAAACTGTCAACGACCACGAACTTAACCATTCTAACAGCTCAAAACCAGTGTGCAAGAAAATAAACTAGCAATTCAATAACAATCTCAATACTATTATAAATAACCTGTGGAAAATCCCTCTCTAGAACCTGAAAGTCATCGTACCAAAACACTACCAAAAGTCTAGAATGCGTGGATGCAACCCTAAAATAAACAAGAGTCTAAGCCTGAGACAAGTGGGCTATAACTGAAATGAAAGAAAAGGTAGCTTGATCGAAACAGCTCACCCTTGATGTCTGAAAGCACTGGGACTACAGGTGAGGTCGTGTGTCAGCCACCGGACTGTACTCACAAAAAGGAAAAAAAGTGCAGAATAATTACACAACCACCATGTACTGGTAGGATCATTGGCCAGCTCCAATAACATAGTATGAATAGTAAAACCATAACATAGTAAGGTACATAACACATGAACCAAAAACATTTATTGACCACACCCAAAACAGCAATATATACTCTTTTTCACATAACCCGAACCTACCAAGGATCCCCCTAACCTCACCTAAGTGTTAGACATGCAATTCTGGTCTACACTAAGACCAAACTCATATTTAAATAAATCACCCGACCTCTCATGGACCTTATGCAAATATCACAGTTCAAGAATACAACCCGGTCCACTCATGAAACCATCAAAAGAAAATAGAAATATAATTAAAGCAACCCGTACCAGGCGTGGTACCCGAGCCAACCATTAGAAATTCCTGTATCATGCGTGGTACCCAAGCCAACCGTTAGTAATTCCCGTATCAGGCGTGGTACTCGAGCCAACCATTAGTATACTCATACTAGGCATGGTACCCGAGCCAATCGAATATCATAACAAGTCTACATTAATCATAACCAATGAACAAATATACTTGTAAAACCAACAAGTAAACAAAAGAAGTTCATTTCTCAAGACTGATTACCAGACAACTAGACATTCACAAAACATTCCCTAAAGATGCAACTCGTACAATACTATGAAATAGTACGTGAAGACATAATGCATATTAGAAATCAACAACTATCACCTACCTCAAAATATTTCAAGCTCTACTCAATCGGAGCTTTCTCGTTTCCCAAAGTTCTTATCGGTTCTTCGTCTAAAACAATACACAATAACCAAAATCAATCTTTATGGCCTACAATTTACCCGAATTATGCAAAAATCCCAAACCCCAGGCTAACCATGATCATCCTGCCCTTTTCTCAGGCTTTTCCACCATTAATTCACTTATTCGCACCATTTTTATGAATACATTTAGGGAACTAAGGTCACATGATCATAATCTAATGAAATCATCAACACCCAAGAACTTCTACACCTTAGAATCCCCTATTTCCCTGGATTCTACCATCCTAGGTTATTCCAACCCTTTCACCAAGTCCACCCCTAGCAATTCTATAGCATAGAAAAGATAGTATGGAGTTTGAGAAGTAGAATTCTTACCATTAGGACGAAAATTGGTGGAAAACTAATGAAAATCGCCCAAAATCGCCTTGCCCTTCTCCCAAAATGTGTTGAAGAAAACTGACTATTTTTGGGGAAGTTTCTACATTAAATACCATCACACTCTGCTATAGTGGTATGCTCTTCTATAGTGGTACTGCCATAGCAGAATTGACCGCTATGGTGGAGGCTGACCGACGTTGACTTCCGCTGTAGTGGTATTTTCTCCGCTACGATGGAGGTCGCTATGGTGGTGTGTCAATCGCTACGGCAGTTGACACGGGACAAAAAGTCATAAAGTCCCCCAAATTGGTCCATTTTATAACACACTCATTTTCCTAACATTTCGGAATAACCCCTTCACATCAATCTCGATACCGAGAGTTCTACTTACCCGAATTCGATTCTAAAAAGTTCTTCGGACTCTTTTATGTCTTAGCTAAATGGAAAACTATCTCAAAACAGGATGCGTTACCCAATCCTTACTCGGATTTCCATAGACCATACCTCACTCTAAAACCGGCTGAGACTAGCCTAGCTCAAAATTTTCAACTCCCAAATTCGAAAGTTTTCTGACTTGAAATTTGGCACGAAAAGTCTACCCGTAATGACGAACCCAGTCGTTATAGTTCAAAAAGTATTGGTTCAGTCAAACATTGTCATATAAAAAAAATAAAAAAGAGATCACAAGGGAGAATGAACCTCAACATCACCTTGTACTCCAGCTTCCTCCAATGTCTCACATGCTTAATTGTTTCATCTTTTTCCCAACCACCTTGACATTACATGAGTGATATTGGTATTTCAACCAGAGATTTCCTCATATCAAAATGATATATTAAGAAGTTTTAAACACATGGATACCTTTGGGAATAACAACCCTTTGCATTTTCTCTTCGAAATTATTAGAATAACTTAAAAAGCATCGTCATCTACCAATGATAACTGATGCAGCATATAAATAAACAAAGAACTCAGACTCAATGTTTCTGGAATAAAGGTCAGAACAGGGATATCTGAAAGTTCTAATTGTAACTGATTTCTCAATCGAGTGTTATCACCTTGTACAAGATATTTATCGGGTAAGAAAATTCTAACTCGTGATGTAAGATAGTAACACACATTTTAAGAGGGTTGCTTTACTTGAGGATCTATGAAGATACAATCATACAATTAGATCTCTCTCTATCCTAAATTTTATGTTACTCATTACACTAGAGTTTTACTATGATTCATAAATACTAAATATACTATTTTCATGGGACACATGTATAAAGCACATATCAAGGGACTAGTTAAAATAAAATGACTGATCTTCATGACTTGATGAATTATATACACAAATTAGAGCCATGCTAACATATTTACCACAATCCTCAACATACAAATAAATCTATGAAGCTTCACTGGGTATCTTTCTTTTTGCAGTTTAATCATATTATACTATTGAGATAATAAAATATAGCCACAAATAAGGAACTATGCAAGAAAGCACATGAAACTAAAAGACATCACAATTTTTTAATATAAAAAAATAATAAGAAAAATCTTGATTTAGTAAGGTTGTCAACAATATCCTGACAATTATAAATACAGTATTTAGAATAATATATTTGTCGTAATTGACGAAGTGTCAGAAAAAATAGGGCCATCACCTAAAATAAAGTATTCATCGGCAGAAAAATTAATAAGATGATAGTGAAGATAGTAAAATAAAAATGTTAGCTGCTCAAGAAGTGTATTGGAATTTGTTGAAGCTCGAGGGAACTTCAGCACTGCTAAGTAGAAGTGAAAGATTTCATGTTTTACAATTAACTTAGCAGGCATAAGCTTCATGAAAATATGTTAGTTTGTGATGTTCATAAATCTTGCAACTTTACCTTTCTATGTGAGATTATAAGATCTTCTTCTACAAATATAGCATTGTCAAATACTCTCTAACTGCGTCCATATCAAATTTGTTGACATTTGAGATTATTGTTGTATATATAACATATATATGGGAAATGCAGGGGATAAGATTGAAGAAAATTAGTAGCATAGGAAAGGAAATGATGCATGAAATAGATGTTATAAAACCCAAATACACTGACGGTGTGATCGTATAGATACTTTTACACAATCAGTTTACTTAATTAAAACATAAATATTGCATGTAACTATTTAATAAGTATTGATTGATATAATTAGTAAGTAAATATCTATAAAACATCCACTTACAGATGGTTTAATAATGTTATAATACATTATCAGTACATCTCATAAATTTATAGTGATTTTAGCTAATACCCTCAACCAAACACATGATAAGTATAATCTCAAATTTTATGCCGAGATAATCTACTAATCCCTCAAATAAAACATATAATGTTCATACCTAGTCAATTACTGGTTCACATAAAATAAAATTGAGTGAGTATATATATGCTTCACTAAACAAAGTCAGTTAGTAGCTTAGGTTGGGAGTTTTAGTAGATAAGTCAATAACAATTCCATAATTTTTAATGACAGTGATATAATATCATGATCATCAAGGAATCATTCGAGAAATGTTGATAATAAATGGACAAAATAATTCAAGGATTGATGAATCATAGTTCAGGAATAAAAGACATATTGTTAATTATGTATTGAATTCTTCCCTTGTATATTTTAAAAATCTCATAATCCCTATTAGTTTAGGAAATTCATGCTCCTAATAGATTTGGGAAAGGAATATATTGTCATTGTAGGATTAGAAAAACCTTTTTCTTATAGATTTGGGACTGCTTGAAATTTATATATAGGATTGTAGTTGGGGGTTCTAAAAATATTGTACACTTCTTTCATAGTGAAAAACTCTCTCTGCTTTTGCTTGGAGGATTAGGCCTAGCCGAACTTCGTTAAATACTTATGTTATTTTTATCTCTATTTTATTTGTGTGTGATTGTGTGCTAGTTAACCTATGATATTTCCTTAATAATTGGTATCAGAGTAAGGTTAGGGTTTCTACACATAGTCAAGAGTTAAGATGTCTCCATCATCTTTAATAAAGTATAAAGTAGAGAAATTTGATGAGGGATCTAGTTTCAGTCAAGTTGGAAGTTTTGGCATATAGTTGACTTTGATCAACATTCGGTGATAACAACCTCCGTTGGTGATTTTGATAATTTCATTGAGTCCAAAATATCGAGTTTGGTCTAAATCCATATTTGGTTTGTATCCGTGGGGTTTGGAGTGCGTTTCAAGAGTTAATTTTGGGTGATTTTAGTTGTAGAAGTTGTTGGTGCCTGTTAGTTCTGGTGCATCGCACCTGCGACCCTTGGTCCATACTGGTGGAGCCGCTCCTGCGTCCAAAGAGTTTCTCCTGCAGGAGTTGGCCAGCTGGGATCGAGCCAATCCTGTGGGGCTTCTTCCGTAATAGTGAAGCCGCGGCTGCGGCCATCTACCACGCTTGCAAGCTCGCTCTAATGGAATATGTTTGCTTCTGCGAAGGGTCACAAGTTAAGTGACTTTCGCCAGAGTGAAAATTTTGTCGCACCTGTGACTCTGCACCAGCGACTAGATCTCCGCTAGTCCAGAGATCGATGTTACTTACCAGTGGGAATTTCTTTATTCACCTCATTTCTTCCTCACCTCGATTTTGGAGTTCTAAACCTCAATTTTTGACAATTTCAAAGTGGGATTTGGAGATTTCTTTGATTGGTAAGTTTCTATACTACTTTTTCATATTCCCGAATGATTAGTTCGTGAATTTATCATCAAATCTTTGTTTTTCAACTTAGAATTTTGGATTTTCTCGGTAAAGTTAAAAATTAATAATTCAATGATTTCAAGCTCAATATTTATCCCGTTTTGATGAAACTTCATATTTAAACTTCTTGGGCTTTGGGTAAAAAAAATTCTAATAAATTTTGATTTTTTCCTTGTGAGATCGAGGTTAAATTTTGAGATCCAGTTTAGAACCTTAGCAATATGGGTATCATTTTACTTGTATTTATGCGTAGAACTTATTTTTGATAGAGTGGCTGAATTTAGAGGTAATTCATAAAGAGAAGTCTCATTGTGATTGTGTAGAGTTTTGTTGTTTGGCTTCGAGATAGGTTATGGCTTAACCTTCTTTAGACTTTGTTTAGATGTAGACTTATCGTGTAAAGCATGCTATGGGTTGGGTAAGGTTGTGGTTTGGAGTACTAAATGAGTTGAGTTATCATTGTGATATCCAAATTGAAGTATGTAGAGTAAGAGTGATAAGGAATTTGGATTCCTTGTCTGAGATTGAGGCTCGTAGCCGGTGTTTATAAACTTATTGTGATACAGAGACTTTGATCGTATTTGGACTTGATTTATTATTTTGATCATACATATTCATTCATCTTATGAAACATTAGTGAGTGCTGGAGAGGAAAGACTGATATTTTTATAAGTGACTTGATGTGTTTGCCGGATCGTGAGGTATGATACTATCGAATGATTTTGAGTGATTGTATATAGACCTTGCGAGTCCCTCATGGGTCATATTCTGGAGCGATATATGCTCAGAAAGTGTATACTGGTAGGCATTGGCCATTGCATTTTATCCCGTATGATTACATTATTATTTGAATTATTTTTTTGATTGAGATGTACCATCTTATTATTGATATTGAACTGCTGGGACTTTTCTGCATGCAGGATTATTTTAGTATTCTTTACTCTATATAGTAATAGCTTAAGCTCAGTTGGCCTATGATGCCTACTGATTTCAAGTGGACCATACTCACTCCTACTTTTCTGCATCCTTCTGATGCAGATCCTAGCACGAGCAGACACCACGAGCCTTGATTCGTGCAGATTTCGTGGATTTGAAGTTGCGGTGAGCTCCTGCCTTCGGAGACTTTCCCCTTCTTTCTTTATCATCTTGTTTCTGTCTTTTATTACTTCTTAAATAGTTTGATTTTGGATTTTGGACACATTGTATTAGAGTCACTCATATACTTATGACGACTAGGTCTTGGGATGGATTATACCTTATTTTGACCCATTTTGAGTGGTTTTGAGACTTCATATTCATTATTTGTGTTGTTTTCATTAATTATTGCATTTATTATGTTTGTTTAGTTTGGCTTACCTACCACGATTTGGATGGGACAATTTTACATATTTTTGCCAAATACTTCTATTATTAAGTACAGCTGGGTAGGTGCCATCACAACCCTTTGGCTTTTGGGTCATGACAAGTTGGTATCAGAGCCCAGGTAAATCAGTCTAATGAGTACAAGAGCAAGTGTCTAGTAGAGTCTCGCGGATCATTATGTTAATGTCCGTACCTATCTTTGGGAGGCTATAAGACATTTTTAGGAAAAATCTATTCTTTGATTCCATATTGTGCGTTTTGTTCACTCTTTGAATTCTACACTTGTATTTCATTCTCTCACAGATAGTAAGGATGCAATATAGTTCTACCAAGGGTGATGAGCTAGCACCTGTTGTTGGGACCCCAGCTAGGGGTCACGGCTATGGCAGAGGCAGAGGTAGAGCTCGTGAGGTAGGGGCATGTAGGGCAGCATCCCCTAAGCCAGGGGTCAAGTTTGAGGATGCAGCCTATTAGCCTGATGGTGTGGGGCCAGCCTTGGTTCCACAGGGTTTTATTGCTACTCCCATGCTACAAGATACCATGATTCGACTATTGAGTCATTTGGATGGTATGTCTCAGATAGGGGCTCTACCTGTTACTCTTGATGGATCACAGACTAGAGATGGAGTTCAGCCTCCTGAGAGAGTGTCAGTTCAGGGTTTTCAGACTCTTGGAGCATAGCCTGCTATTGTTGTGTCCCTCCCCATTGATGCATTACCAGTCAGACTTGTTGCTCCATCGATTGTGGATAGACCGGTGATGACAGTTGAGGAGCAGAAGATATTTGATAGACTTGTGAGATTGGGTTCTCCCAAGTTCACTGGGGCACTTAGGGAGGATGCATATAAGTTATTGGTCAGTTGTCAGGAGAGGTTGCATAATCTTGGGTTGATTGAGTCTCATGGTGTGGATTATACTACTTTTCAGATGGTCGAGGCAGCGAAGCAGTGGTGGAGATCTTATCTTGGTTCTAGGCCAGTGGGTTCGCCTCCTATGACTTGGGGAACAGTTCTCCGAGGCATTCCTTGGAAAGTATGTGCCTCACAGGTTGAGAAGAGTCTGAGGGATGAGTTTGACGGCTTAGAGCAGGTTAGCATGACAGTTACCGAGTACGATACAAGATTCCATGTCCTGTCTAGGCATGCCTTGATTAGTATTCCATAAGAGAAGGAGAGGATTTAAAAGTTTGTGAAAGGATTGATTACTCCATTTTAGTTGGCTACAACACAGCTAGTGACTAGTGGAGGTACTTTTCAGCAGGTAGTGGATCATGCTAGGAGCATTGAGGGCATTCGTCGTGATGCTTATGAAAGTAGTGGTAAGCGGTCTCGTAACCATAGTGGTTTTAGTGATTCATCATCTCGAGGTAGAGACTTCTCAGGTAGATGTCAGCGTTATCATCAGGGTAGACCGGTCCAGGCAACACTACAGGGTGCAGATGGTGGTTATTCCGGGTGCAGTGGTTAGTGCGGCCAGAGTTTGGAGCAGATGTATAGAGGTTCTCATGATGTATTCTCACGAACCGAAGGAAAGGGCGGAGATTCACTAATAACTTCTTATCAGACAGACAAAAGAAAGAGGACAGGCGGTATATATTCTTGATTATTCTTAAAATCAAAATTCAATCGTATTTTGTAATTGAAACCCAGAAAGAGGAAATAGGTGATGAATGCACATCAATGAGAA
Organism: Jaltomata sinuosa; assembly: GCA_003996215.1. Lineage (NCBI taxonomy): Eukaryota > Viridiplantae > Streptophyta > Magnoliopsida > Solanales > Solanaceae > Jaltomata > Jaltomata sinuosa. The sequence goes on along the minus strand of QJPP01001910.1, from coordinate 163,821 downwards.
AACTTTTAGGAGCTAAATAGGTAAGTTGTTGATTATCAATTCTGAGTTTATGAGATTTGGAGAAGTTGTTTTTCTATATATCTATCTTTATTCTTTTCTTATTTTTTTGGTTATCGGGTTGTGGATAGAGAAAAAGGGAAGGGTTAAGAGAAAGAAGATTTCACCTCTGAAATAAAATATATGTATCAATTATGTTAAGGAGCTAAAAAAGAATCTTTTTTTGAAAAATGTAACGTTAGTGAAATATATTCTAGCAAAATATTTGGTATCGAATTTTACGATTTTTATCATATGGACTACTACTATTTAAAAATTTAATGAGGAACTAAATATTAAAATTATTAAATAATAATTTTATTTATTGTATCTGTTTTTAAATGCCATGTTTTGGAAGGAAAATGCACTTATTATGTTACTAAAGAAACTTGAATCCTTGAAACGACTTATGTAATGGTACAAGCATAATATCTAGAGGTTTTGACAACAGTGTCATATATGCAAAATAATGATGCATCAAAGTACGACTTCCAAGAATGTGATTATCCTTAAAATTTAATTTGCACCTTTAGAAAATGAAGGAAGCCTTTTCAAGTTCACCAAAAAAAAAAATCAGTATGATAATGCTTTCCGACGATAATACATAAAGCACATGGTTAAATAATACCTAATGTTGAATTGTACTTACCACAGCATGTTTAACCTGATGGAAAACTATAGTTGCACTTCAAGGGGAGTATCAATTTCAATAACAATTTGGTGATGGCAGAAAAGCCAAAACGATAAAAAGAAACATACACTATGACATTGTCTATAAAAGGATATTATATCAGATACAAAAATGTAACATATGATTATCTTATATAATAAAATATCTATAATTGTAAATACTACTATATAACTAACTTACCTAAAATTTTCATCTTTGTAGGTTCAAAGGATACCCAATTACTTTAAATTCAATTATTATAACAATATACAAACATTTATATTTCAATTTAAATGATGTTTCATCTATCTCAAAGTTAATTGCTATTACAACATTCATTGTTATTCTATATATGCACTTTTTTTAATTGATAGATGCAAAATATACATGCAATGCGCACGAAACCCTTTAGCAAAATACCATTCGTCTTATTTACTCTTTTATAATATATCAGAATTAGATTATTTTCTAATATTTACGCATAATTAGAGGATAAAGGTGGGGATAAGAAGTTATTCAGGTTAGCAAAATGTAAAGAGAGGAAGACTCGGGACCTTGATCAAGTGAAGTGCATCAAGGATGAGGACGACAAAGTTTTGGTGGAGGATAGAAGCATTGTGTTGGGGGATTTGCACTCAAAGAGGCATAGAGACTATGGTTACTGTAGGTGTATAAAGGTGGAGAAGGTTAAGGGTGTTGTTCGGAAGATGCATAGGGGTAGAGCAACTGCACCAAATGAGATTCCAGTGGATTTTTAGAAGAGTACAGGCAGAGCAGATATGGAGTGGTTGACCGAGTTGTTTAATATCATTTCAGGACAACGAAGATGCTCAAAGCTTGGAGATGGAGTTCAATGATTCCATTGTACAAAAACAAGGGTGGCATTCAGAATTACAACAACTATAGGGGGTATCAAGGTGTTAAGTCACACGATGAAGGTTTGAGAAAGGTGGTGGAGTTGAGGTTGAGGAGGATCGTAACATTTTTTAGAATTATTTTAGATTCATGTCAGGACACTCGACTACAAAAGCTATTCATCTCGTAAGGAGACAACTGGAACAGTATACAGAGAGGAAGAAGTACTTACACATGGTATTCATCATTCTAAAAAAGACTTACGACAAAGTTCCTAGGGAGGTTCTATGATGGTGCTTGGAGGCTAGAGGTGTACCTAGTTATGGCTTACACTAGGTCGATGGACATGTACGATGGAGCCAAGACTCGAGTAAGAACTATGGAAGGAGACTCAAAGCACTTTCTCATTTTTATGGGGTTGCACCAAGGGTCGACCCTTAGTCCATTTTTATTTGCCTTGATGATGGATATTTTAACGTGACAAATTTAAGGTGAGGTGTCATAGTGTATATTGTTTATGAATGGCATAGTTTTGATTGATGAGACTCGCAGAGGGGTAAATGATAAGTTAGAGGTTTGGAAACAGACCCTGGAGTCTAAAGGTTTTAGGTTGAGCAGGATCAAGATGAAATATTTGGAGTGTAAGTTCAATGAGGTGATGCATGAGGCTGACATGGTAGTGAGGATTGATACTCAAGATATTCAAAAAGGAGATAGTTTCAAGTATCTTGGATCTGTTATTCAGGGTAATGGAGAGATTGCCAAGGATGTCACCCACCGTATTGGTTTAGGATAGATGAAATGGAGGTTCACATCAGGAGTTTTGTGTGATAAGAAGGTGCTTCTTAAACTTAAAGGCAAGTTCTACAGAATGGCAGTTAGACCAGTGATGTTGTATGGAGCAGAGTGTTGGACGATCAAGAACTCTCACATTCAAAAGATGAAGGTAGCAGAGATGAGGATGTTGTGATAGATATGTGAGTTTACTAGGAGAGATAGTATTAGAAATGAGGTTATTCGAGACATGGTAAGAGTGACTTCAGTGAAATACAAGATGCGGGAAGGGAGGTTGAGGTGGTTGGGCATGTGATGAAGAGGCACACGAAAACCCCAGTTCGGAGGTGTGAAATTTTGGCTATGGATGGTTTCAGGAGTGGTAGAGGTAGTCCAAAAAAAATTGAATGGAGGTGATTAGACAGGACATGGAGCAGTTATAACTTACCAAGGACATGACTCTAGATAACAAGGGGTGGAGGATGCGTACTAGGGTAAAGGAATAGTAAGAGGGAGTACGTCCATGCTAGTAGGTAGGAGTACTTTATTTTCTGGTTTGTACTAGTAGTCATATCATTTCACTTGTAGTTTTTTATTCTGGGAGTTTGGTGATGTTTGTTATTTCACGTAGATTCGGCTGTAGTATTATTTTATGGTAGTCTAATCTGTTGGTTTCGTTACTACCTATTGTTTCGTGCTCTTTTATGATATCTTTGCTAGCCTGTTTTTGTCCTGAGCTGGAGGTATATTGAAAACAACCTCTCTATCTCACCTTTGAGGTAGTGATACGGACTGTGTACACTTTACCCTTCCCAGACCATACTTTGTGAAAATACACTGGGTATGTTGTTGTTGTTGTTATTGTTGTTGTTGTTGTAGTAGTTGTATTTAGGACTTTAAGATCTACTAACATTTTAACTATAGCAAGTTAGAAAATATTAAAATTTAGGACTTTAAAATAATTATAATTTTACCTTAAATAAAATTAAACTCATTAAACAAATTCATTATATTCTGACTTTGAGATTTATATATTCATAGAAATAATAATCATTTTTCAAAACATACTTGGTAAATGTTGAGAATTATATTCAACAAACTTAAAGTAATTACTTATTAACTTAACTTACGATCTTCAAGGACGCCAAATTTTCCATGCAAGCTATAATGAAATCATTGGACGCAGGGACGGCTTGACAAAATTGATGGTTTAAAGCCAAATTTTAATATGAGACCATAATTTATTTATTTTTAAAAAAATAACGACCCCTTAGGCCCTTATGTATATTTTATCTAAAGTCGCTGCTTACTTAGATGAAGGAAAATCGTAAAAGTAAAATTTTCTTGTAAAAGAGAAAAAACAAGAAGGCATAATTCGTGTCATCTATTTCAAATGTCAAATATATGTAAATGACCCAAAAAGATTTATAGTCAAAGAATGTAAGGATCAAAATAAGTTATTCATATTACCAAAAAATATAATCAACGGTACTATCATTCATAATTTTTCAAAAGTCTTCTTTCTTATTATACTCACTTCATACCAAAATAGGGAAAATGGTCCAAAACACACCTAAACTATGGTCGATATTGCTATAACACACTTCAACTTTGCGAGAGTCCTATGACCCCCCAGGACTATTTAGTAGTGTATTTTTATGACCCTTATTTGCTTAGTTGGATCGTTAAGTGAATACACGCGCACCGAGCGCGTATGTATATTCTACCTTCATCATCTTCATACAGGAGCTGCTGTAAAATGATGAAAAATCACCCAAAAAATTGTTCAAATCATCTCAAATTTTAGATATGATCTCGTCTCGATGTTTTGATTCTTTTGATATATTATTCACTTAAAACAGAGCTCGTTTGCGATAACCCAAAATCTGAAACTTGAACTTCGAAGAAGCTTTAATGGAGTTTTTGATTTCCCTTTGGGTTTTATCGATCAAAATCAGCCTTCAAGCACGTTGCAAACAACAACTAGTATCATATTTGCTCAAATTTGAAATCAGAGGAATCAACAATGGAGGTCTAAAATTAAAACTCAAATTGAAGGTCCATCGGCCAACAATGACGAATTTAAATATGTCCTTAAACTACAATTAAACAGTATAGTTCTTAAGATCTATAATGATACTAATGAATTTTACAGCCATAGTTGTATGAACAAGATAAAGGTCACAAATTTTTAGATTTGCAGCAATAATCATATTTTGCAGAAATAGTCTCTAATTTGCTAGTTTGCGAAATTTGCAGAAAGTGAGAGTTAAAATAAATTAATTAAGATAGTAACTTTATTTATTTATTTAAAGGGCGCGTGTGAAACACTCTCTTTGGATTGATTGAGTTAGTGCTCTAGCTAAACAAATAAAGGTCATAAAAATACACGTCCAGGGGGGTTATAGGACCCCCGCAAAGTTTGAGCGTGTTACAGCATATTTCGTCAAAGTTTAGATATGTTTTGAACCATTTTCCCTAACAAAATACTCGTCAATTGTCATGTTCCATTTTTAGAGAGTCAAATTGTGTATTATTTGAAAATTTGCAATTTATAGTGCTTTTCGTATAGTTTATGAATATCTAACATTTAATTTTAGTATATTGAATAAATTTAATCCAATTTAGCTCTAAAAATTAATCAAATTAACTTTCGAAAAGTGAAACGTACCAATTATTTTGAACGAGAAAAATAAATATTTTATAGTTTCCGCACTATATTTTTTTAAAATAAATAAATAAATAACATATACACATACTAACCAACAACAACAACATACCCAGTATATTCTCACACAGTTGGGTCTGGGGAGGGTAGAGTTTACGCAGTCCGTATCACTACCTCAAAGTGAGGTAGAGAGGTTGTTTTCGATAGACCTCCAGCTCAAAGCAAAAACAGTCTAGAAACTGACATAGTATAAAAAAAAGAAGCAATATGTAGCACCAAACAACAGATAGTAACAGAAACAAGACTATCACCAAATAATACTATAATCGATCTACTCGAAACAACAAACATGACCAACATACCTAGAACAAAACACTACAAACGTAGCAGTACGACTGCTAGCACGGACCACAAAACATAACACTCCTACCTACTAGCAAGGGCGCATTCCTTCTTACTAAAACATATACACATACTATTATTAGAAATTGGCCCCCCCAAAACCTGGGCTTAAAGCAAAGGCCGTAGAGGCTTCCCCTCCGGCCGGCCTGATTGGACGGACATATAGTCCATCAATTATTATATAAAGCATATATAGTGCAATTATGGAACATCGTAATTTAATTTAATTTGTAATTGCCTAATAGGTAATGAAATAATTTTCAACTCAACCACATTATTTATGATATTTATATGACTTTAAAAAAAAATATTTATTATATAGGGAGCACGTAGGATATGTCAAAATCATAAATTAATCAATTTTGTAATAGTTAGAACTTCGAAATATATGATTATTTTTTCTTACTTAAGTTTTGTATGAAGTCATAATATTTAGGGCTTAAAGTCGGTTAAATTTTACCTCATATAAATTATTTTTATTTAAAACTTTTATACTAACTAAAACTACAATTATTAATTCTTTCTTTAAAATAATCGCTAGACTACATGCATGAGGTACGTATATTAAAAAGTACGAAGTCTCTTAGCAAAATATTATTTGCCATTTTTGTTCTTTAAGAAATAGATTTCACATTGAATAAAATTGTACTTTAAAGTACTTTCCTAATATTTAAGACCTTTAAATTTTTTACTTATTAAATCATTTCTTGAATTATGTATGAAATCTTAATATAGGAGGTAGTACTATAAAATTAATCAAAAATTTGCCTTATATAAATAAAATAATGAGTTTATAATTTTTTTATACGTAAACATTCAAACTCGGAATGTAAATAAATCATAGTTATCTGAATCTTATACACCTTTCTCCAGAATTAAAATTTTAAACTATTATATATATGCTAATTTATATAATTTCCTTCTTGGAAAATATACTTGTGCCATTAAAGTATAATCCATATTTGACTGCCTAAAACTTTTTAACTATTCTGACCATTTAAGATTATGATTAATGAATATTTTTAAAATTCAATTACAAAAAAATCAATATTTAGCACTTTAAAAATTAATTTTATTTTATAAGAAAATTATTTTAGTTAAAAAATACAATGTAACTACAATTTCTTTTAAAATTTTCCTTTTTGTGTCAGGTCAATTTTAAAGAAAAATGCACTCATAATATTATTGAGTAACTTGAATCATTGACTTGCTTATGTAAAAATATAAAAATCGTACTAAATGATATTCATGACGACATTATACATGCAAAATAATAAAAAGTCAATAGGTCTCAAAATACATTGACCTCAAGATTGAACTTTACCTCTAGAAATAAAGGATGAACTTTATAATTCATTTGAAAAAATAATTTCAATAGAAAGAAAAATGCACTTTTAATTCATTTGAAATATAACTTTCAATATATTTGTGATTCATATCGATAATAAATAAAATATAGTGTCAAAAAATCCCAAACATTGGATTATATTTGTTGCAGCATGGTTTTGCCACGTGGACCACTATATGTTACAGTTGAAAGAGGAATATTTATCGATAATAAAAGTTTAATTATGAAAAATCAACCAAAACAATATATAGAAAAGAATCTATATTAAAACACGTCATTAATAAAAAATTATTATCTAGGTTAGATACATCAACAAGTATTATATAACTAATATAATTAAATTTATCATTTTTTCACGTATAATATATATTTAATTTATCTATTGTATCAATTAATAATTCGCATTTTCATCCTTTAAGCAAATATTACATTTATTTTTAGTATTAATTATTATTTTTTAATAATTTACTCTTTTTTATGTATTTTGTGCTAGTTAATTGACGCAACATATATATGTGCAACACATGTATACTAAAATTATAAAAACATACATTTTCATTTAAATAAATATAATATTGTAACTTCAATTGCAATATATACTTTATTCTTTTTGTATGCAATTTTTTATATTGACGCAATACATATGTGTGCAACACATATACACTAAATTAGTAGAATAAAAATATTATAATAAAAAAAAACATGTTTTATATCATACATCACAAAATTATTTTAAAGAAGATTTTTCTCTAGTAGTATTGACTAATTACCCTCTATTGCTCATATTAGCTCTTGTTTTTTCGGACTTTTTTTTTAATATGATGTAATCTATATAATTAAAAGTATATTGTATTTGATGCATGGCCATATACTTCTCTGCATATTTTCTTGATTAACCTTTCTATTTTGATACTTATTTACTCGATAAATATTCGTACAAGAAATTAAATAGTAATCAAATAATTTTATAGATAATCAATATCAACACTATATTATGAAACAATTTTGTCATAAAGTAATCATTTATTCAATAAACGCGGAATATACGATCAAACTTCTCTATAATGGTCCCTCGTTATAATAGCATTTCACAATAACGACATATTTTTTTTAGAACCGATCTTTTATGTTATATTTTACTTCTCTATCACAACATTCTACCTATAACAACAATGTCATTAACTATAGCAGTACACTCTTTGTAAAATTACCCCTCAATAACAGACATACTCAAATAGTGTGTAATATTATTTTGTAAAAAAATATATTATATAAATAAAATATTAAAATATTTATGCTAATCACCAGTAATGTTATGCATATAGTAAATTTCAAGTACCGATACCTAAAAGAAAAAAAATGTATTTATATTGTGTGCATCAGTTATTGTTATAACTTCAAAAGGAAAAAAACTAATAATATTTGACTTTCTTACATTCACACTTTTTCTAATTTCGCATACTTTTGTTAATCTAAATGAGATCTAAATGTCAAAAGTCACTATACATGTATAATAGCATATTACTATAACAGTCATGAAACTTTCACATAAACGTTGTCACTATAGAAAAGTTTGACGGTACATGAAATGAAATGATAGATAAAAAAAGAAGAAAATCATTTAAGGAAAAATAATTAAAAAAGAAAATAGATGGTAAGACAGTTAACCTAGTAATAATGTACCCAAAAAAAAAAAAAAAAAAAAAATCTAGTAGAAGTAACCGTATAACAGAAAATCTAAATCATCTTAGACTGGTAGAATGCTAAAAATGTGAGTCTATATTGAATCAGATTGTTGAAATCCAGAATAAAGAAAATTCCAAAAAAGAAATAAGAATCACCCCTTCTTCCCTCCTCTTCTTACGTTTCTTTTCTTCATTTCACTCTGTAGCACAACGCCCAAACCTCTCCACAAAAAAGTTCTCTTTTGGGTTTTCTTCAATCCTTCTCTTGATGGGGTTGGCCAATACAAAACCCTTGTTATCCCCTCGGAAAGCCATTTCTTCTTCTTCTTGAGATTTGCCCAATCTTGATTTGTCTTTAGAATTCGAAAACTTTATTAGTTTTGGGGTAGTTTCTAGGGTTTTTCTTCACTTGTTCAAATGCAATTTACCTAGTTTTTGAGCATTTGTTTTCAGTTTTGTTTCAGCATTTGCTCAATTGGATAGTTTTATGATAACCCCCTTTTGATTTCTTGGCTTAAAGATTGGAGCTTTGTTCAAATTCTTTGTGAACTAGGTGTTTCCATCAGTTGCCTTGCTTGTTTGGTGGTTATTTTAATTTTAGGTTGTGAATTGATTTTGGCCAACTTTATTGGTGAAGGATGAATAGTGTTTTGAATGAGCAGATACTTGCAGACAAGCTTTCGAAGCTCAACACCACTCAGCAGTGCATTGAAAGTATGATTCTTTTTCCTTTTTTTTTTTGTTGTCTTTCTGTTTTTTTTTTCATTTTTGAATTTGCTATTGTTTATACCATTAACGGAAAAGTTTGTTGGAACTCAGTTTCTGCTGTCTCTTTTAGATCTTGCTAGTTCTTTCCTTGTGAATTGACTAAATCAGACTTGTTCTTTTAGTGGTTCATTTAGAATTTTTGATGGGGATAAATGGTATATCTGTCTTTCCTGTATATTATATTTTGATCTATTAATCTTAGTGTCACAGATGGTGTTTGATTTGTATACTTTTTTGTAAACAAGGCTAAAGTGGTACTCCTTTCCAAAATTGATTATCAGATATCCTTTAGTTTAACTTTGAAGAAGTATCTAAGATACCAATTTAGCACTGAGGACGTACTTTTTAGAAAAAAAAAGGTGAAGATGGAAAATTCTTGCCCCTTCGTTCTCTATGTTTGATCTGGGAAGAAGTAATGCTGGTGCTGCATACATACATCTCGTGTTTGCCATTGTCTACTGAGATCAGTGACATTTTCTTTACCAAACTGACAATGATGTGTGCTTCAATTACTTCAATCATGCTGAGATTTTGCTTTCGCTTGTATTTTGTTATAGACTAGCTCCACATTCAGAGCATTGACCAAAGTGTTGCTATGAAGCTACTTGTGTTTGTATCATTTGTTGATATAGTTTGGATGTGTATAAATGAAAAGTCAAGACTTGGTAGCATCTGAGTGATGTTTAATTTAGAATTGTCGAGGTGTGAACAAGTTGACTTGGACATCACCATTATCAGAAAGAAAAAAAAATGAAACAAAAAGAAAAGAGTGGTGACTATCCTTATTAACTTTTTCCGTTTTGGTTATTATCATTATGCATAACCCTTGAACCTTATTTTTGGTCATCTAGCTGCATCCTCTGTATACTTACATGCAAGTCCTTCTATGTACTTTATTGTATTTTGGCATTTATAAGTTTAAGTTATCTCATTCAGTCTTTTCGGGATGTTTTCAGTGTATTTCTTAGGTCTTAGTAGTTCTTGTTACATTTCATACCAACTCTCACCTTACCTTTACAAATAAATTGATTCCCCACCTCCCCTCCAAAAAAAAGAAAAAACAATCCATACTTCTCTCCACTCCATCTTGTTAGAATAAGATTGCATTTCTCCTATCTGAGGTCCACAAGTAGATTAAAGTAGAAGGTTGGGTCTTCAAACCTACTTTCAACTTACAGATAAATGAAGCTAATTTGTTACTCTTCCCGTCCAAATTTATGTGACATACTTTTTTTAGCCTATTCCCTAAAGAATGCCATACTTCCTTATTTTGAAACGATTTATCTTTAATACTTCTCATTTTACCTTTAATGAGACGATTTATAGCCACACAAATGTATGACTTGTTTTAGACCATAGTAAATTTGTCCATACTGATGATTACTATGTATATCTTTAAAAAAATATATATATGCCATTGCTTACAAGGTAAATATTGTGGTTGACATATGAAGTTCAAGCCTTCTTACTTGCAGTTTGAACTCTTCTTCCTCTCATTTGTGGAATGCACAACTAGCAAATTAAACCAAAAGGGGTTATCTTCTCATTCACATGTTAGTGTATAGTAGATAATGTCTCCCTTTTATGTTGTTCTCTACTATCTTGTGGCTTTTCTGATGTCATTTTCCTTTCATTAATAAAACCTTAGTTGCATATTGGCTGCGAGTTTATAAGACCATCACTTGGAGTGATACTTGGGAACACTCTATTGCTTCTCTATTGTTACTTCGTATCCCAATTCATACTCTTTTTCCTTTAACATTGTTTGTCTTGGTTTTTAATGCAGCATTGTCTCATTGGTGCATCTTCCACCAAGATAAAGCAGAGCTGGTTGTTACAACATGGGGTGAACAGTTCCACAGTTCCGAAATGGCTAAGAAAGTCCCTCTACTGTATCTTGCAAATGACATCCTGCAAAACAGCAAGCGTAAAGGAAATGAGTTTGTCACCGAGTTTTGGAAGGTTCTTCCTTCAGCACTCAAGGAGGTTGTCGGAAAAGGCAATGACTATGGAAAGAAAGTAGTTTCTAGATTGGTATGCTTCCTGCCATTTTGCTTCTGAACTTTTGACCCCATACCCTAGCTTATGAAGGGACAGGGCACAGCCCAAAAGGCAAAACTGCAGCTACTTTAGCTCTTGTTTTTCAGTGTCTGATGAACTAGTTGCTTGAAAATTATTGAGATAGTTTGACCGTCTGTTTCGTAAAAAAAGAAAAAAAGAAGAAATAGTAGTTTGACTCTCTTGCTTAAATGGTTTGTAGGTTGATATATGGGAAGAAAGGAAGGTTTTTGGATCTCGAACACAGAGCCTGAAAGATATAATGCTTGGAGAAGAGCTGCCACCACCATTAGAGTTTGGAAGAAAGAGAAGTCGTTCTGTCAGAATAGTTAAAAGGGACACGCGGTCCATAAAAACGGTGAGCAATCTATCCACAACACCGATGACATGCTCCTCATAAGGCACTTTTGTTTATATCCACTGATTATTTAATTGCTTTATTGCTTGTTTCAGTTTTACTTCTTGTTCTTACCACTGCTTTGTAACCAGAAATTGACCGTTGGAGGAACAGCTGAAAAAATAGTGTCAGCATTTCACTCGGTAGTCAGCGAGCATTCTACTGAAGATGCAGAAATGCTCAAATGCAAGTCTGCTGTTCACCATGTGCGAAAGATGGAAAAGGATGTTGACATGGCCCTTGCAAAAGGTAATCTGGTTCTCTATTGGATTGAAAATTTAACATGTCTGCATGGATTGCTCATTATGTTGACAATGAACTTTGTACACCTCAATATCTAAAAAAGGGTGGATGATGAAGATATACAGAAGCCTGTTATTTAGTGAAATGCAATAATCGGAAGAACAATAGTTGATTCTCAATCCGAGAGTGTGTAAAATATCATTTTTGCATAACTTTCCCAGATTAAAAGGAATAAAATTATGTCTCCTAGGGGATGCCTGGTGTTTGAGGTATGGGTGTAACAGCATGGAGATTTCGAGTTCGAATTCCAACTTGCATACTTGTTTGGTACCCCTATATGCTCCAGCCTTTTGGACAGGATACAATAGAAACCTGTACTTGCCAGCTGTATAGGCTGGTACGGGCAAGTTGGCCCGAACACCAATGAGATTAATAAAATTACACGGCTGAGACCTTGACAGAATGAGATTAGACATCTCTTTATGGTCTTTTTCTCCCAAAATTTGTTACTTATAAATTACGATTGGGAATTGAGAGCTTATTATCTTGTGTTGCAGCAAAATATCCAAAGAGAAAAACCTTGTCCAAAGAACTGGAGGAGGAAGAAAGTATTTTGAAACAGTGTATTGAGAAACTTAAAGTTGTTGAGGCAAATAGATTGGCTCTTGTATCACAGTTAAGAGAAGCACTGAATGAACAGGTAAGTGATAAAAGCATTTGTTTAATCTTCTTATTCTTGGCATATTTTGGTACTGTACTTATTGTCCAACTCATTGCCTCTTAATTTTGTCAGGAATCTGAACTAGAGAACGTTCGGACTCAGATACAGGTTTTTTTCTCACTTATTTTAAGTGTATTACTTTGTCTTCTTACACAGTTATGTACTTATATGTTTTATCCTTATCCCTTTTTTTGGGTTGGGGGGGAAGGAGTGGTAGGTGTGTTGGTATTGTTGGACGGTGGAAAATAGAACCGGAGTGAAGGAAGACTTCAATATGTGATACAATGAGAGGGAAAGGGGAGGGGTTGGGTTCCATGTTGCTTCTTGAACACCTCCGCAAATAATTGGAAATAGGGGAGAGATGTGTGAACATTGTATGAATATTGATATAACGTACCCAGTGAAGTCCCACAAGTGGGGTCTGGGGATTTTTTATGAATATCGATGTTATTGTTATTTGTGTCAACACGGCCATATTCTAGACACAGTGTGGTGTAAGACATACGTGAATAAGATGGAAATTTGGATCTACTTGAGCCTTGAGATATGTAGAATCTTTGATAGAAAATGGATTTGGGCTGCTGAAGCCACTGAGTTGTCGTACTGATACACTGACTGCCCATTCTGTCTGGACTTTTATGTTATGGTCCTCTGCCATGGAATGGGAATACAGTGGATGGGTTTGTATAGTGTTTCAGTTGGTCTGTTTGTTAATCTTCTCCATCATTCTGACCTACGTCGAATATTGTTTTTTCTTCCTTAGCTTTCTAAATATTTAAGTGTGTTGCGTGATTTCTTAGTCAAAACACTAAGTTTATAATAATACGAATAAATTTTATCTATTGATTTACAGGTGGCGGAAGCACAGGCAAGGGAAGCCAGCAACATGCGTAAGTATCTGGATGATGAAGATTATGTGGGAGAAAGAAAGCCTTTGGCTACAACATCTACATCAAATGACACCTCTGCAAAAGCAGGACAAACAAGCAAGAAGACAGCTGCAGCAATTGCAGCTGAGGTAGCTGACAAGCTTACAGCTTCAAGCTCCTCTCAGTATATCATGTCATCGGTCCTCTCTACATTTGCTGCTGAGGCAGCAAAATCTGCCGGGCTGTCAAAACCTTCATTACATCCAGCCACCAACAATTTGATTTCAAAACCAGAAAATTTTCTATCAGATTCAAATGTTTTAATGCCAGCGCAATTACTTAATCCTCCCCCAAGTAACCCTTATCAGTCAATGCTAGTTCCTCATCCCACAGTGCATGGTCAAATGCCAAATACTCCAGGTCAATATCATTCACTTCCTAATCCAACATCCCACCAGTATTTACAGCCATCAGCAGGAATGATGAGCCCTTATGGTTATGGGAGTATTCCTTCCTTGCCATCTATACCACCTCCACCGGCACCTCCATCGTATATGACTACAACAATGGTGCCTTTAACACAGCAACCATTGTCGATGATGCAGCAGGCTGTAGCACAACAGCAACAAGTACCGTTACCTCAACAACCTCCCCCTCCTAGTTTCCGTCCGTTAACACCAATCCAGCCTCCTGGAGGAATGGTGTACTATTCTCAACCACATCAATCACAATGAGAGTACTCTTTTCAAGCAGACTGTTACAGAAACAACAAATTTCTAGATGTGAACAATAGGAGGTCGTTGGACGAATCATGAACCGACGCGTAGTGTTATATACAGGGCAAGAACAGCTGATAGTGCAGGTAATAGATTACCGTTAGTGTTTATTTTATTTTTCCATCTTCAAGACGGTTTAGAAATCTCTGCGATGATCAGCGTCTTCATCGGTGTTGTCATTGTTGTTCCTTGGAGTTTCTTTTTCTGTTTTTTCCTTTTCATCATACATGTAACATTAGCATGATGGCAGCAGTTGCTGAGAATTTTGTATTACTAGTTAAACAGGATAAAAGAACTTGGTACAAGAAATAGTCAGCTTTATCTCCGTCACATTTTTCAATTTTTTCATGTTTGGTTGGTCAAAATTTTTGAAAAATATTTTCTCTAGTAAATAAGTTGTTTCAAAATGAGGAAAATGACTTCCCTAGTAGAAGTAGGGAAAACAAGTTTCACAAGTGATTGTGTCTTCTCCACCCTCCAACACACTTCATTTTCACCCCACCCCCGTAGTCCCCGTCACCACCACCCCACCTCCCGTAGTATTTGTCTAGATTATATACAAATGTTTATAAGATTTGCTTACCTATTGAATACAAGAAAATAAGTAAGGTACCCACTTATTTTTCTAGAAAATATTTTTCAAGAAAACATTTCCCGATTTCTCATATTTTGGTCAAAATTTTTGGGAAACATTTTTTCTGAGAAAATAAGTTCCTTAAAAGTGTGAAAAATGACTTCCTTAGTAGAAATAGAGGAAACAAGTTCACAAATCACAAGTAACATTTCACATTGATGGTGTCTTCCCCATCCTCCAACGCACCTCATCTTCACCCCTACTCACTTAGCCTTCATCCCCACCACCCCATACCCATTATCCCTACTACCATCATATAGTATTTGTCTAGATTATATACAAATGCTTTTAGGATAATATTTTTCGCTTATGTACTGAACACAAAAATAAGGAACTCACATATTTTCCTTGGTACCGAACACACCCTAATTTGGATAACTCCTTTTACCTTTGAGGGGTCTATTTATGTGACCCGTGCCTTGTTGTTTTGAAAAATATGGGGTACTTTATGTGTCCTTGATATTTGATATCGAGATATGTTTTACATACTCCGGTAAGTATTGGACATGAAACAAAATTTAATAGGATGCTTTCATTTATTTTACGTGGGGTTTATATATAGTGCATTTAAATAATTCATGGAAAATGCACATCATGCCACACCTTTTGCATCAAGAAAAGTTGAAGAGTTGATGTAAAATCAGAACTTGGTTTTGATTGATAAAAGAAGAATTGGGAAGTGGAAGAAGGTGTTGGGCGGACATCCAATTTAGTTTTCAACTTTCAAAACAAAAGTAGTATGTTCATTGGGAATGGATTGGGAAGTGGAACAAGGTGTTGAAATGCAAAGAAAATTCTAATGTTCCTCAACATGATTTAGCTGCCTACCAAAGACAGAACAGATGGGAAGAATCACCTCGTGTTTTTTTGTGTCCATTACGATTTGAACCTGAGACCTCATGGTTCTTAACCCACTTCATTGACTACTAGGCCATTGGGTGCCAAGATTTAGCTGCCTTTCGGTCTTGTAAATTGTAATCCCTTAAATATAAAGCTTTAATGTTGGTGTGAATTGCTTTTCATTGACCCACTGAGAGAAGAAGCTCCAGAGTTCAATGGCGTGGAACTGACCATTGCTTAGAAGATTTGCAGTAATAATATGATGGCTGAGGTTCTGTGTTTTTTTTCCAATTAGTTACCTTTTTTTTTTTTTTTTACGGCTTGAGCATGGTTCTTAGAAAAAATGTCATTATTTAAGATCTCCTAATTTGTTGCCAGTTTTTCATTTAGGGACCAAAGATCTTGCCATATTTTAGTTAATTCAGTCTTATTTTTCTTTAATTCACTAAATCCGCAAGGAAAGGAGTTTCAAATACTTTTTAAAGATTACATTTTACTCTATTGCTTGCAACAATTCAACAAGAGGTAGCTAAAAGATTTACAACAAACAGAAGAGTATCAAAAAGTTGAGCCTGAAGACTGTCCTAGCCAAGATAAGCTAGCAAGGGACAATTCTACATTTACACACTGCATTATGAATAATTTGCAGGTAAAACTGGTTTAACCATCAAGAATATGACAACAAAACAAGTGACAATACTTGTAGGAGCTGCATTTGAAAGGAAACACAATTTCACGTTTTATTTCATTTCTTTTACAATCCTGTGAGAGCACCGTGTATTTCATCGATGTAAATATTTATCTAACGAGAACCAAGAAAATAATTTGCTTATCAGGGACAGAAATCACACCTCACCGAGAAGTTAAAATGACAATACAAATCTAAGAAGGCTGTATCAACCCTTCATCCCTTTCCTGACAATGAAGTCTCTGATAAAAAGTGGAAGGTGGTACAATATTGCAGCAATACTAGACAAATGGCCAGTAGAGAACCAAGCTGGAGGTTTCTCCTTCAGCACCGCGTTCACGGTCCTCTTTGCAAATTCTTCTGCAGGAGTTGATTTTGGGCCTTGTGAGAAATGTGCTCGTGCCCGGATGGGTTCTTCATATTTCTTGTACAGTTTCCACTCTGGCATTTGACTGTAATTGGCAATGGCAGTGTCTCCAATGTTCGATGTCACAGCTCCAGGGACAACAGTGATGGCATCAATGCCAAATGGCCTAAGTTCCAGTCTACATATAGCACACAGTAGAGCAATAAGGACTACTGCATAAAAACGTACATATGCCATTCCGAGAAGGGAAAATGTAAGTTTGTAGAAATAATTGATCCATGCAGAAGGCTTTGGTTATTGGAGTAAAGCAGCTTTGACAGGAAACAATAAAGAATTTTTATTACCATCTTGGATGATAATTAGTTAGTTGAAGAAATGATTGAAGTGTATCTGCTGAAATTATCCCTTCTTATAAGAGGATACAATCCCAAGCATCTGAGCATCACTCGGCATACTACCAGTCTACCACAATAAGCATTTCTCTATAAACATGCCTACAGGGCTTTCAATAGCTTAACACCTAATCTTCTCTTACAACCTAGAGTCAGTATAAAAAAAGAATAACTTGGTGAGTGAATGAAACACAGCCCCAACAACTAGCATCCTACATTCACCGGTTTGCAGTAAGTTACATAAGCCGGTAACATCTGTGATGCTATATAAATTGACATCCTAAGTTTTGAACTATAATACTAGTATCACCTACTTGGACTTGGGTATTCAAGTTGACAAGCTCTTACTGGTAGATGCTATATAAGTGAACATTTTTATTTTGAGCTAGAACACCTTAATCTACCCAATAACTTTTTCAATTTAATCTTGTTCTTCCTTTTCCCTTGCCTCAACTGTCCCACTATTAAAGATTCACAATAGGAACGTTTGAGTATGGTTATAGAACCCTCACTCTGCACAGGCAGTAGCCAGAGATGGTAGAGGAGAAAGCAAACAAATGGATGAGCAAGAAATCTTTTAGCTGAAGGAATGCACTAGAAAACTGTTGCAGGTTTTTTGAGAAAAGCCAACATACAACCTTCTCTGTTCCAAAATGAATATCATATTTTGACTTGGCGAGGACATCAAGAAGAGAATTGAAAAGAGAAGACTTTCTAGATAAGAGGTAAGATGTGAAGCTACATTTACATGGATTCTTCATTTGCCTTGACATACGCATGTTGAAATACTGGTGTGGGTTACTTTGTGCAAAATCTACGAAATATGTCAAAAAGTAACAATAAATTACATGAAATCATACTGGATACTTGAAGACATCTGAATCGGATATGTCCACTGACCAGTAGCCGAATCCATGTACCATAGATGAGAGACCATGTATTACTTTTATTTTTTAAGTTTGAAATTTATTAAAGAGAAGGTTTTATAAAGAGTTGCAAAGGTAGCCAGAGATAAGATTTGGTGATACCTAAATTTTGTTGTAAGATCAACTCTTTTTCTTTGGAAACTGAAATCATTATTGGAATAGAACAAAAAGGAAATGGGACATTCAACTTGGAAAGAGTGAAATTCATCTTTTGTTTTAGTTAAGAAAACTTAAGAACTTGATCCAATAGCCTTAATCACTTGCAACATGGTACACAGCGTACCACCACTAGTATGATACAGTGCCTGCTTTAGTCTCAAACTGGGATAATGATTCAGGTGTACAGTCCAGACTGAAACTTCCTATTTTGAGCTATATGACTTGGTATGTCACCGACAGGAAATTTGACTACACAACGAGTAGTACACGCATGTGTTAAACATATAGATGAAGTCACTTACAAACGAACAACCTATGAGCTAAAACTTGACAAACATGTTCTCAGCAGTGTGTGTGCTCTAAAGCTACTCCATAGAAAGATTTCTTGACTACTCGTTGGTACTACAAAAAGATGCTTATAGAAGTCAGAATATTTGACCATAAGAGGAAAACAAGGCCAAAAGCTAATTTGGTTTAAAGAATGAGGTTTGAACCGGTGATTTCTTATCCAGTGTAAAGGTAACACCACTGGAGTGAGAAGGTGGACATGTTCAAAGAAACTTCTCCGGCTGTCTGTACATCTTATGTATATAAAAACTGAATCATTCATCATAAGAGAATAACAAAGGCAAAGAACGTAATGTGTCTCAAGGAGGTGAAATTCGAACAGATAAAAATCTTATAAAAATTTAAAAGCCATTAATAAAGGCACAATAAATAATAAAGTTGAAGAGTCGGTAGTAAAATTTAGTTGCAGTATGATTGGTAGCACTCCAAAGTAAAATAAGCATCCAAAAAAAAGTTGACTACAAACAAAATGTACCTCAAGGTATCAGTAAATGAATGTACAGCAGCTTTGGATGCAGTATAAGCACCAGACCATGGTCCTGGAGCCAAAGCACTAACACTTCCAACATTGACAATTTTCCCTTTTTTCCTGGATGCCATGTGCGGGACAACAGATTGAATTAACCTTATGGGACCTATAGAAATATAAAACAATGTCATAAACAAACACAAAAAAGAAGAGAGAATAAAATTGCTGCCAGGGGAAACTTAAAAAAGAACAAGAGAAGTAGGGAAAATGAGAGAAATAATCATTTACTCCAGCTCCACCAGACCAAGATGGAAAATTATTTATTTGGGAAAAGGGGATACGCAATGATTTCTTGTTATCAGGACAAAGAGTGTAGGATGTGAACACAAAAATATAAATCATGTGTACTGTAGTACAATCATTTTCCTAATTCTTTTTTCTAAAGAAGTTCAATCATCTTCTAACTCTCTTATTAGCATAATTTTAATATATTACAGCCATCTTAGATTGAAAATAAACTTTTCTTTTGGGAGGTTCCAATAATGTGTTTACTTTCCCCAAGAGAAAAGAATTCTAGCATAAACAGCACTAAACATTTCCGACTTTACTCCTCAACAATTGTGACAAGTCAAAGAAAATGTTAAATGTGCGTTGGATGGAGCATTATTTCCAATTTAACAGATAATGTCTTAAATGCAGCTTTATTTTTTAAGAAGCACATAACAGGATGATAAAGTGTGCCGAAGATTACCGAAAAGTGTCTAAAAGAATTGCTGCTTAATCCTATATTGAGAGACTTCATGTTACTTCGCTTGTTGCAGAAGGAGGATATTATAAGCAAGGAAATAGGGAATAGTAAAAAATACAACACAAATAGCAAGATCAAGAACACCAAACAGGCTGATGATGTTAACGAGACACTCAATTACTCAGCATGCCACAACAAATGGTTCAAGAGAATAGAATGATCACCGATTCCAACTATGTAGGATGGAAAGAAAATGGCATTTCAAAATGCAATTGTAAACTATATTAGACTTACAAGCAGTTTAAAGGACCCATTTATTTGTCCATATATTAGGATATCAGTCATCAAAGATGTATACGAGATATTAGCAGCCGATTTTCATCGTCCTGCTTCTCGTTGGCCTTATTCTTTTAGTTCTTCGTGAAGACCCCTCAAGTTAAGAAGAACCCTCAAGGTTCTAAAGTTAGGATTTGGTTAATAACAAAGTCATTTTCCATTTTCCTTGAAAAGTAGTAAACCAAAAATGCTTTGAAAATTTAAAACAGGTTCAGCCAATCAATTTGGAAAATGACAGTCAACCTCCCCCTCTCTCTTACACAGTATTTTTGGCTTAAATAGAGAGCTTTGAAGTTACAATAAATAGTACTGTAATTAATTTGATACAATCATTTCCCAGATGTATTTAATGAACCTCTGATTAGGTGGACAAATCTAAGTAAGCCTGTAAACATTTCCAAACCATTGGATCTGCAAAGCATGTTAAACAATGTTTAAGCAATTAGTAATAAATAAATTATTTCACTTTTGGCGCAGTTTCATACCCTCACTGCATCTCTCAAATTCCTTTTAATTGTGAGATGCAAATAAGCCAACAGCTCACTGAAGTCACAGTGCCCTCTTCAGTTCAAACATCCCTAGTGTACTGCTGGTTAAACAAGTAAACAAACAAGAATAACAAATAAGGCACATAAGGTAAAATAAACAGATCAAATATTGGTTCTGCTAATAAACATGTTCTCAATCAGTTTACCAAATTAACTTTCAAAATGAATTAGGACAGGGGGTAGCCATCCTTGTTTGTAGTACTTAATTGTAAATGAGCTTTCAATGAAAAGGGGCAGGTGGGTAGCCAAACAACCAACCATGGGCCCTTACCCTTAAGTCATTCGTATTTATATTGCACTGTAGTCCAAAAATCCAGTAAGACCAAAAGCTCAGCATACCTACGGATGCCAACCAACCTACTGATCTATCCAAATACGACGATGTAAGCTGGTTGACTTTATGTAGAACAATATATTGTTCTCATCAATTAGAAGCAAGAATCACCCATCAAGAACTTCAATAAACATTTCAACAAAATTAAAAGGTTTCCAAAACTTCTATATCTAGCAAAACATTTCAAACACTTTAACACTTTTTAGAAGGTTTCCAACAAGTGTTAACATATAAACGCAAACATCGAGTTCAATTGAAATAATAACAAAACACTTGAACTACAATTTTTGCTTTAAACAAGTCAAATCATAAATGTAAGAATAGTTCACTGAAACAACTAATAATACTGATTTGTTACTGTGATTTTTTTTTAGAACAACAAATAAACATGTGCCCTATTAACCTCTAATATTGATAAAAGCTAAGTTGTTCGGACTCTCCAAAAATGTTGCCGCACCCATGTCAGATCCTTCAAAAATACACTATTTTTATAGGATCCGATATGCACCCGTAGACATTTTTGAAGAGTACGAGCAACATAGGCATAAAAGTGAAAGTTAGATAGTAATATGATGCATACCGAAAACATTGGTATTGAAAGTATGTTGAATAGAAGATAAAGGGACTTCAGCAAGAGGGCCAACACACTGTACACCAGCGTTATTAACAAGAACATCAATGCGCCCAAACTTCTCAAGAACATTGGTGATCACATTGGTCACACTTTGTTCAGACAAAACATCGAGTTCTTGAAGAAAGAAACGTGGGTCATTTTGGAAATCCGACATGGATGTCAGGGACCGAGCTGTGGCGACAACAACGCAATTCTTGGCAGCAAAAGCTCGAGCCAGTTCATGCCCTATGCCGCCATTTGAGCAGCCTGTTATCAGAACTACTTCCTTGCTTTCCATGAAGTTGGAGTTGGATCGGGGAGTTTTCTCTGTAAAGAAGTTTGAGGGATTCTGTAAGCGGTGGAGAGCCAGTAGTTGGGCGCCTTATTAATGGATGAAATTGGCAAATTGGTATTTTCTGCACTATTAAGTTTTAGCTAGGTATTTTAACAATATTTTTCTATTAAAAATGAAAGAAATAAAAATATATTTGTTTAATAGAAATGAGAAATTTTTTGGCTTCTCACTCTCTTTGTCATACCAGCATAAAAGGAGCACAAAAATACATAAAAAATGAGTTCAGGGGGATAATAGGACATATATAAGTTTAAGTGTGTCTTTGAAATTTCGGTCATAATTTAGAATGATACTTATGCCTTATCTCAAAAAAGTATGCAAAATTATTTTTTGTACTTTTTATGTTGTAAACTAAAAGAAAATACTTGTTAAATTTAAAATTTCAATTGACTTTTATATTTCATTGATTAAAAATTAAAAAGACAAACATCAGTAGCCTGTCCTCGTGAAGTTATGATCAACTTATGGGAACTATTTAAATATATATATATATATATAGATATTGGTACTTAAAATTTACTATATGCATGATATTAATGATGATTACCATAAATATTTTAATATTTTATTTTATACATAACATATTTCTTACAAAATATTATTACACAATTTTTGAGCATGATTGTTATAGAGAGGTAATTTTACAAAGAATGTACTGCTATAATGAATGTCATTATTGTTATAGGTAGAATGCTATTATAGAGAAGTAAAATATAACGTGAAAAATCAGTTCTGAAAAAAATTAGGTTGTTATAGTGAAATATCGTTATAACAAATGACCATTATAGAGAAGTTTGACGGTAGTGTTTAATTCTCAAGAAATATTTATTAAATAGAGAGTTTAGTGAACTACACATTGTATTTATTGATTTCATAATGAACGTTATTTTTGCTTAAGTGAGACTTATTTTGGGATGGAGGGAGTAAGTTTTAGCTACTCCCTTCGTTCTACTTTACTTGTCATCTTAAGTTTTAGCTACTCCCTTCGTTCTACTTTACTTGTCATCTTTACTAAAAATAAATGGTCCATAAAATTTATCATTTTAGAAACCAAGACATAATTAATTATTTGTTTTCATCTTAACAATTGGAAGGAAACTTTATCACTTGGTGCAAGCTTGATGGTACAACTTCCATAGCATGGATCTATGGCCTTCCCATGATAAAGTTGTACGCCATGTCTCTAGACATTACTTGGAAGGGGGTCTCTTTGATAATGCTTTTGGCGAAGGTAGGTAATGTGATCTAACTAATGCCGTTTTACTGGTGTTATTGAAGCCGAAGATCACTCGGGTTGTCAGGATGATTTTATCCACTCGTTACATCTCCTTTATAACTTATGCCCAGATGAGGTTCACAGAATAACCTAGATCAATTAAAACACATTTAACATCAATATCAGATACACATAATGCAATTACCAAGTTGTTATGGTGTGGGAACATCGGTCTATCTGAGTCTTTGTAGCATCTCATATCTTCGTACTGAGATTTAATCCATCCGATGTGTAAGACCCTAAGAATTTAAATCTGAAAAATCAGACCAAGATCGAAAGTGTGGGGACCACTCAAGGATTTTAAAGATAAAAAGTAATCAAATTGTTAAAATGAGTGGAAAATGCATTGGAAAAAGGCGGAGATTAAGTCTCAAAGTAATTTAATACTTTAAGGTGCGACAACGACGATTATAAATAATGTTTGTGAGCCAAAAGAGGCTATGGACTAGTGTTATATCACATGGTCATGATAAAGGGTATATAAAATGTGTTAAAAGTAATTTACTCCCTCCGTCTCAATTTATGTGGCATATTTCGGATTTCGAGATTCAAACAAGTCTATTTTTTACCGTAATTTTTTTATATATCTTTTAAATATTTTGAATTATCTATTATTGAGACTTGTTTTTATGTAGTTTTCAAATATATAAATTTTATTTCAAAAAACTTAAAGATTGCATGTCCAAATTCACGGTCAAACTTAAACTGTTTGACTCTCGAGAAGCGAAAACTGCCACATAAAATGGGACAGAGGGAGTAATATTTAAGCAAATTGAGAATGATAAATTAATTAATTGAACAATTAGTTAAATATTGAGATTTAGCGGAGTTTATATAGTTTTTCAAATGAATTTTATGGTTCAAAGTGTAGTTAATTTGTGGGCCCCCGTTAGTGGGGTTTTGTGGTCTTTTAAAAAAAGATGAAGAGAAAACAAGTGAAATAGATAGTTTGTTTTGGGGGAAAAAATGCACAGCAGTAGTAGCTGCAATACAATCAAAGTTTGTTGGGGATTGACCAATCCTTACTTCCTGAATAGTAACAAGGGCATCAAACTGGCGCTCAAGTCACACAGTGCCATAACCTTTATTTGTTGCCCAACTGAGATTTCAATGTTGAAACTTTTGTGGTCCTTCCTCTTTGATGAGAGAAAGTTTTGAATGTGCGACGAACATTGTTAAGTGAGAGCTACCATAGCATTTTCAGTTACATTCCTCTTGTTGGTTACTATGCTCACAAATACTTTGCATATTGGGGAATGCCCTGTAATATTTCAATAAGAGATAAGTTAATGTTTACCTGTTTTAGTAGATCAAAAAACTTGGTGCATGTCATCGCATCTCTGTACTTGATATGCTTTTATGGGAATGCAAAAGGTAGGTTCTCAAATCTCGATTAAGACCTCTTCGACAACTCTTTCTTTCGGTACTTCATTCTTTTGTTTCTCAACTACTGTTATTGACACTTTTTCTAGCATAGCTTCCCCATCTCTAGTAATAATTGTATTTACCTGATTTGAATTGGAATCCACATCACCAGGTAGACCTCTAGGGGCCCTCAAGTTTTATGCTTCAACTAGTTGACCCATTTGTCTCCAAGACCTCGATTGTCAAGTCATTATTTTTTATACTAGCTTCCTATTTCTGTTGGCTTTCTTTATCTCATCAAGCTGGTCTTACACTATATTATTTTAATTCTACTGATAGCCTTATTTTTTACCTTCAACCTTGTATTAATTATGGTATCCTCCCCATAAAATGTTAGGGTGATTTTTCCAATTCGGGTTGTAAGTGTTCCGAAAGTTCTGATTTATTGTGTCTCTACCTGCATAAACCGCAAAATATATGGACTCTGGATTAACTTCATGCACATCATCCAAATAATAAACTCTATAGACCTCACAAAATAACATCGCTTATTGTACTTTGCTAAACTTGAGCTTGCGATTGCACTTGCCCCATAAGCAAATTGCTTAGCTTAGTAAAATTATTGTTTATATAGTGGCAATCTGTGTTAGTAGACTTGTTATCCCATCAACCTCCGAAATTCTGCAGTCTTCTTTACAGTAATTCTGTTGGACTCACCGGTCCACTCTGTATTGCTTGTTGCTAACTTGTTAAAAGCACTAATTCGACATAATTTTTCTCAAGTGCTTGTCCACTTGCAGCTTAATCAAGAAACAGTTTAGAGTGAATATCTAATCTTTCTATGAAAATGTGTGGTAAAACTTCATGGGTCTAACAGTGACGAAGACAACTTAGCAATAATTTTTTGAAATGCCCCCATGCTTGGAGTAAGCCTTCTCCTTCTTTTTATCTGAATCTTAAATATCACTTCTTAACTTGGTTGTCTTCCCAGAAGGAAAGAACCTTGTAATAAATTTCTGAGCTAATTCAGCCCATGAAGAGGTAGTATTTGGAGGCTCAACTTTTAACCATATTTTATCTTCCCCTAGTAATAAGAATGAGAATAATGTGAGTCTCACATAGTCCGATGAAACTCCTATCATGAAGTAGCTGTGAGCAATCTCCAAGAAGTTCTGGAGATGCACTTGTGGGTTCTCATGTGGTAGACCTGTAAATTGATCGGTTGAGTGAAGTAGATGGACCATATTTTGCTTCAGTTCCCATCTTTCAGTGTTATCAGTTTGATAGTGTTGGAGGTTACGTTACCAATGAATGAGACTGACACTTCGCGAACTGTAACTGGAGTTGGTGGTAGGTTTGCCGCCGCGTTCTCTACCATTACTGTCGGTGATTGGTTGCTTTGTGCCTACAACAAAGCTTTCTTCCTTAACCTTTTGTGGAAGAACCTTTCAGGTTTTACCTTGAATAGTGTTAGGATATTTCTATTTCAAAAAGGTTTGCTTCGCTATCAATGCTTTGCATAAATCTGTAACCTACAATAATAAGCTAAAATCAAGTTGTTAATACTTAAGAAAATAGTAAAATCTTAACTTGTCAATATTTTAAGTCTCTGACAGGGATGCTAAAAGCTTGTTGGGGTCAGCCACAGGCCCTCATAAAAGTGTACATGATCGCAAGTAATAAAGTGATTGTAAAATAATTGGGTTTATCGAATCTCACAGAGACTTAAATGCAGACAAGTTATTTTGATACTATTATGGTTGTGAAAATAAGTGTTTAGATGATGATATAAAAATTGAGTCATCTGAGCTAGTGGAGAAGGAGGAAGAATTTCCAAAAACTTGTTGCGTCCTAATGCACACGCAAGTGTAAGCGGTCGTACAAGTAATATAGGATTGAGAGTTCAGATATCGTACCCATAGGTACTTGTCGATTAACTATTTTACTAAATTAAACTAGTTCTAGTTATTTATTCAAGCGGTAAATCTCAAAAAAATATTTATTAACCAAAGTAAAAAAGAAGAAGTTAACTGATGAGCAATTAACCAAACAAAGAGCATATTTTTACATAATCAATATGATAAAATCGATCTAGGATTATGGATTCACTAATAATCATGTTAAGTAAGAAATTTCATTGACTTATTTGTTTATCTAGTTGCTGATTTCGGGGTTGATTTTACAACTATGATCTTTTGATCCTCTAATTACCTATCAAGAATAGCATCACAACTACATCATTGAGTGGGGATGTGACATCTTATTCTGTACGCTTTTATATATCTTTCCGTATAAACCAAACAAGGCGTTCTAGGTATATTCCTATCCTAGTCGCAAACCTACTCTTTACATTATAAAAGAGGGGTCTTGCTCCCTGTATTCTTCGTTCTATCCCAATGATTCTTCTTCCGAGTTCACAAAGAGATTATAGATTTATTTTAATTGTTGCAAAGCATTAAAATAGTAAGCACAAGAATATAAGAACAATTAATGTGATAAATAAATAATCAAATTAATCGTCTACCCTTTTGGTCATTCCCGCATTTATGCTTTTCTTCTACTGTTAGAGCCTGCCTGTAGCGGCCCCAAATCATTTATGGCTTGTTACGTTGAGACCGGTGGTTCGGTGCCCTGGCCGTTCGTCTGGTCTGTATGGACATTTCCCCTATTTTAGAACTGAGTCTTAAGAGTTGAGTTATCAAAATTATGCGATAGTGACTTGTGATCATATAAACTCAACTGACCTTGTGGGATGGTCGATCCTGATTTGAGGTGTCATAATATTTTTGAGGATGGGGGTGTCTCCGTTTGATGTAAGTTTTATTTTTATTGCCTTCCTAAAATATTTTAAATATTTATGAAAAATACTTTCGTTATGATATATTTGTGTATGCATCTATTTTACAAGAGTTTTATAACTTATTAATATTTTAACGGAGATAGTAAACTTAGTTATGTTGAAAATTATTATTATAATATAGTGAATTTTATTTGAAATAATTTTCTATTAATTATGATATATTTAAAAAGTTATATGTATTTTACCACGAACTTATGCAATATACAAGTACATACGTGCGAGACAAGAAGAGGTGGTGTTGACACACACACCCCACGTGGATCTAAGGGGAATATGCAGTAAGTAATATGCTGATGTGTTGTCACCATTTTTAACTTTAAAGTAGTAACTTTCCTAATTAAACAATTATAGGTAGCAATTGCCCTTTCCTTTTTAAGTGATACACGTATAGGAGTATATAAGTGATATTTATCGACCATTTCAACTTCAGCAACAATATTCCTTGGATGAAATTTTCTTTAAAAACTCATAGAAATTTTTTCCATCCATTTATTTTTGGTTCCATTGCAAGTGAAGTTTAACCTACTACTACGCGTATGTGTACTGTCCGAGGAAGGATTCAGTAGAAATATATATTTTGCTGATTTATTCAATTTTTAAAATAAAATCAATTATTTACGTCAAGTTATTCAAGCCCGAGTTCGAGTTTGATTTCGTGGGTCCTTAACACCTTATCAACCTGTTCCTCAGTGGTGTATATTTTTTCCAAAGACACCAATTCGTTCACAACATTAGTGAATCTGGTGATCATCTCATGAAGAGTTTCACCATTCTTCATCTTGAAAGATTCATACTCAGTGGATAGTTTAGCAATTCTGAATTTCCTTACTTGAGTAGTGCCTTCATGAGCATTAGCCAGCGTATCCCAAATTTGTTTGGCTGTGGTGCAGCTGGAGATTCGATTGAATTCATCTGGTCCAAGTTCACATACAAGGATGCACTTAGCTTTGGCATTTTTTCCTAACATCTTGTAGTCAGCGTCAGTGTATTGAGCTTTTGATTTGGGAATATCCTTATCTTCGTCATCCTTAATCATAGGGATTTTAGGACCATCAGTGACTCTGGTCCATAACTCTTAATCCTCTGCTTGAAGAAAGTTTTCCATCCTTGCCTTCCACCACGAGTAGTATTTATCAATGAAGAGAGGTGGTCTGTTGATGTGTTGTCCTTCACCGTGTCCAAGAGAAGGTGCAGAATTCATAGTGATCTTATCTTGAGTTATTAGATTCTTGTTAAGATAACCTGCTCTGATACCAATTATTAAAATACTGACCCCTAATTTGCCTAAGGAACAGGTTAAGCGATCTGTTCCTCTATTGAATACTTGAATATAAAGCAGTAAAGATAACACACGATGTTTTATGTGGAAAACCCCCGACTCACAAAGGGTAAAAACCACGACCTACACCTCTGCAGGATTTAACCCAATTCCACTAAAACAATGAGCCCCAACACAGGATTACAAACTCTGTAACCTAAGAAATTATAAACTCTAATTCCTAAAATACCACACAAACCTCCCCAAGTTTATGTGCCCAAGTCTTCGAGTTATCCCAACTTGAAGACTAGATCATACACCAGTTTATAAGTCACTGGCACTAAGAATGAACGAATACAACGCGATGAGAAACAATATAATTAACTTGACTCAAGAACTATAAAGCATAGACTTTAAGGAATACGTTCTTCAATCTGATTTCTTGTATTGGTTGCACTTGGATCTTCACTCAGAACTCTCTCAAATATGAACTCACTCAATTTGATTGTGTTCTGCTTGTAGCTCTCCTTGTAACTGCGTGAAATTTATTGTGAAAACCTCTCTTGTATTTATACTGAGAGTCCTCTCCTTATTTCGGCTGATTTCCTTCCATATTTGGGAATCCTTATCCTTGTAGGACTTGCAAGTCAATCTCCTTGATTTCTTTCCTTGTTGGATTCTTCCCTATGAAAGGAAACTTTGTGCAAGCTGGACTCTCCTTATAAACACGCTTTCTCCACACGCTTTGATCCCTTCTCCACGTCATTCACCTTCTCCTGATCCTAGTTGGATTCTGCTTGAGAGGAACAAGTCACAGATACTTGTTCCCTGCATGTGTTCCACAACTTTGTCAATCTTCAAAATCTACCTCGATCCAACAAGTCTAAATGACAAATGCACAAAACTACGTTTTCCGACGTAGGATAGAGGTTATTCTGCAAGTCGGATGACTCTTTTTCATGTGTTCCAAAAGGGGTTAATTATGGATCCTTGCTAGTAAATCATGGTATGTCACATCCTATGCCCAATAAGGTATAGGATGGCTTAGCTGATCGGGACGAGATCAGACTCCATGCGCTCACATGGTGGTTTATGTCGGTTCACCACTTGTTTTCACAAATAACTAAAAGGATTAAATTCGCTTTACTTGGTCAGTACTATTTCATCTTATGCTCTCATTCCTTCTTAGATTATCATCACTTGAATTGAACCTCTTACATCGATATTTTCATGCCTTATTATTTTTCCTTGTATGGTTTTACATACCAATACATTCAATGTATTGACCGTCTTGGATGTTGCATCATTTCATGATACAGGTTCTGGGACGTTCATTTGTGATTTCGTGCAACACTAGGTCCATTCGTATCAGCTATTGGTGAGCCCTCCATCTTTCGGAAGGCACAATTATCATCTTTTTAATTTAGATCTATGTTATTATATAAGGTAATGCCGGGGCCTTGTCCCAGTAGATATTGACTCACACGAATGTTAATTTTCATTATACACCCATAATTTGCTCCGATAGAACACATAATTGATGAGGTTGATGCTCAAATCAACTTAAGTGTTACCTGTTGTAGCTTGAATCTGAGAACTAATATGGAGATTACAGAGTAGAGCTTTTGCATTATATTTTGGTTAAACTATCAAAAGAGACATACCTCCTTACCATATTTACTAACTCTTCCAATATTTTATTTTAATTACTTAATATACCATATGTAAACACTCTGATACATCGTTCCAGGTCGTGATACATCGCCTCACCCCGATGTATCAAAGGTAATTATCCAGAGGTGAGGCGATGTATCACGCCTTGGAGCGATGTATCACGCCTTGGGGCGATGTATTCGAGCGAAGTGAGGTGGGAAAAAGAGTAATTAGCTCCCAAAGATGTGTGTTTTAGGTAAGTTACCCTATTTTTTTTTTTTTTTTTATGTGTGATATTATCAGTGAAGTTAGTGTCACAAAAATCTCTAGATTTGTTGTCAACTTCTTGTTGAATCATTTTTTAGCTTCACCATGTTACAAGTTGAGTACATGCATATTTTCCAAAAAAAATTGTATAAAAGAATTTTAAAATAATATTTGATTTATATATTCATTAATCGTGAAGGATTGATTCACCATGAAGAATGTGAGGATTGGTGGGCAATATTTTTTATTACATCACTTGAGAACTGTAATTTAAAGTACGCTTAATTAATTTTTCTTCTTCTAATTATATACTTCCATCAATGTTTCTTCTCCATTTTTGCTACAAAACATAAAAGAATCAATAGGCTAGAAGTGAAAATAATTGTCATGTGTGTGCTCTTTTATTTAAGTATGTGCAATGTGTGTGCTCTTTTCTTTATTGACCCCTTTTCTCTTTCATATTGGTAAAATATGTTCTTATGCAGATAAACTCGTATTAATTTTTTATTTCATGAGATACAAATCGGTACAATTTAACTTATAACATATATGCTGATTTGATGTCTACCTCATGTTAATCAGTTACTTCTAACTTTAATCTGAGAATTAACATGCAAATTTATACAATAGATCTTTCACTTTTAATTATTTCTATTATTTTTATTTCTAAGTGCATACTAAATTAATGCAGTATTAATGGTGGTCACCTACAAGTTTATTATCAATTCTTTACTGAGTTAATTTTGATTTTACTATGTTTACAAGGTTCAGTGACACCTTAATGATAAATGTAGGTCTTATTAAACCAGTAAATAAGTTGATATCTCATCCTTTAATAGACAGTATAATTTATGGAAAACATTCGTGAAATCATATTATTTGGGAGAAATTATTAATATGACATACAATGTACCTTTGCGTAATGATTGCTTGTTTCCATAGGTATATAAGTGATGAAATAGCACCAAACTAACAAGACTAAATTTATCTAAAGTAAAACTTGACGACCCAAAAAGAGATTCAATAAAATCATTATATTAAACTACAAATGGTAAATAAAAAATAAAAAATAAAAGGTAAAACTGTATGAAAGTAAATGAAAAAATGTTGATAGTTAATATTAGACTAAAGCAATTAACTGATTTATTGATTACATTTTCATCATAAACAACTGCAGAGGATGGTAGAAGAAACCACAACTTACTAGTTTATCCATTTTGTTCAAAGTAAAAATTAAACACATTAATTAAGCTCAAACTCAAGATAAGAACTTTTAATTGTTACTAGCCATAATGTCACCTTCCTGGGTTATTAGGCATTCACCATCAGATATAATCACAGAAGAGGAGTGTTGGAATAACTGGTAAAGTTGTTATCATGTGACTAGAAGGTTATGGGTTTAAGCTTTGGAAATAGCCTCTTGCAGAAATGCAAGGTAATGGTGCTTACAATAGACCCTTTTTCTTCACTATATGAGTTGACTGAATGATCTTTTGTTTTCGTTGTCTTTGCTATTCTTGTTTTCTTCTTCTTCTTCTTCCATTTCCTTCAATTCCTCCTTTTTGTGCCCTTCCTCGGACCCTGTGCATAGCGGGAGTTTCAGTGCACCAGACTGTCCTTTACCATCAGATATAGTCACTATATGAGTTGACTGAACCTTTTTGTTTTCGTTGTCTTTGCTATTCTTGTTTTCATCTTCTTCCATTTTCTTCAATTCCTCCTTTTTGTGCCCTTTCTCGGACCCTGCGCATAGCGAAGGCTTTAGTGCACGAGGCTTCAAAATCCATATACGAACTGGCTGAACCTCTTCATTTTCTTCGTCTTTGCTATTCTTGGTTTTTTCTTCTTCCATTTTCTTCAATTCCTCCATTTTGTGCTGCAGGTAGTCATAGTTTGCTCCACGGGAAGACATGATTGATGAGGTTGATCTGCTCAAGAATTTGACTAAGTGTTACATGTTATAGCTTGAATCTGAGAACTAATATGAAGATGAGTACAAGCATATATATTCAGAAAAAATCAAAAATTGTACAAAAGAATTAAAAAATAATATTTGATGTTTACAAGGTATATTCATGAATTTTGAAGGACTGATTCACGCATGAATAATGTGAGGATTGGTGGGCAATCTTTTTTATTACAACACTTGAGAAGTGTAAGTTAAAGTATGATTAATTATTTATTCTTTTAATTATATATTTCCATCAAGTTTTATCTCCTTTTTACTACTAAAAAAGAATCAAGCATATATGTGCAATGCAGGAGATCTTTCCTTTATTGTTTCTTTTTCTCTTTCATATTGGTTAAGTGTATTCTTATTCAAATAAACTCGACTTTAATTTTTATATCACGAGCGATACAAAATCAGTATAAGTTTAATTATGTACAGATGCAGGCAACCAAAACATTATATTCAAAAGCTTTATAGCCTAAAATTGCGAAAGCAGACGATAAACGTATGGCTTTGAAACCTATCAAATATGTCCATGGTGAACCATGTCTCCTATTGGATGAAGAAGAGGTCAACGATATGATTATTCAAGAATAACTCCAATACATTGTGATTGGAAAATTTTCAGAGAGTTGATTGGAGATGGATGAACTGCGGAAGATAATTCTATTATAATGCAAATTGACAGGAGAGTGCAAAATAGGTTTCCTGTGTAATAGATTTTTGCTTATCAGATTGACACTGCTTGAAAATAACATTTAGGTATCATTGAAACCAACCTTTTATCTAGAATCCAAGGACGGATATCAACAGATGTGAGGGTTGATGTGGGAGCCTTGCTTCAATCTAGAAATAGAAACATCAATTGTTATTACTTGGATTTCTTTTCCATCCCTACCTCCAAATTTCTTTGGAAAAAGTGCTCTTTTCTCTATGGCCTTAGCAGTCGGGAAGACATTACATATAGATATGACAACTAAGAATCAGACTCGACCCGGTTGTGCAATGGTTAAGGTGAAAGTTGATATGCTAAAGGATTTTCCAAAAAGGGCCAATATTGGAAACAGATGTACAACAACAAGAGAGGTGCTAACAAACTGGATTAAAATAAAATACGATTAAATATCAAAGTACTGTAATAGTTGTAAGCTACAAGGTCATGTAGAGAAGGAATGTTTTGTTCTAAGTCCAAATTTGAGGCTTGAGAAAGAACTAGAGACAAATACCCAAGCTAAAGCCAAATCAGGAAAGAAGATACAAGTAGATGACGAAGGAAAGGGCAAGATTGCAAAACCACATTTTAGAATTCTAACAAGTAGAAAGGTGGTTTGAAGGTGGATGTAACACAATAAGAAACAAGAGATATAACAACCAAAACTACAGATATCTAGCAAATGCATTAATTAGAAGGAGAGGATTGATAGAATTCAATTGCAAAACTCTTTTACAGCTTTGCAGAAAATAACCACCATCAGTGGCACAACATAAATACAAATAAAACAACCAAATCAAGTGCAAAGGACTCATATGGAAACTTCCGAGGCTTGGTGAAGAAAGTTGGTGCCCACTATTTAACTCAGGGACCAGGTCCTTAGAACAGTTCCACTTAAAGCAGTAAGTAAATTAACACACAATTTTTATGTGGAAAACTCTCTAACTCCAGGAGAAAAAAACCATGAACTCACTTCTACTAACTTTTCAAGTTTTATGATTACAACTCAATAATCAAAGTAACTAACTCTAGTACCTAACTCAAACAATAAACTCTTATTGTTTCAACTCACTCTAACTCTCTCTTCAAGAAGCCAAACCCACTTCTTGTTACAAATTCTCACAAACTCTCTCAAGAAGCCAAACCCACTTCTTATTAAACGTCTCACAAAATCTCTCTAGAAGTCAAACCCACTTCTAGTTACAAGTCTCACAAAACACACTTTTTGTCCTAACATTCACACAGGATTGAACTAGAAACAATTCTCTCTTTGTGTCTTCGTTGGAATAGCTTGCTTGAGATTTCTATTGCTTGAGAATACTCCTTCTTAGTTTCGTGCAGTAGGTGATTGATTTCTTCATAGCTCCAATGCTTTTATAGAGGTCTCAAGCTCTCTCCTCTTCTTGAAAGGAAAAGCCAATCCTTTCCTTATAGGAGTTGGTCGCCGACTTGAAGGTCTTCTCCTTGTCGGACTTGGACACTGTTTTTGCTCTCCTTCTTTGACTAGGATGCTTCCTTTTATAGAGTGTTTCCATAAATATATTTTTACCAAAAATAGGTTTTTGCCTCATTATCAAAACTTGTTTGAAAACTTATTTGACAAGGTTCTTCAATTTCCCCCTTTTTGATGATGGAAAACTCTATCCTATTTTTGAAAAACACATGTAGCAGCAGTGAAAACACATTTGGACATAGGAGTTGGTCGCCGACTTGAAGGTCTTCTCCTTGTCGGACTTGGACACTGTTTTTTCTCGCCTTCTTTCCTTCTTTCTTCACACGATTTTTCTCTCCTTCTTTGACTAGGATGCTTCCTTTTATAGAGTGTTTCCATAAATATATTTTCACCAAAAATAGGTTTTGCCTCATTATCAAAACTTGTTTGAAAACTTGTTTGACAAGGTTCTTCAATTTTTCCCTTTTTGATGATGGCAAACTCTATCTTATTTTTGAAAAACACATGTAGCAATAGTGAAAACACATTTGGACAATTTGAACAAAAGGTAAACTCCCAGTTCAGTCCCATCACCACAGTGTGTAGTGTCAACCCCTTCCTTTCTCAATTCAGTAGTCACGTATGTACATGTAGCATAGCACACACTTGTAGCATAGCACTCACTTTTCTAATTCTCCCCCCTTTTGACATCATTAAAAAGATCTCAGTTATTTTACCAAGATGCAAGAGATAGGGAAGCACAAAAGCATGAATATCAAGATAAGCACATATTAAGCCATCCATTGGCTCCAAAAATAAACATATCAAAATTAGTTACAAAAATAATTGTCTGTAAGTGAGAGCCAATCATAGGAGGAAATATAGCAGAGGGGAAGGGGTATTGAGTAAGGACAACTAAGGAGGATCAGGGGGCAGGCTTGGGAATGAGGGTCATAAGAGATTGGATGTTATCAAGGTATTTTGTTTACTGTAGCGTCATCTCAGTCCTTAGAGAGTCCACTTGTCCCTGGGAAGCTGCCAGACTTTCCTTCAAAGCAGCATTCTCTTTTCTTAGCAGAGTAATCTCCTCATGTGCAGCTTCTAGGTCCTGCAACGATTGAGTTATGGGACTAGAACTCTTCTTCTTCTTGGGAGCTTGTGTAGGCACACAGTCACATTCTTCCAAGGTGGAGAGAGTGATCATGTCATTCTTGGTAACACATGCACCCTTCTCTAGAGGAACATCAAAGCTTCTGAACACCTCTGTCAGCAGGAATCCATAGGCTAAATCATGTGGACCAGTCCTAGGGGAAGTTACCCTACCCATGTGCTTGATCATTAGTGCTGGTAGGTTTACCTTCTCGTCTATGTCCAGGGTATGCATAATCCCCATATCTCTCAAGCTAGCCTCATGCATCCTTCCTCCTCTAGGCAATATCTCTTTATTCACAATCTCGAACAACAACTTGTGAATAGGAGACATTTCCCCTTTGAACACTTTCCTTGCACCCTTCTTCTCCTTCCTCTGAGAGAATTTCCTAGTTAACATGCAGTCCTCATCTATTTTTCACACATATTTTTCAAGACCCTCAGAGGGCACAGACAGGATTTCTCCTAATCTAGCAGGGTCAAATACAATTTCTACTCCTTTCACCTGTGAGCTAACAACCCACCCATCCAACAGTTTCAATTTTGCATAGAATTCTATCACCTCTTCTCTATATACCATAGGCTTGACAGTTTTAAACAGATGACTCCAACCTTGAAAATCTAGCCTATCTAGTAGTTAAAGAATGAAATGATTTTGTAGTACCTCAGTATCAAGAATTCTCCCTTTTAGGAGAGGTTGTGTGGAGTAGTAACCAATAGGCCCTAGTCTCAAGAATTTCTCATAATTCTTGTTGTTTTTTCCAGCGTTATGGGTGGCAAGTTCTTCTCCATCTTCTTCTTCCACTTCTTCCCTATCCAGGTTTATGGGTTCATCATCTTACCTATCTCTTCTTTCCCTGAGCAACCCTAGCTCTTTTCTTTTCAGCCTCTTTCTGAGCATCAGCAACCCTTTTTCTGGTAAAGGGTTTTCTTGGTGGAAGAGAGGGTGAGGGTAGAGGATAATTGGAGGGTTTTGACAGGGGTTTCACAACAACCCTCTTTTTTAATCCACGAATGACAGCGGACTCACCCCTAGTGTACTTGGGTACCAGAAAAATTTCTCCATTGCTATTAATTTTCTCTTCATCAAGAGAATGGGGTTTATGAATTATGGACGGAGGGGCATCTTGGTCAGTTTTGTCTATACTCCATGAGTAGTTCAGGGAGTCAAATTTTTGAGTTTGAGGAGATGAAGGTCTAGGAAGAGAAGCTGGTGGTGGAGGGGCAATAGGAAGAGTTGGAGATGGTGATCTTGAGGGATGTTCTCCCTGAGTGAGTGAGCCTTATGGTGAGGGAGAGTCCTCGTCATCAGAGTAATCCACAAGAGAGTGGAGACAGGAGGGAGTGAGTTTGGTAGACGAGGATGCTATGGGAGCAGGTATGGATATTTTGGTGAGTTTGGGGAAGATGAGATTTAGGGGAGTATGAGAGAGGGTTTCATGAAGATGAACGGTTTCTTGTAAGGGAGGTGCTTGAGGTGACGGTTGTCAGATTTTGAAGAGGGGAGTATATGATAATAAGTCCAATAGTTTAATTTTCCCGCTTGGGGATTTATCTTATTTGGGTAAGAGGTTCTTGTGGGGATCAGGTTCTCATTCACAGGCCAATATTACTTCTATATTCTATTTTAACAGTCTTGTAAAGGAAGTGCGTACCTTGAGGATCAGATCCCTGAGAACTTTTCTCAACCATTTTTCAGAACATGTATCTCCTGTTGCATGAATATTCCCTCTGATTCCTATACCCCTTCATGTCATCCACACTTTTCTCATCCCATTGCTATATTTAGACTTTTAGGACCATACTTCTACCTTGAGACTTTGCAGGAGAGAGGAATTCAACTTTGTTTTAGTCATTTGTCTAGAGCAAGAATTGTCAAGGTGTCCAACCTTGCCCATTCCTCTCTTCTTTTCCTGCTAAAGATTAGTGACTCATCTTGTGTACCCAGATCAGCTTGGGTCCCTATTTATGAGTGAAAGGATGAATTAAATTTGATCAGCTTGGGTCTCCATTTATGAGTGAAAGGATGAATTAAATCTTTCTTAGCACAGTAGGGAAGCTCTCTTTTGATGGATACCCTTCTTATCAACTCCTTGGACCTGAGTTTGTTGATACTTTTCAACTTTCTTTACTCAGCTAGAGTTGGACGTTTCCTCTTGATTTTGTTGACAAAGTTCAGGTTTGTTTGATCAGCTTTTAGATGACTTGGACATTGACTCTTGAGGTGTCCTTCCTTGTCACGTGCAGTGCATACCATGTCCATTGAGTAGCTTACCTTACAGGCCTCAGGTCTAAATCCTATGCCATGCTTGGAGGTGGTCTGACTATTCTGTATGTGGGAGAGAAGATTTGAGGACTTTGTCCATTTCTGATTGTGCTCCAGCTCAAGCTTGGTTTTATTCAAGTGTTTTGTTATAGAGTTGTTTGTTTCAGACAACTCTAAGAGCTTTGTCTTGAGTTTTTTGATGTCTTTTTCCAAGGTTTGTTGAAGAGCAGTGGCTTGATTTTTTCCCTTTTCAGAGAACTCGTTGAGAGAGTTCTTCAAGGAGGTATTATCTTCTTCTAGACTTTCGCTTTCCAACCTTAGAGATGCATACTCATTTAGTAGGCCTTCCTTCTCAGCACATATTGAATAATAAGCATCTATGACAACTACTGAGAGAGATTCTAGCTTTCTTTTAGAGTAGGTATGTAGGTTGGCCCTGAAGTTAGAGAAGCATGCCTTAGTTTCATCCTGATCAGTGTCAATGTCCGGCTCAGAGCATGCCATGAAGGCAAGAGATGTTTCAGCTGACTTTCCTTCTTCTGCATCACTGTCATAGTTACTTATTGCTAACAAGGCCCAGGTGTCCACTTTCCTAGCTTCAACCATAGCAAGTAGTGACTGATTATGGGAGTCCTCTTCATCATACTCATCACCAGGTTCTCCCATAGAAGCTAAGGCCCTTTGAACTTCTAAGTCAGCTTCTTGCGACGTCATCTTCCTGTGAGATAGAAGAGTGAACTCTTGATTTTGATATCTGGGATTCTCTGTGACAGCCTTTTTGTGTTCTATGGTCCACAAGAGATAAAATTTGATGAAGTGATCTGGACTACCATACTTGTGACACAGTAGAGCATCCTTTTCTTGGGTTTTTTTTTGGGGGGGGGGGGTCCTTTGAAGGAATTGTCCCTTTTTGAACATTCTTTGAAACCTTCTAGTCACTAGTGTAAGATTTTCGTCCTCACAATCAGCTACTTTAGTGGTCTTAAGAGAAATAGTCTTGTCCTTTTTGTTAATTCCAATGTCCTTCCCTTGACTCTTCTTCAATTCATAAGTTGTTAAGTTACCAATGAGTTTATCCATGGCCAAAATATCCAGGTCTCTTACTTCAGTGATGGCTTCAACTTTGCTTTTCCAGGATTCAGGTAGTACACTAAGAAGCTTCCTAACAGCCTTACCTGAAGGGATGTCCCCTCCCAGTGAGTAAATTTCATTGAGGATGGCAGTGAACCTTGTATGCATATCCTGGATGGTTTCTCCTTCCTTAATCCTAAAGAGTTCAAACTGCCTGTTCAGGTTATCTATTTTGGCTTTCTTTACAGCAGTGGTACCTTCATGTGCAGTCTGGAGTGTGTCCTAAATTTGCTTTGTATCTTGACATGAGGAGATCATATTATACTCATCAGGTCCAATACAGCAGATCAATATCTTTCTAGCTTTAGCATTGTTTTGAATGGCTATCTTGTCAGTGGCATTCCATTCCTTCCTATTTTTGGGAACAGGTTCCTCTCCTTCCTTCGCTTCTTTCATGGGAATAGTGGGGCCATCCAAAACAACATTCCATAAATAAGCACTTTCACCTATGAGATGATCCATCATTCTATTCTTCCACCAGCCATAGTACTTCCCATTGAACAGAGGTGGTCTAGTTTGAGAAGAGCCTTCCTGAGCAGTTGGATGGGCAACCAGTGGATCCTTTTCAGGTGTTAGCCTTTGATGAAAAGACCCGCTCTGATACCAATTAAAGAAAGTTGGTGCCCACTATTTAACTCAGTGACCAGGTCCTTAGAACAGTTTCACAAAAAGCAGTAAGTAAATTAACACACAATTCTTACGTGGAAAATTCCCTAACTCCAGGAGAAAAAAACCACGAACTCACTTCTACTAACTCTTCAAGTTTTATATTACAACTCACTAATCAAATGAACTAACTCTAGTACCTAACTCAAACAATAAACTCTTATTGTTTCAACTCACTCTAACTCTCTCTTCAAGAAGCCAAACCCACTTCTTGTTACAAATTCTCATAAACTCTCTCAAGAAGCCAAACCCACTTCTTGTTACACTTCTCACAAACTCTCTCTAGAAGCCAAACTCACTTCTAGTTACAAGCCTCACAACGCACACTTTTTGTCCTAACAATCACACATGATTGAACTAGAAACAATTCTCTCTTTGTGTCTTTGTTTGAATAGCTTGCTTGAGATCTCTATTACTTGAGAATACTCCTTCTCAGCTTCATGCAATAGGTGATTGATTTTTCCATAACTCCAATGCTTTTATAGAGGTCTCAAGCTCTCTCTTCTTCTTGAAAGGAAAAGCCAATTCTTTCCTTATAGGAGTTGGTCGCCGACTTGAAGGTCTTCTCCTTGTCGGACTTGGACACTATTTTTGCTCGCCTTCTTTCCTTCTTTCTTCACACGATTTTCCTCTCCTTCTTTGACTAGGATGCTTCCTTTTATAGAGTGTTTCCATAAATATATTTTTACCAAAAATAAGTTTTGCCTCATTATCAAAACTTGTTTGACAAGGTTCTTCACTTGGGTTAAACAAATCTTTGGAAAACAAGCAGAGAATTACAACAATGGGAAAAACCAAATAGGATCAAACTAACACAAACAAAGAGGCAGTAGTAGAAAAGCAAAGTGAGGAAGATATCCAGACCTTCTAGAATGGAACAAAACCAAGACAATCTAGAGGAATAAGAGTAGATAAAACTGGGGAAGAAGAACATGACAAACAAGCACTTGTTAAGAACAATGAGCACAACATCCCTCCAAACAATGCAAAAATCATTAATAAAGATAAGCCTGAAGAGAGTTTAGTGTCCTCAAATAGGGAAGCGGTTCCAGATATGGGCATGAGGGGGGATGATAAGGATAATAATGATAAGGATAAATAAGAGGGAAGGCCCTAGTGATTAAAGATCCAGGAGAATATGAACGTGTATCTGCATATGTGGTTTCAATGAAAAAGAACACATTGATACCTAAAGGAGACAATCAGAAGGAAAAGGATGACAGATAGAACAACATTAATCAGATCATAAAAAAGGTTGATTTATCCCCAAAACACTCTGCTTTGCTAGAAGGAAGAAGTATCAAGACCAACGTAGGAAAAAAAGCAGATAAGCCAGTACCACCAATTAAAACCCTTCCTAGGAGGTTGGCTACCTAAAAATCAATCAAGGATGATACACAAGATGCTAGGTTGGAATATCATATCAGTTAACACTCAAGAAGCCTTTGCAAGTTTAACTAATATGGATAGGAGATACAATTTTGGCCTAATAAGATTGATGGAGCCATTTCAAGATTCTTCAAGATTGGATGAGTATAGAAGAAAATTGGGCCACCAATTTTCAATACTGAACTGTTCAGGTAAGATTTGGGTTTTGGAGTAGAAGAGCTACAGATAACTATCCTAATGGATACATCACAACATTTGACTTTGAAGATTTATCACAAGAACAAGGATATTATTGTAAACTTAGTCTATGCTTCCTATGATCAGATAGAAAGAAGAAACCTATGGGGACTAATTTCAAACCAATGGCATTTTCCATTATTAGTAGGAGGGGACTTCAATATTGTGCTTTCACAGAAGAAAAAGCTAAGGAGGCTTCCAGTATACCATCAGGAAATCATAGAATTGAGCCAATGTTTAAATACTTGTGGAATATATGATATGGGTTGTGAAGGCTCCAGATTTACTTGGTGGAATGGAAGACATCAAGAAGCAACAATTTTTAAAAGACTTGACCAATTCTTGTATAACCAGGAGATATGTATTATTTTCTCATAAATGCATGTAAACCACTTAATTAAGAAGGGATCTGATCAGTACCCTCTGATGTTAGATTGTGATAACAGTTGGAAAATAATTATAAAACCTTTTAAATTCTTAAATTTTTGGGT
The DNA here is from genome assembly GCA_003996215.1 of Jaltomata sinuosa. Lineage (NCBI taxonomy): Eukaryota > Viridiplantae > Streptophyta > Magnoliopsida > Solanales > Solanaceae > Jaltomata > Jaltomata sinuosa. The sequence continues at coordinate 121,691 of QJPP01001910.1, read as the reverse complement.
AAAACATCCATCTTTCATATAAGTGGTTCAAGAGCATTGGAAGGCAGGTTTTATGGGACCCCTTTTACAATCTTATAGTATAAGTTGAAGAATGTAAAAAGGCATTGGAAGATAGATCAAGGACACCTATGGTAATACTTTCCAAAAAATTATCACCATGGAGGAGGTTAACCAAGCCTAAGAACAGCAGTTTGAAAGAGACCTATCACAAGCTAATAGAGCAGAATCATAAGTAGTAGGAAGAGCTTGGAAAGTATTTGGTGTTAAAAGAAGACTAGTGAAAATTGAAATTAGGGTTAAGGTGGTTTAAGGATAGTGATAGAAACACTAAATTATTTCATGATTATGTTTAAGGAAGATGAAAGAGATTAAGCATAGACAAGATTCATACAAGTGAGGGGGTATGAGTGACATCAAGCAAGGGTCAGAACTTTAGGCGGGGCCTCTGGCTCAGGATCAGGTGAGGGCGTTGTATGGGGTATTAGCTCTTTAATAGAACCAAGCCTTCCTGCAGCTGAAGAAGAGCCAGCGAATCGGTCTGAGATCGAAAGAGCCTTGGATCAACTTGAATTGGCCAAGATTAAAGAACAAAAAGATCACTTGGCCAAACAGATTAGCCCCCTGATTGAATCGGAGAAGGCACGCCTAGTTTGAAGGTTGTGGCCCAGAGAGCTCCCTTTGCTTTTGGCGTTCCTTCGTAGATCTCTGGATTTTACCCCTACACACGAAATTCCACTCTCCTATGTCTCACTCAAGTGAATTGTTTTCAAAGGATATGACAGACGAGGCAATCAATTTGCTTGAGATATTATTCAGAATAGACAATAGACTAACAAACTTTGTTATCATTCTAAACATTCTCAAACTTGTGATAGATCAACAAAATGAATTTGTGACAATATTACCTACTGAAGAGGAGATTAAATAGGCAATATTTAGTTTGAATAGGAAAAGTTCAAATAGACCTAATGGATTCACAGGATTGTGCTATCAATCTTGTTGGGAAATAGTTAAGATGGATATCTGTCTAATGGTGAAAGCATTTTTATAGGTTAAGAACTCTCAAGTTCCTTACACTAATATAGTACTACTACCCAAGAAGTAACAAGTGAGCTATTTTGGAGATGTAAGGCCTATCAACTTGAGTAATTTTACTAATAAGATCATCTCAAAGGTTCTTCAGGAAACAATTACAGTGGTCCTCCTAGAAATTACTTTTAGTAATCAGATAGGGTTCCTTAAAAGAAGAAGTATTTTTTAAAATGTCCTTATAACTCAGGAAATTATCAAAGACATCATAATTAGAACAAAATCAGCTAATGTGGTGGTGATGTTGGATATAAAAAAGGCTTATGATAAAGTCCCTTGTTTATTTTTCTTACCAAAATACTCTAACAACTTGGATTATATGAGATAGTTATTGATATGGTATATAGACTACTATATTATAATTGGTATTCTATACTACTAAATGATCAGTCCCATGGACTTTTAAAATCCACAAGCGGGGTCAAACATGGGATCATTTATCCCCAGCTCTATTTGTAATAGTTGCAGAAGCTCTTACTAGAGGTTTAAATTCCCTGCTTTAGAACCCTGACTTTGTCCCATATGGAGTGCCTAAATGGAGTCCAATCATTTTTCTTATGCAGATGATACTATCATATTCGCATCTATTGATAAGAAGAGTTTGAAACTGATATAAAAGGTGTTACAACAGTATGAGAGATGTTCTAGACAACTAATCAACTTGAAAAATAGTGCCTTCTATATTCATCAGAAGACACATAGATGGTGGATACAAAGAATCAACAAAGTAACTATTGTGAGAGAAGGTACTTTACCTTTTATGTGCTTAGGATGTTCTATGTTTTACAGTAGAAATATAATATCTTTTATAATTCCTTATTACAAAAATTGGAAAAAGGCTTCACTCTTGACAAGGCAGAATGTTATCATTAGGGGGGAGGAGAGTTGTGCTCATTAAAATGTCATGCAAAGCATTTCAATGCATTTTCTATCTTTAGTAAATCCTCCAAAAGTTTTCATAAGGCAGATTCATAAGGTATTTGCAATATTCTAAAATAATATCCAGGAGAGCAAGAGCAAATATTGAGTTAAATGGGAGAATTTAAGTTCACCTAAAAAGGAAGGAAGAGCATGATTCAGGTCTTTGTTTGAAGTGTCCAATGCCTTATTCTGTAAACTATGGTGGAATTTTATAACAAGGCCTTCTTTGTGCACGTCATAGTGAACAAACACTACAAGAAGAACCATCTTGTGATAGCTCATTCATAATATAGGTCACCAATCTGGAAAAAAATGATTGATGTAAGAGAATTGGCGGAGCACCAGATTTGGTGGCAAATCAAAAGTGGGAACTCCATCTTCTAGTATGATAACTAGACAACACTAGGGTCCTTATATCATATTATACCAGAAGCCACAAACACATAAGAGATTGAGGTAAAGAATTGTACTAACAATAATGGATTGAACAGGGAAAAACTGACACATGTAGTACCACTGGAGATAGTGAACTACATATGTCAGATTATCCCCCTTCTTATAGATATAGAGGAACTTTACAACAAATGTTGGATGGTTGTGAAGAAAGATTTTTTTAGTGAAGTCTACGAGGAATTATATCAAACACAGAGAGGAGAAAGAATAAATCTTTAGGTACATTTGGCCAAACCAGAGTCCTTTTAATATTTCTTTCTTTCTTTGAAGAATATGGAAGTATAGAATCCCTGCAGATGATGTGATTCAAAAGATTGGTTTGAACCTGGTTTCTAGGTACTGGTGTTGCACATAACCCAAACAGAAAACATTCCAACATATTTTTCTAACTTCTCCTATAGCCTCCAAGCTATAGAGATATTTTTCTTCTTTTGCAAGGATGGACAGTTGATCTTGGCATATTTTACACTTAAACGCCATATTTTACCCATATTTTAGCTAAGTTTGAGAATGAATTACCTTGTATATGTGTACTTTGCAATATGTTTGATGTATATGAGCTAATATACATGATTACTAGAGTTTCAGAAGCAAAGGAGGCATACGGAGAATCAAGAAGACAAAGGATAAGCAAGACACGATTAACTGGACGAGGATTGAGCTAAAAGTTGAGCTCCACAAGAGAGCCCTGCGCCGCACTGCCAGGGGCCACACATTTAGCCCTGGGATGCATGGCCAGTGGCCATGTGTTGACCCCTATGTCGCTTGACATAGCACATAGGCTCACTATTTTGATGCACGTTGGCCCGGCATCGCAAGCCTTTGCACTTTGCATTGGGCCATGCGCCGCGACCCTGTGCCATATGAGTATTGTGTTTTAAAGTGAAAAATTATCTATGGGCATGGGAGTAATTTTACCATACATTTATAAATGCCCCAAGGATGTTTTTCAGAAGGGTTACGCATTATTTTTGAAGGAGAATAGAGCGACAAAGAGTTTTCATTAGGGTTCATCTTCCTTAAACTCATCTACTCATTACTTTGGTATGAAAAACATTATCTTTGTAATTTTCGTTCCAATTATGAGTAGCTAAACACCCTTGTTCTAGGGTTACAACTAGAACATGATTGAATAGTATTTTATTTGAATCAAAGAAATCTTATTTCTTATTTGATTGCTCTTGTGTTCTTATGCTTACTATTTTTGTGTCTGACCAATATTAGAATAAATCAGTAATTCTTGCGTAAACTAACCATGGGAACGTGAGAATAGGATGAATAACAAGGGAAATAAGATCATCTCTGGCTTACATTAGGGTTGATTTGCAACCAGGATAGAGATATACCTAGTTTGCCTTATTTGATTTTAAACGAGATAAAAACATTAATGCATTTGAACTAAAAACTCATATTCCCGCTCAATGATGTAGTTGTGAGACTAGTTTAAATAGGTGATTTAGAGGATGACTATTTCCAAATTATATTATTAATCCCAAAATCAGCAATTTGAGAAATAAAGTTCTTTGAGACGAATAAATACTATTTATGATTGTGGTAAATGCTCTAGCCCTGAAATTCTCCTTTGATATTGTTAACACCCTTTACTAAATTCATTATTGTCTTACTTTATTATTTTTGCAATAAATAGAACACTATAATTTCAGAAAATTTCTTGATAAATCACAACTCTTGTCAGAAATATTATTGGAAATTAAATTGAGTGAATTGCTAAGCACATAGTCTCTGTGGGTTCGATATCCGGCTCGAAAGAGATACTATATTACTTGGACGATTGCGTGCACTTGTGTGTGCATTTGAACACAATAAGTATTTGGCACTTTTGCCGGGGACTTAAGCAATTAGTGACTTTCTATTTTTTTTTAATTTTATACAAGTGTTGACAACTTGATCTTAGCGGATGTTCTTACAGGTTCAATTTGTTCTTCAAGCTGGCAGGAGAGAGAGAATTGGTAGAGCCATGTTTGAAGCCTGAATGAGTATTTCATCAGTGGTGAAGGGCAGGTTCTCTTCAATATCCAATTCAACAGATTCAGCTGGCTGATCATGTAGAATTTATTCCTGTAGAGATGGAAGCAGTAAGGCCAGTTCGCGAGGTGGCAATCCCACCGCCAATAATGTCACCTCTAACATTCGCAGACCGTATGCAAGAGGTTGATTCGAGCTTAAACAGAATATGGTGTAACTATTGCACACTAGCAGGCAGTTCACAGACTGTCTCATGAGGATCCACAGTAGCACTTGCAGAATTTTCTTGAGATTACCGATACATACATCCCTGCAAGAGTCTCATCTGACTATGTGAGACTTACACTCTTCTCTTTCTCTCTGTTAGGGGAAGCAAAGAGGTGGTTGAAGGCTAAACCTCCTAATTCCATCACCTCCTGGGATGATTTGGCAAGAAAGTTCTTGATCCATTTCTTTCCATCTGGAAAAATGCAAAGTTGAGGAGTAAGATCTTGAGCTTCAGACAGAAGAATGGTGAAAATCTGTATCAAGCCTGAGAAAGGTTCAAGTCCATGCTTTATGATTGCCCTCACCACTACCAGACAAATGAGATTCTAGTGCATACCTTTATAGAGGGGCTTGAACCTAACACGAAGATTCTTCCAGATTCAGCTGGTGGTGGTCAAGCTTTAGGAAAGACATATGATGAGCTGTATACACTTCTGAATCGCATATCATAAGGAAACCCGGAATGGAATGCAGATATTTCTAAAAGCACCGTAAAGAAGACTGCAGGGTTATTAGAAGTGGATCAATTGACAGCCATAGAAGCATAAATTGCCTCTTTGCAAAATCAAATGAACACTCAATTTAGCAACCTAAGTTTGGGATATCAGCAGGCTCCCGTGAATATGGTGCAGCAAACTCAGACTTAGTGTAACATATGTGGTAATAGTGATCACTCAGCAGATGCATGTGGAGCAAACCCCGAGTCATTAAACTTTGTGGGCAATGCTCAACGCCAAGGAAATCAAAAATTTTGGGAACACTTATAACCCATCTTGGTAAAATAACCCAAACTTCTCATGGAGCAGAAACCAAGGGCACAATGTGAATCTGAATTAGTATATGAACCAAATGGGCACTCAGAGTCTTCAATAACAAGCACATGATGGTAACCCTAATGCCACATCTAGAAATATTGAGAAGATGTTGAAGAAGATCATTGCTAACCAAGCAGAGATGGCCACTGACATAAAAAATCAGCAATTAGCCACAATGATTTTGGATGTTCAGATAAGACAACTTGCTGGGGCACAAAACACTAGATCTCAGGAGGCTCTTCCAAGTGATACAAATCCTAATACCAAGTAGGTTAATGCAGTTTCCACTCGAAGCAGTAGACAATTGGAGGAGTTAGAGCCCAAGAAAGCAACTCTCAGAGCTATGGTGAGAGATGAAAAGCAAGTAGAGGCTGAGAAAGATGCGAACAATGAAAAGAATGAAACAAGTGTGAAGCCACGTCCCCTATTTCCATAAAGGTAGAAAAAGCAGAAGGAGGAAGCATGTTTTCAAAAGTTTATTGATTTGTTAAACAAGTGCACATTAATCTTCCTCTTGTTGATGTTTTACAGGGAATTCTGAGGTATGCCAAGTACATTAAAGATTCTGTGGAAAACAAGAACAAGCTAATGAAGTATGTTACTATTACATTTACTGAAGAGTGCATGTCCCGAATTCAAACCAGACTGCCAACAAAGCTCAAAGATCTGAGAAGTTTCACCATCCAGATCACTATTGGGCAGTCTATGAATGCCAGAGGATTATGTGACTTTGGGGCTAGCATTAACTTAATGCCCACTTCTTTGTTCAAAAAGATGGGGTTGGGAAGTCTACATCCCACTACAGTTATTTTGCAGCTAGCCGATTATTTATTTGCAAGGCCCAATGGGGTAGTTGAGGATGTGATAGTACAAGAGGGGTCCCTCATTTTCCCTGTGGATTTCATTCTGTTAGACTTTGATGCAGATTCAGAAGTCCTACTTATTATAGGACGTCCATTTTTAGCTAGAGTACATGCTTTGATAGATGTGGCTGCATGGCAGCTCACAATGTGGGCACATGACAAAGTGGAGGTGTTTGATATCTATAAAGCCATGAATTTATTGGCTATTTATGAGGAGTTATCTGCAATCATGGTGATTGATCTTGAGTCAGAGCTTCTGCTGATTACTTCAAGGATCCTTTAGAAAGAGCCCTAGTGGGGCAAGCTATTTTTTAGAGATGTAGATGCCCATGAGATGATGCAGGTTTTAGACATAGCCACCATATTTATTCGCATAGGCGACTTCAAGCCACTGAATAGACCTCTAGGTCCACCACCCAAAACCTCTATTATGGAAGCCCCAACATTGGAAATGAAGATGTTGCCATCACACCTCAAGTATGCTTACTTGGGGGAAAATGACACCTTATCGATTATTCTCTCAGTAGGTTTGTCTGAAGCACATGTTGGAGAAGCTTTAGCAATCTTAAAACAGAGGAAAAAGGCGATTGGTTGGCAGATGTCTGATATTCAGGGAATAAGCCTTGCTTAGTGCATGCATAAAATTTTCATAGAGGAAGGGCACAAACCTAGTATTCAACATCAGCGGAGACTGAATCCAGTGATGAAAGATATGGTGAGAAAAAAAGTGATTAAGTGGTTAGATGCAGACATTGTCTACCCCATTTTTGATAGCAAGTGGGTCAGTCCAGTCCAATGCGTTCCCAAAAGGGAGGCATGACGGTGGTTACTAATGATAAGAACAAGTTGATTCCAACTCAGACAGTCACATGCTGGAGTATTTGCATGGACTATTGCAAGCTCAATGAAGCCACTCGAAAAGACCACTATCTGATTTCATTCATTGATCAAATGCTAGACAGGCTTGTAAGGCAGGAATATTATTTTTTCTTGAATGGATATTCAGGCTATAACCAAATAGATATTTCCCCAAAAGATCAGAAGAAGATGAAATTTACATATCCTTATGGTACCTATGCCTTCAAGCGCATGTCATTTGGGTTATGCAATGCACCCGCCATTTTCCAGCGCTACATGATGGCAATATTCTATGACATGGTTGAGGATGTCATAGAGGTATTTATGGATCATTTTTCTATATTTGATAACTCTTTTGAAGTTTTTCTGCATAATTTGGATAGGGTACTTGCTCGTTGTGAGGAAACAAACTTGGTATTAAATTGGAGAAGTTCCACTTTTTGTTTAGAGAAGACATTATTCTAGGCCATAAAGTGTCACAAAAAGTCTTGGAAGTTGATCATGCTAAGATCGAGGTTATAGAGAAGCTGCCACCACCTGTATCTGTGAAGGGAATTCACAGTTTTCTAGGGCATTCGAGATTCTACAGGCGATTTATCAAGGACATTTCCAAAATCTTAAGACCAATGTGCAAACTACTTGAGAAAGAGATAATGTTTCAGTTCTATGATGACTGTGTGAAAGCGTTTGAGGCTCTAAAGATATAATTGATTGAAGCACCAATATTGATTGCTCCCGACTGGGAATTAACGTTCGAGTTGATGTGTGATGCCAGCGATGTGGTTGTGGGAGCAGTGTTAGGCCAGAAAAAAGAGAATGTCTTTTATTTGATTTATTAAGCAAGCAAAAATCTTGATGCAGCTCAGGCTAATTATACTGTTACAGAGAAGAAGATGTTGGCTTTAGTGTACGTATTTGATAAGTTTTGGTCACATCTAGTTGGTACCAAAGTGGTCGTTCATATAGATCATGTAGCTATTCGGTACTTATTCAATAAAAAGGATGCTAAACCTCGGCTTATTAGGTGGATTTTATTTTTACAAGAATTTGATCTGGAAATAAAAGATCGGAAGGGGTAAAAAATTCAAATAGATAATCATTTATCCAAGCTAGAGAGTTGGTCTCACGTTCTAAAAGATGGCAAAATTCGAGAAGAATTTTCTGATAAACAACTCTTGGCATTGAGCATTATAGAGCTACCTTAGTATACATATATCATAAATTTGATAGTGAGTAGAGTGTATCCACCTGAGTCCAGTAGTCAGCAGAGGAAGAGGCTTTACTATGAGTCCTATTTCTACACATGGGATGAGCCATACTTGTTTAAACAGGGCCCAGATCGAGTAATCAGAAGGTGCATTCTGGAATGTCAAGCAAAGTAGGTTTTGAAGAGTTGCCATTTGTCTCCTTATGGAGACCATCACGGTGGTGAGCATACAACTCACAAGGCATTGCAGTACAGTTTCTTTTTGCCCACTTTATTCAAGGATGCGACCATGTTTGCAAAAGAGCGTGACCAATGTCAGCGCATGGGTACTATTTCTAAAAGGCATGAGATGCCTTTGAACAACATTTTAGAGGTGGAAATCTTTGACGTGTGGGGAATATACCTCATGGGCCCTTTTGCTCCAACATATGGTAACTCGTACATTCTTGTTGCAGTAGACTATGTCTCTAAGTGGGTGGAAGCAACAACACTCCCCACCAATGACTCAAAGGTGGTGGTAAAGATCGTCAAAAAACATATATTCACAAGATTTAGGACACCAATAGCTATTATCAGAGATGGAGGGTCACATTTTGTCAATGACTAGTTCAAGAATTTATTGGCTAATTATGGAGTAAGACATAAGGTCGCCATATCACATCATCCCAAAACTAGTGGCCAAGTTGAGGTCTCGAATCATGAGATGAAGTAGATTCTGCAGAAGACGGTTAATGCACAGTGTAAGGATTGGTCGATGAGACTTGATGCTGCATTGTGGGCCTACAGAATAGCGTACAAGATGCCCATTGGGAAATCACCGTACATGTTAGTCTTTGGGAAGGCATGTCATTTGCCTGTCGAGTTAGAACACCAAGCATATTGGGCTATGAAGAAGTTGAACCTAGACGTTGTTGTGGCAGGCCAGAAGTGAATACTCCAGTTGCATGAACTTGAGGAGTTCATATTGATCGCCTATGAGAATGCAAAGCTTTACAAGGAGAAGACTAAGAGGTGGCATGATAAGCATATTTTATCTTGTACATTTGAGCCCGGACAGAAAGTATCGGTGTTTAATTTTTATTTTCTCTTCTATGTTTGGTAAATTACATTTCCGCATGCTCCATATTTTATTTTTTTCCTCACGCAGTCATTTTTCGAGAATAACCTCGCAATTGCGAGACTACATATGCAAGGCTAGTCATGCAATTGCCGAATTATAATTTGAATGAGGCAACACACACAACTTTTACCAGATTGAGAGCCTTCATAATTGTGAGGATGTATTCCGCAATTGCAAAAAGATCAGGGATATAAGACGTGGTTATTTATAGGAAGTTTAACATTCTAATTCAATTTTTGAAGCACTAAGCTATGGATTTGAGAGACAATCTGCTTGGAAATGTCATATAACACTGAGGTACCGATTCTAGATCAATTAGAGGAGGGGTTTCCTTAAGTGTAAAAAATGTAATTTGGAGTTTTGAACATCAAATTGATCTCAGAATTAAAATATAATTATAGATTTGAACGTAAAGGATTATGGATATCCATCACAATTGATATCAATGTGTTTTTCTAACCTCGTTGAGTATCATTTTTAATAGATCAAGATTTATTTGTAGAATTCAAAGCAAGAAAAAGTGGTTAGGACAGCTAGAGTCACTTTAGATCAAGATAAGTTAAGACTTTGATCTCAATGAGAGAATCTTTTCAAATTAATTTTGTTTTACGAGTAAATGAGTTTTTTAAATATGTGCGGTGATGAGTATATGTGTGGTACCGGGGGGTTACTAATGTTATTAGGGATATAAAGTAATTATTATCATACTTGCTTTTTGTGTTTTTCCCATGCCATGACTACTTGGAATTTCTTGTCATGTTAGTATAAAGTTATAGGCATCATCTTCATTCTAGTGTAACATTTTAAAACTACATAAATGTCAGATTGAATGATTTAAATTAATTTACATATGTGATTGACAGTATATACATGTGTTTGAGCTGATGAATCTGTTATGATCCATGACTTGGGTGTCAATAGGTATAAGCTGATGAGTCTGGTATAATCCATGGCTTAGATGTCAATGGTTATATTCTCAATTGATATGTGTTTGAGCCGATGAGTCTAGTGTGATCTACAATTGAGGTGTCAACGGATAAGGCATATGAATAATGATTTGTCCCTCATGAGTTATTGTTTAACCTGAACAACTTGAGTAGTGTGCGCACAGAGTCTTGACATGGGGATTGTTGGTGTTGAGTAGAATTTAAATCTTTCTCATGCATATTTTATTTATGATGATCATGCATTTCATTTAAATGTTGTACATATGCATATTTATTCATGCAGTATCTTTTCATACCTTAGTTTCTATTAGTACACTTTTTTTCTTTGATATATCCTATTAATTGTACAGGTCAACTAAGTGAGTATTTCTATCCAACCCTCGCCACTACCTTGTTGACGGTTATTAATAATACTTACTGGTATGTGTTGTTATAGTCATGTTATACTTATTGCATTTCTTGTGCATAGACTAATTTCTGCATTAATGGAGTTCGAGAGAAGGCTTATGATCTCTCTAGAGATTCCGTGGTGAGTTGGGTAGACTAGTTCACAATACCATGCATTCTCCTCTTTGTTTTTTATTTGTTCTATAGTTCAGAAAATGTTTATTTCTTAAAACAATTGTATCTGATATGTATTAAATGCTAATGATTTGAAGCACTAGATCTTTGGGGTATTTTGGTCTTTTTTGCATTGTTATGACATCAAATTCATTTTTATTTATACTTACTACTTGCTTTTAAGATATTACTTGTCTTCTCATAACTAAATATGTATTTTAGTGTTGTATGTTTTGCGATCGAGGAGCACTGTCTTGCGATAGCATAAGATTAGGGTCTTGTCATCGTAGTCCCAGGATATGAGGTCGCGTACATGAAGAAGACTCGTCTAACCGCTCTTTGTAGTTGCAAGTTCTCCTATTAACTGTTCCAAGTATGAAAAACTAAGATTTCAGAATTCATTTCATTCCAAGACATTTTTAGGATTTTTTAGCTTGACATGGTGCAATTTTGAAGAATAACTCACTATTTTGTTGGGCTAATCTTTCTAAACTCGGATTGGATAATATTTTATGATTATCAATGGGATTTCATCCTTAAATTCATTATTTTGAAGTGTAAAGTTCAAGGGTTTTTTCCTAGATTCTAGAATGTGTATTTTGAGGAATTGAATGTTGATTTGATGTTGACTTGAGGAAATATTATAGATATGAAATTTTTAGGTTATGTGTAACCCAAATGTGAAATCAATTTTGGATTTTGATCCTGGAGCTCGACTTTGAATTTTATTTACTTTGATATAGTCGGTGTATTGAATAATAAGAATTGATTCTTTAGCTTCATTTAAATTTAGTGAACATTCATTTGACTAGAGTTGTGTCATTTGGATGTGTCCGGGCATGGAGTGTTGTTAAGGTTTGAATGATCACTTTGATCGAGGCAAGTTAATATTTACCTCAATGGAAAAGAAATTTCAAATTATGTGCTATGGTATTGAACATTTAACTAATTAAAGATTTCACTTGTTAATATACATGTATATTGTATACATGATAAATATTTTTGGATGGAAGAAGTAGCTTTTAGATCTAATTTGTGCATTTCACCGTTATTAAATATTTTCATACCCATTTTCTTTTACTTTCTTGTGTTTTGTGCTTACAATTAACCTTCAATGATCCTTCACACCTTCTTTATTTCTTTGATATTTCTCTCCCATTTTGGCATGTTAACTTACTTCACAGGTAGAATGGAGATATACATTATCTTCTCTTATCTTAATAAATTTTTAATTTTCTTTAGGCAACTTTCGTGAGGTTGCACACCCAAACAAAGGTAGATAGTATCAAAATTCAACAATTTATGGTTATATGGAGAAAAGTAAATGGTAGATTTTATTAGCTTATCAGCTCAAATCTTTTCAGCACATGGAATCCAATTTAGATCAGATATTTAGACTATAAAGAAACTTTAATAAAATTGAAATCAAGGAAAAAAAATAGAACAACCAACTAAAATTACAAATAAAATATTAATGAGAGAAAATGAGGAGAAACTTACTGGAGATTGATGAGTTTGGTAAAAAATAGATGGAATTTGAAAATCGCTGAAGATCTCTCTCTCTCTCTGTTCAAGAAATTGAAAACGGCGGATGAAGCAAAGAGCGATATGCAATAGTGAAGTGATTACTGATTAGCGTTGCTAAATTCTAAAGCTATAGATGACTTTATATAGAAAAAGATAATATTGTAAATTAGTAGGAGTTGATGCGTTATCGATTTATCAGATAAAAACTAGACGTGATTAGAATATAGAAATGTATAATTACTCAAAATGATTTGTGATTTTAAAGTGTGACAACAATAATAGGAAATAATGTTTTTGTGTGTCAAAAGAGGCTACTGACTAGTACCATATCACATGGACATGATAATGAGTATATCATGTGTTGGAAGTAATTTTGGGTCATCATAGAGCTCTATCATAAAGTTGAATTGGAAGCTACGCATAGACTAGTATTTCAAATATATCTTAATAAGGTACAACTTCAAACAAGAACATATCCTAGATTATATAGTCATATGTGGTGAATTGCCCATTGAATTAAAGGTCATCAAGTCTAGTTTAAAATGCATCAAATTATTTGTCATTTTGACCTTCCTACAAGGAGTTATGACCTTTTTACTGAAGGGTAGCAATGCAACTACATAGTCACGTGTGAGTCATATAGAGTCCTGCATGGGCCAAGGTCAATTTTTTTGTGGTCGGTATTTTTGATTTATTTTGATGTTTTTTAGTAGTGAAGAGAATGAGAAAAGAGAAGAGAAAAGAGAAGAGAAAAGATGGTTTGTCTATGCCAACAAGCCAAATTGCCTTACTCTTGAAAAATGTCACTTGGGTTAATGTTACATGGGACTTGAGATATGCTACAACTGTGGTAAGAGGGGCCACAAGGATTAGAAAAATTCCCTAATATAGGCTTGCTAGTCTGTCCCACATGTGGAAAGAACCATTCGGCTACAAGCATAGGTTTTGAAGAGTTGCCATTCGTCTCCTTATGGAGGCCATCACGGTGGTGAGCGTACAGCTCACAAGGTGTTGCAGTCCGGTTTCTTTTGGTTTACTTTAGTCAAGGATGCGACTATGTTTGCAACAGAGTGTGACCAATGCCAGTGCATAGGTACTATTTCTAGAAGGCATGAGATGTCTTTGAACAATATTGTAGAGGTGAAAATATTTGATGTGCGGGGAATATACCTCATGGGCCCTTTTCCTCCATCATATGGTAACTCGTACATTCTTGTTGCAGTAGACTATCTCTTTAAGTGTGTGGAAGCAGCAACGCTCCCCATCAATGACTCAAAGGTGGTGGTAAAGTTTGTCAAAAAGAATATATTCACAAGATTTAGGACACCGAGAGCTATTATCAGTGATGGAGGGTCACCTTTGGCCAACAACTAGTTCAGAAATTTATTGGATAATTATGGGGTGAGACACAAGTAAAGCTGCCCGCCGGACTGGTACGGACCAGTACCATTTCGGTACCAGTACCGGTACCATTCCGGTACCGGTACCGGTTCGTACCGGTCTGGTACATACCGGGATGAAATGAAATGGTACCGGCAGTTGACCGAAATGGACCGGGTTTGACGATCCAAATCGGTACCGATCCGTTCCGGTCAACCGGTCAACGCAAGATTTTTTTTTTTTTTTTTTTTTTTTTAAAATGTAGTCGTTTGCAACCGTTGGGTAACAACTATTTCATCCACCCAACGACTATTTTAGCCCTTCCCCCACCCCTCCTAGCCCCCCAGCCCCCAGCACCCCCCAACACCCCAACAGCCCCCCTCCTATTTTTTCATTATAAATACCCCTTCTCCTTTTAATTTTTATTCATCCATTCAACTCTCATTCTCTCTCAATTTTCATATCTTAATATTTACAAATTCTATAATTATTGTTATTATTTTGCAAGTGAAATATAATTTGGTGAATTTTGGAGGAGCAATCTTCTTCAAATTTCAGTTATAATCGTCTGTTTTTACGCAGACGTTTGGTATATTCGTTCCACTCTTTAATTTTTTAATTTTTATTCTTGTTTATTAGTTGTGATTTATTTGTGAATTTGTGATTTGTGAACTTGTGATTTGTTTATTTTAATTTGCTAATTTTATATTTTATTATATTATGGATCCATCTCAAAAAAAATATGGTAAAAAAGGTATTATTTCAAGAACAAAAAGTTATGTGAAGGGTAAAATAGGTAGTGGTTCTTCTATTTCTTCTCTCCGCCCTGCTCTTCCTCAAATTAGATTTAATACAGATGAATTTACGCATGTTAATGAAACTAATTTTCCATTTACTACGGATGACCCTATTCCCAACGAAGCTTATGAAAGAATGTATAATGATTTAGAAGATAAATTAAATGAAGTAGTAGAAATGCATGAGGATGATGATTTAGAAGAAACTGATACACCGACTAGTCCCTTTATTGCCCCCGCCCCCACTATTCTCGAAGCTCCAACTCAGGATAATCCTCAAGTTAGAGCTAATCTCCCCCTATTGCTCTAGTGAGGGGTAAGACCAAACCACAACGTCCTTTAAAATCAGCTGTGTGGAAATTTTGTTTTTTAAATGAAGAAAAAACTGTGTCTACGTGTCGTATTTGTAAACAAAGTTGGAAATATGCTAGTGGAGGTTCGACTGGGGGTTAAAAACTCATTTGCTTAAGAAACATCCGAGAGAGTGGCAAGCATATCTAGCTAGTCAAGGTGATGCTGGCTCTAGCGTTGGACCCTCTGTTGGCGGGTCAAACATGATTCAAACTTCACTAAATCCTTCAAACCCTGCTGGTCATGTTTCACAACGGCCCTATAATAGGGACCGTGATCGTGAAAATTTTGCGAAAATGATTGTTGTTTGTGGTTTGTCTTTTTATTTTGGAGAACATGATGGTTTTATAAGATATATTCGGGATACATTTTATCCCAGTTTTGAAGGTATTACAAGAAGCATGGTAAAAAGAGATATTTTTGAATTTTATGAAAAACATATGCAATATCTTAGTAAATATTTTTATATGATGGATTGTAGGGCTTCTATTACCACTGATATGGGTCGTAGTCCTAACGGATTTGATTAATTAACTGTTACTGCACATTGGATTGATTATAAATGGATAATGCAAAAAAGAATTATCGCTTATAAAATTTGTGAACACAAAAAAATTGGTACTTATATTTCTTCAAGTGTATTAAAAATTTTACAACGTTTTTATCTTACTGATAAAGTGATTAGTATTACTTTAAATAATGCTTCTGCTAATTTAAATGCTATGACTATGCTAGAAACTAGACTTTGTCCAATTAGTAAATATGCTTTTCATATCAAATGTGGTGCACATATATTAAATTTAGTTGTGAAAGATGGTATTAGGGTATTTGATAGTTGTATTGATAAAGTTGAAAATGCAATTTTTTGGATTTTTCATATGAATAATAATAGTAGAATTCAACAATATAAATATTTTTGTAAATTGTGTGAAGTTCCATTTAGAAAAGTTCCAAAGCATGTTAAAACTAGATGGAATTCTTTTTATGAAATGCTTGAAGTTGCTTATAAGTATAAAAAGCCTATTACTATGATGTTTAATAGTCATAATGCTTATCTTGATGATAAACTTGCGGACAGTGATTGTGATGCAGTAGAAGCACTTAAAGTCTTTTTAAAATCATTTTTTGATGCTACCAAATTTTTTTCTGGAACATATTATCCTACTATTAGTGAAATTTTAATACATATTTGGAATATTTCATGCCTTTTTGCTATCTATAAATAAAATTCATATTTTAAAGATTCTATTGAAGCTATGATTAAAAAATTTAATTTTTTTTTTCCTATTCCACAAATTTATTTAACTGCAATTCTTTTTAACCCGGAATATAAAGAAGTTGGTGCAAAAGCTTTAGTTAGAGAAATTTATACTAATTTAAATATTTCACCACAAGAAACACCGGATTTAATAACATGTCAAGATAGTATTAAAATTTGGGCTAAGGAAATGTATGACAAATATACTTGACCTTAGAAAATCTTGATCATTCCCCTCAAACTTCTACATCGAGATCAGGTGTCCATGGTAAAGCAAGATCACATCTTGGTCTTGATTTTTCTAATAAGTGTGAATTTTCTAAGTATCTTGAACAGGATGTTGATAGTATTCCAACTACGGATGGCATACCACAGCTATTGGATCGGTGGAAATGTCGTGAAAAACTCTTTACAAAACTTAGCAAGATGGTGAGAGACGTGCTAGTTATTCAAGGATCATCAGTTGCTGCGGAGCAAGCTTTTAGAGTGGCAAGATTTCAAATTGGAGACCATAGATATTCCTTAGCAGAAGACAGTTTGTAGGTATCGGTGTTGTTTAGAGATTGGATCAACGCCGAGCGAAGAAACGTTGGAAGACCAAAGTTGCAAAAAGTAGCAGAACAAGCCATAGATAACCTCATTGGATTTGATAGTGATGATGGCGCTGAACTTGAAAATCGTCAAGCAGCTTTACCAGGAATTGAGGTTGAAGAAGCTGAAACTTTCCAAAGTTTAGAAGATAAATTTATAAATCTATACAACTATTAGTATTACATTCGAGGCTTAATTGAAACAGAACCCTTCCTAGAAGGTGGCTGCGTAAATTAGGCGCTTTACTAATAGTTGTAAATTGTAATATTAGTTTGAAATTTTGAATAAATTGGATTATTTTTTAATTTTTATCATTGTTTTATACTTTTATAGTTTTATACTTTTATTCATTGAAAACATAAACTAATAAATTGAAAACTTAAAAAAATAAAAAAATAAACAACAAACTTATAAATTGAAAACTTAAAAAAATAAACTAATAGACTTCAAAACATAAACTTATAAATTGAAAACTTAAAAAAATAAAAAACTTTAAACAAACTAAAACATTTCAAATATATAACTTAGAAAATATATATAAACTATAAACTTAATAAAACTTCAATTAAAATAAATAAAACTTATAAATTAAAAAACTTTAAAAAACAAAAACTTTAACAAACTAATAAACTTCAAATATAATTTATATAAGTTATAAAATTTTAAATCATAATTAACTTTTAAGTTATAAGTTATCACTTGAAAATTAAGTTTGAAATTCAAAATGTAATTCAAAATTAAAGAATTAAAAAAAAAAAAACCATTCCGGTAAACCTGTCCGGCCCATTCCGGTAAACCTGTCCGGCCCATTCCGGTACCATTCGGGTACGATACCGGTCCATTCTGATTTAAACCGGAATGGGATGGAATTCGGTTTCCATACCGGTTGAACCGGTCTGGTTCATTTCGGTACCAGTCACCATTCCGGTACTGGCCGTACCGGTCTGGTCCGGTACCGGTCTGTTCCGGTACCGGTCTGTTCTGGTACCGGTCTATTCCGGTACTGGTCTGTTCCGGTCCGGCCATCTCATTCCGGTCCGGTGCCCAGTCTTAGATACAAGGTTGCCACATCACATCATCCCAAAAATAGTGTCCAAGTTGGTCTCGAATCATGAGGTGAAGTAGATTCTTCAGAAGATAGTTAATGCACAATGTAAGGATTGGTCGATGAGACTTGATGATGCATTGTGTGCCTACAAAATGGCGTAGAAGATGCCCAGTGGTAAATCACTATACAAGTTAGTCTTTTGGGAAGGCATGCCATTTGCCTGTCGAGTTAGAACACCAAATGTATTGGGCTATGAAGAAGTTGAACTTAGACGATGCTGTGGCGGGCCAAAAGTGAATACTCTAGTTGCACGAACTTGAGGAGTTCATATTGCACGCCTATGAGAATGCAATGTTTTACAAGGAAAAGACTAAGAGGTGACATGATAAACATGCATTAAAGGAGTTCGAGAGAAGGCTTATGATCTCTTTAGAGATTACATGGTGAGTTGGGTAGACTAGTTCACAATACCATACATTCTCCTTTTTATTTTTATTTGTTCTATAGCTCAGAAAATGTTTATTTCTTAAAACAATTATATCTAATATGTATTAAATGCTAATGATTTGAAGCACTAGATCTTGGGGGTACTTTGGTCTTTTTAGCATTGTTATGACATCAAACTCATTTTTATTTATACTTACTACTTGGTTTTAAGATATTACTTGTCTTCTCATAACTAAATAAGTATTTTAGTGTTGTATGTTTTGCGATCGAGGAGCACTATCTTGAGATAGCATAAGATTAGGGTCTTGTCATTGTAGTCCCAGGATATGAGGTCACGTACACGAAGAAGACTCGTCTAACCGCTCTTCGTAGTTGCAAGTTCTCCTATTGCGATCGTATAAAACAACTGTTCCAAGTATGAAAAACTAAGATTTCAGAATTCATTTTATTCCAAGACATTTTTAGGATTTTTGAGCTTGACATGGTGCAATTTTGAAGAATAACTCACTATTTTGTTGGGCTAATCTTTCTAAACTCGGATTTGATAATATTTTATGAGTATCAATGGGATTTCATCCTTAAATTCATGATTTTGAAGTGTAAAGTTCAGGGTTTTTCCCCTAGATTCTAGAATGTGTATTTTGAGGAATTGAATGTTGATTTGATGTTGACTTGAGGAAATATAATAGATTTGAAATTTTTAGGTTATGTGTAACCCAAATTTGAAATCAATTTTGGATTTTGATCCTGGAGCTCGACTTTAAATTTTATTGACTTTGATATAGATGGTGTATTGAATAATAAAAATTGATTCTTTAACTTCATTTAAATTTAGTGAACATTTATTTGACTAGAGTTGTGTCGTTTGGATGTGTCCGAGCATGGAGTGTGGTCAAGGATTGAATGATCACTTTGATCGAGGCAAGTTAATATTTACCTCAATGGAAAAGAAATTTCAAATTATGTGTTATGGTATTGAACATTTAACTAATTAAAGATTTCGCTTGTTAATATACATGTATATTGTATACATGATAAGTATTTTTGGATGGAAGAAATAGCTTTTAGATCTAATTTGTGCATTTCACCGTTATTAAATATTTTCATACCCATTTTCCTTTACTTTCTTGTGTTTTGTGCTTACAATTAACCTTCAATGATCCTCACACATTCTTTATTTCTTTGATATTTCTCACCCATTTTGGCTTGTTAACTTACTTCACAAGTAGACTGGAGATATACATTATCTTCCCTTATCTTAGTAAATTTTTAATTTTCTTTAGGCAACTTTCGTGAGGCTGCACACCCAAACATAGGTAGATAGTATCAAAATTCAGCAATTTATGGTTATATGGAGACGAGTAAATGGTAGATTTTATTAGCTTATCAGCTTAAATCTTTTCAGTACATGGAATCCAATTTATAGAACAAATATTTAGACTATAAAGAAACTTTAATAAAATTGATATCAAGGGAAAAAATCAAACAACCAACTAAAATTACAAATAGAAGATTAATGAGAGAAAATGAGGAGAAACTTACTGGAGATTGACGAGATTGGTAAAAAATAGATGGAATTTGAAAATCGTCGAAGAGCTCTCTCTCTCTCTCTCTGTTCAAGAAATTGAAAACGGCGGAAGAAGCAAAGAGCGATATGCCGTAGTGAAGTGATTATTGATTAGGGTTGCAAAATTCTAAAGCTATAGATGACTTTATATAGAAAAGGATAATATTGTAAATTCATAAGAGTTGACGCGTTATCGATTTATCAGATAAAAACTAGACGTAGTTGGGATATATAATGAATAATTACTCGTAATGATTTGTGATTTTAAAGTGCGACAACAACAATAGGAAATAATATTTTTGTGTGTCAAAGGATGCTACGGACTAGTACCATATCACATGGACATGATAATGAGTATATCATGTGTTGGAAGTAATTTTGCGTCGTCATAGAGCTCTATCGTAAAGTTGAATTGGAAACTACACATGGACTAATATTTCGATTATAACTGCATAAGGTACAACTTCGAACAAGAACATATCCTAGATTATATAGTGATATATGGTGAATTTCCTATTGATTAAAGGTCATCAAGTCTAGTTTAAAATGCATCAAATTGTTTCTCATTTTGACATTCCTACAAGGAGTTGTGGCCTTTTTTACTGAAGGGTAGCAAAGCAGCTACATAGTCACGTGTGAGTCACATAGAGTCCTGCATGGGCCAAGGTCGATTTTTTGGTGGTTGGTATTGTTGATTGATTTTGATATTTTTTAGTAGTGAAGAGAAGAGAAAAAGATGGTTGTCGATCTATGCCAACAAGCCGAATTGCCTTACTTGTGGAAAACGCCACTTGGGTTAATGTTACATGGGACTTGAGATATACTACAACTGTGGTAAGAGGGGCCACAAGGATTAGAAAAATTCCAAAATATAGGCTTCCTAGTATGTCCGACGTGTGGAAAGAACCATTCGTCTTGCAAGCACAGGTTCACCCGTAGATTCTTTGATTGCGGGAAGATTGGAATTTTTTCAAAGGTAATGTCCCCAACTACAGCCAAATGTTGAACAAGCATCTGCACCACAAACTGACATGGGGATTATCTCCCCTCTATCAAAAAGAACAAAGGGATACCATCCAGAATGAGGGTGAGAAAGATCGTACTACTAATCTCACTAGAGGATTTTCTGGTGAGAAACAACACTTGGGGAAGTTCGGTGATGCGAGACAATCTATGCAACAATGCACTTCTTGTGGACATTGTGGCATAAATCACTTTGGAATCTTCCTACGAGGGACTAACTTATGGTTCCAGTTGTAAAGAAAAAGGGAACACATCGAAGAACTTCCCTAACCCACATAAAAGGGTCGATAAATAGTAAGTCCCTTACATCCTCCTAGCTTTATGTCTATTATATGTTCATATAAAATGATCATATACTTTCATGCCTTACGTGTTTAATATGTTGAGTGATGCTTTCTACCCCTGTAAACTCCCTATGTGACTTGTTATAATTATGGTCGGGTCTTGAATCGATGGCGACACCTTAGGAGATGAATAAAGGAGACGTTAAATCATGACAAGAATAAGGGGTTTGACTTAGAAAGGTTGTGGGAGTAACTTGGTTTGCCTTAAAAGAACAATTGATAGAGAATGTCAAGATTAAGTTTGTCTAGATGACTCTGAGTCATGACTTGTGAGAGTGAGAAGAGGTCGAAGTAGTAAAACAATAATTGTAAAGACATCCTAATGAATAGAAAGCAAGAGTGTGAAATGAGAATAGGAAAATTTTGGGGATTTTTCTAAGGATTGAAATCCTCGGCTCGATACCTTGTGGTTATGGTGGTGTCAATGAGATTTATAATGCCACGAAGGCAGGAAATAGGGGCACATGGATGAATTTAAAGGAATAAGAACATGTTGGTTGGTGGATAGTGTACACCCAATCCCTATCTAATTTCTAGATAGTCAATACGACCCGAATGATGTATGAATAGAACAAACCCAAGTTGATGAATGAAGAAATGTTAAAGAATCATGTGACTGAAGGATTTAATTGGGGAATCATCAAATAATATGAATCCCTTCAAAATCAAAGTCAACTTGAAATGTCGATGTTATGTTGGTTCGAGCGGTGTACACTCTTGACCTCAGTAAGCTGAGAATAGTAATGAATTTCTAATGAAATGCTCTAAGCACTCTTAGTATATAAGCGAAGTGGGTGAATTCTATTAAAATAATCCTAACAGTATAAGGGTTGAAGAATGCTCAGGCTAATATACGAGGCTAAGTTAGCAATCCTCACATATGTTTGATCTAGAAGGGATCAAGAGCATTTTGAATAATGCAGAAGTATCACATAGATGATGGTACACTAAGACAACTTTGTGCATGCATGGTAGTACATATGTATATGTCTTACTTTATATAACGATTTTATTTTGATTTCGGCCAAAGAGCCACAATTATGATATCCCTAATGTAAAGGCCCACGAGGTGATATGTTATGAATGTTAGCGAAGTGGGAAAAAGTGATCACCACTATTTTACAAAGAAAAGATCCTAAGGGCGAATTGCTTAGGATTTGAATTTTTTTTGTTTTGTAAAGATGTAAATTTTTTGTATGTCCCATGCATATGACTAGGAAGAGATAGTGTACAATATGAACATCATGAACAAACAATGTTGAGTTTCTTCAAATAGTTTGACGTGTTTAAGTTTATTCAGATAGGAACTAGGGGGGACTATATTATATTAGTAAGTTGCTACGAGAAGGAAATATTGACAAGTAATGAGAAGATGTGAATGAGATTCGATTATCGTGCACCAAGGAAGGAAGTAAATTGAAGTCCTCAACTGGAAAACTATGTAAGATAGTAAATAGATAAAAAAAGAGAGACCATTGGTGACTTACATGACTTTGAGATGCCTACGGGAGATAACAAAAACTTGATGATAGACTTGCGTCTAAGTAGGGAATAGTGGGGACAAGTAAATTCATCTTCAAGCGAGAATGCAACGAAAGAAGAAGTTTTAGTAATGTCCTCAGTATGAGAAATGTTTACAAAAATCTCATAAAACAGATACATGAAGATTATGTCCTCAGTATGAGCAATGTTTACGAAAATCTCACCAAGTCTGTTAAAAGTATGATCTAATTTTCATTGTCGAATGAATATCAATGATTGGGTGGATGACTCAAGGGAGAGTGGGCAATAGGTCCACTTTAAAAACTTAATTTGACAAAAGGATAGAAGTCTTGAAAATTTTGCAAAAGGTCTACTCTTTATGACATCATCAAAATTAAGTAAGTTTAAAACCTTACAACCCTAGTACATAAGTTTTAAATAATACACTTTAGTCCCTCAGTTGAAAAGTTTTATATAATATATATGTATATATATAAATAACAAATTTTATTTAAAAAAAACAAATACAAATCTTCTTCCATGAACCTCCCTTTTTCCCACCATTTTTGCCCATTTGAGCTCCTATTTTCCAGAGCTTTTTGCCCTTTTCAGGCTATTTTTCATCCATTTTTTCGGCTGTCATCGAAAAAATCACAACCAATTATCCTCCATTGTTCATAAGCTTTCAAACCACACCACCATTGTTATCCCTCCATTATTCATAATCTTTCAAATCACACCACCATTGTTCTAGCCTTAATATATACATTCCAGCACACCAGGTGTACTGTAAAATCAACAATTCATTCCATTAGTTCCGGTGGTTGTTGATAAAGCTTTCAGTTTTGATCTCACATTTATTGTACAGATATCTCATCAGTCATCGACCATTATAGACCACAGTTAAAATCTATACATCGATCAGGCATAAATCACTACGTTAGTCTAGTAATCAATCATTTAGGTCTATAATGTTTGTTGCAGAACATGTTATTGTTCGTGGTGATTTCATTGGTCAGTGGGAGGAGACTCGTAAATGTTGGAGTTGGAAATCTCTGACGAAGGTAACAGTGCCCATTGCTCTTCATTGCAATGGTTCATATAACGACTTTGTTGCAAGTATAATGGAATGCAGGGAGTTAGATTGTGATCCAAGAGACTTGTTCTTTATTTACCTTATGAATGGAAGGGGAAAATACATCCATCATTTATTAAGAATGATAGGCACGTGGGCTTTTACATGGTTGATGTTGCTGCCGATAGTTCTAGGTCTATTTTAAGAATTAATATTATTAAAAAGTCTCGGGAAGAAGCTTTGACATCATCCCTATCCCCACCCCCACTCCCACCCCCACCTCTGCCAGTCAATGCTGATTCACGAGAATACAATAGCATGGGTGATCATGTAATGGATACAGATGATGGTGAAAGTGTTGAAGAAGAAGAGATTGATGGTGGTGACGGGGGGCAGTCCAGATCACAACCCCAACACTTCTTCCTTGATGAAATTGATTTTTATATTGGACAAACATTCAATAACAAGGAAGAGATAAAGTTGATATTGAAGAAGGCCTCAGTGAAGAAGTCTCTCTATTTTGTTGCGATGAAGACTTGTAAAGAATTCTATAAGGTGGAGTGTAAATTTTGTACTTGTGGCTGGATGTTACGGGCTGGTAAGTACGGAACCTCAAATAGATTTCGCATCTACAAGTACGTCCTTGAATACACTTGTGGTATTAAACATGCCACAGACATCCATTCGAATGCCACAGTCACTGTCATTGGCTCAATTTGTATGCTAATGTTCCTTGACGATAAAGGTCCAAACCCGAAAGAAATAGGACCATTTTTGTTGAGCTACATTGCAGTTCAAGCTATTGGAAGTGTTGAAAGGGAGGTGTCCTAGCTAAGAATAGTTCGAGGGACACCGTATCACGGGTACGCTTGCTCATCCACTATTTCCTACATGATGAACACTCTAAATCCTGGTACAAATACTTCTATCATGATTGAGAATGAGACGGGCAAGTTCAAATACTACTTCCTAGCCTTTAGGACTTGCATCCGGGGATTTGCACATATGAGATCGCCATTGATGGAACACATTTATCTGGTAAATACGAGGGTGTGTTGTTTTCCGCTATTGCACAAGATACGAAGAATCATATCTATCCCATTGCATTTTGTGTGGTGGACAAGGAGAATGATGCATCTTGAACCTTCTTCTTTGAGAAGTTGAAGTCTATTATGGTCGGTGATCCAGAGGTATGCATCATCTCCATCTCCGATAGACACAAGAGCATAGCTAATGAATTTTCAAAAGTTTATACGCTTTCTCATCATGGACATTGCATGAGGTATCTTGGTGATAATGTCTGAAAAACATTTCACTGTGGAGATTATCTCTATCTTTATTACAATGCGGCCAAGACATATTTTTTTGTGAATTTAGTGAGCATTTTGAGGAGTTTAGAGATAAATGCCCCGAGGTAGCAGTTTGCCTTGAGCATGACATTGGATTTGAAAAGTGAAGCAAGGCAGATTTTCCCGACAATAGATATAATATGATGACTATAAATATTGTGGAGTCTCTTAACACAATATTGAAGGATTAAAAAGAGTACCCATGTCTGCCTTATTCAATTTAATTGCTCGAAGATTTGCTGATATATTCAGGCACAGACATTCAAAAATAATCATGGCAAATACTATATTTGTACCTCATGTTGAAAAGATCATACGGGACAACATGGTCGTGGACGACACCTTATATGTGAATGACATAAATGGGAGAGCCAATGAATACACAGTAATTGGTGGTGGCGTTATTGCCAATCTCAATCTACTTGAAAGGTCATGCTCTTGTAGACAGTTTGACTTAGACAAAATATCATGCGCTTACGCGATGGCAGCATTGTGATACAAGTATGACAACCACTATGGTCCAAGCATCTACCACTACTCTTCGCCGGTATATAAACTTGAATCGTACATCCTTGCATACCATGATACTATATTTGTAGTGCCTCTAGAGTGTGAATGAATTATTCCACAAAAATATTTAGATATGGTGTTGTTGCCGCCTGATTTCAAATTCAAACTCGAAAGGAAAAGGGTGAATCTCGTTAAGGGTGTCTCCGAAAAATTCAAGTCCAAGAGGAAAAATAAGTTCTTCGTATGCATGAAACTTGGACATAAGAGAATAACTTGTAGTAAGAATGTAAAATAGGATGCAAGTTGTATTTTTTGTAAATCAGCCGTATTGATATGTTATATTCAATGCCAGTTGAATTTTAATCGACTTTACTCATTGTATATTATCGGCCTTCATTAATATGTTCTATACTATGCAAACTGTTTATAGTAAACTTTTTCTCATCGACTATTAACATCTATAATCAACTAAATATGTAGTCTATATGTTACCCTAATCAATTAATGTATAATAGACTTTAATAATGGTCTAGTAGAAACCCTCTTTTCAAGATTATAAGGTATACCAAAAATCTGCAATAATGAAATGACTCAACTCTAGCGCCTTTTCAATTCTATACGCTACCACATCGACTACAACACCTACATGCATCTAGCAGCGATTGGAGGATCACTTTCCTATAATTTTCAATTGGTCTATATAGCACGCTTAACAGTCGATTTTGTACGCACAATCCTTCCTCTACAAAATTTCAAATTGCAGAAATGGTGAGAGACAACCACCAGTTGAGATCAATTCATAGGATGCACACCAATCAAAATCACGAAGTTCTCCGCATCAGGAACGACCTTGATAGGCTGTTCTAGTGCCTCGACAAAGACCAACGTCGCCTGGAGAGGGAGCTCTGACGGATGTCCTATTTTCTAGGGCCATATCATAGAGGCAACGACTGTGCATCGACAATCTCATCACACCTTCCCACCCTATAGTCTAGTCTATTTTTGCTATTTTTAATTACAGTTCATTGCGGAAGATTTCACTTGGGTTTCATAGTGACATACATGAAAGCTTCCTACAAAAATATTTAGTGGTTATTTTTGTTGGTTTTTGTTGGTTTAAGTTTTTGTTGTTGCAATGAATTATTAGTATGAATATATGAATTTTAATTTCTGCAATTTATGGTGTTTATATTTTTTATTATTACACAGTAATTTTTCAATTTTGATTATTGCACACTGATTTTTTAATCTTAAATAATTGATTATAGACTCTGATAATATAAAATTAACCTTTAATAATCGATTATAAACCGTCACATTATATGCCTAAAAGGGGAAGAAACTAAAATGACAAGCTCATAATCAACATTTCATAAAGGCGGTGTTTGATCCATATTTCAGTCTTCGTCTATATAGGTAGATAATCTACCAGAAGATAGATAATCGGCTATAGTCGTTATATAGCCTAGACAATAGGTATAATTTTACATCGACCTTATGAATTTATAGACAACCAGTAGTATGATATGATTAAAATAAACTAAATTAAATTAACTTGTCATATACAAGTCCTCGTCTATATAGGTAGATAATCTACCCGAAAGTCGATAATCGACTATAATCGTTATATATCCTAGACTATAGGTTTAGTTGTAC
Organism: Jaltomata sinuosa; assembly: GCA_003996215.1. Classification (NCBI taxonomy): domain Eukaryota; kingdom Viridiplantae; phylum Streptophyta; class Magnoliopsida; order Solanales; family Solanaceae; genus Jaltomata; species Jaltomata sinuosa. The sequence continues at coordinate 94,199 of QJPP01001910.1, read as the reverse complement.
ATCGACCTTATGAATTTATAGTCAACCACTAGTATGACTAGAAAATATAAAATTAAATAAATAAAATTAAGTTGACTTTATTCAAACATTGTAAAACAACTTAATCACATCATATGAGAGTACACACCAATTGAATACATGATCAAAAGGGTATAAAGAAGGGTAATGGTTGTAAGAATCAATCCCTCAGAATAAACATCATGTTTAAGAAACATTACTTGTTACCAAACAATACTTGTCTTAAGACCACTCACAAATATTACTTATTCTCAGACCAATATTATCATGTGTCCAAATGTTGTGGACTCCGTTAGTACCATATAAGTTCTTTTACAATGATGTTAATTCACATATTAATTTAATTTAGCCTCTTTTATAGTCATATATAAGTCCTCGTCTATATAAGTAGATAATTTACCTGAAGGTCGATCATAGACTATAATCGTTATATATCCTAGACCATAGGTTTAGTCTTGCATCGATCTTATGAATTTATAGCCAACCAATAGTATGACTAGAAAATGTAAAATTAATTAAATAAAATTAAATTGACTTCATTCAAACATTATAAAATAACTTAATCACATCATATGAGAGTACACACCAATTAGATACATGATCAAATGGGTATAAGGAAGGACAATGGTTGTAACAATCAATCTCACAGAACAAACATCATGTTTGAGAAACATTACTTGTTACCAAAAATTACTTGTCCTAAGACCACTCACAAATATTATTTGTTCTCAGACTCATATTATCATGTCCAAATGTTGTGGACTCCTTTAGTACCATATAAGTTATTTTACAATGATGTTAATTCACATATTAATTTAATTTAGCCCCTTTTATAGTCATATACAAGTCCTCATCTATATAGATAGATAATCTACCTGAAGGTTGATCATCGACTATAATCGTTATATATCCTAGACAATAGGTTTAGTCTTGCATCGACCTTATGAATTTATAGTCAACCAATAGTATGACTAGAAAATATAAAATTAAATAAATAAAATTAAATTAACTTCATTCAAACATTGTAAAATAACTTAATCATATCATATGAGAGTACACACCAACTGGATACATGATCAAAAGGGTATAAGGAAGGGTAAAGGTTGTAACAATCAATCCCTCAGAACAAACATCATGTTTGAGAAACATTACTTGTCCTAAGACCACTCACAAATATTACTTATTTTCAGACTCATATTATTATATATCCAAATATTGTGGACTCCTTTAGTACCATATAGGTTCTCTTACAATTATGTTAATTCACATATTAATTTAATTTAGCCCCTTTTATAGTCATATACAAGTCGTCATCTATATAGGTAGATAATCTACATGAAGGTGGATCATCGACTATAATCGTCATATATCCTAGACCACAGGTTTAATCTCGCATCGACCTTATGAATTTATAACCAACCAATAGTATGATTAGAGAATATAAAATTAATTAAATAAAATTAAATTGACTTGATTCAAACATTGTAAAACAACTTAATCATATCATATGATAGTATACACCAATTGGATACATGATCAAATAGGTATAAGAAAAGGCAATGATTGTAACAATCAATCCCTCAGAAAAAATATCATGTTTGAGAAATATTACTTGTTACCAAACATTACTTGTCCTAAGACCACTCATAAATATTACTTGTTCTCAGACCCATATTATCATGTGTCTAAATGTTGTGGACTCCTTTAGTACCATATAAGTTCTTTTACAATTATGTTAATTCATATATTAATTTAATTTAGCCCCTTTTATAGTCATGCACAAGTCCTCATCTATATAGGTAGATAATCTACCTGAAGGTGGATAATCGACTATAATCGTTATATATCCTAGACCATAGGTTTAGTCTTGCATCGACCTTATATTCTTATAGTCAATCAATCGTATGACTAGAAAATATAAAATTAATTAAATAAAATTAAATTGACTTCATTCAAACATTGTAAAATAACTTAATCACATCATATGATAGTACACACCAATTGGATACATGATCAAAAAGGTATATGAAAGGACAATGGTTGTAACAATCAATTCCTCAGGACAAACATTTACTAAACATTACTTATCCTAAGACCACTCACAAATATTACTTGTTCTAAGACCCATATGATCATGTGTCCAATTATTGTGGACTCTCATAAGACTATATAAGTTATTTTACAATGCTTGAATGACGTTAATTCACATAATTTTATTTTATTTATTTAATTTAGCCTTTTTTAATCATATTTTAGTGCTTTAGGACTATTACATGACCTAAGACTCATTTGAACATGTCCAAAATTGATATAGACTTGTAAATAATATTTAGTCATAATTTTATAATATTTGAGTTGTGCTAATTCTCTTAATTATTTAATTATTATCATTTTTAGGCATGTACAAGTAATTGTCTATATATTAAATTGGTCAATTATAGACTGCACAACAAGTTGATGATATACGAGGGCCTTGTCTATAACGTATGTATCAACTCTAGAGTTTGAACTTGTCCATTAAATTTATTTAATTGCGGTCTTTTTAAGCCGTATAAAGTACATGTCTATAATTTATCACTATGGTTGATTGTCGATTATAATAGTCTATTTTGCGATTATGACATTGATAGTGATAAACTATTAATGTGATCGATATCGATCTATTATAGCGTACCATCAAGCTGCAACGGTCAAAAAGTTAAATCTCCAACGATAACAATACAACAAAGCCTATATAAAAAGAATGAGACATTTTTTAGACTACTCCATTTCTTTCCTTCATCATCTCCTCCATTCTCTTTCATTTTAAACACCTAAGATGTCTCAATCATCTCAAACATCTGAAGCCAAAAAGACTTGCATTTGTTACTGCGGTGATTCAGCTATCTTGAAGAATCACGCATCGATAAAAATTCAGGTCGCAAATTCTATAATTGTGCTGTTGAAAAGGTAATTTTTTATAAAATGATATATAATTTTTCTGACTGTTTTTATAATATAATCATCTAATTATTCCTTTTTTTAGTATAATGGTGGAAGATGTTATTTTAAATGGATTGAGATAGAAATTACAAGCAGCCCATTAACTTTGAATCTAGGATCTGAGACATCATCTTTTAAAGGTGTTGAAAAGTTTGAAATACTGAAACGACGGAGAGAATTAGAAGAAAATAGGGATTTGCTTATGGCTTTGTTAAAAGAATCAGAAGATAAAAAGGATCACTTTAAAGGACTGCCCAAAGACAGCAAAATTGAGAGAGATAAACTAAAACAAAGGTTGATTGTGGCTAAAGAAAAAGAGAATGGCCTAAAAATCACATTGTATGATTTATTATTAGTATTAGCTATTTGAAAAGGTGTAACAGGGATTTAGGGGGATTGAATCTATTTTTCTCTTGAATTTGTTATTAAACATCGACTGTTTGACACTTTTATTTTGTTTGCTTTTACCTTTTATTCATGGTCGATAATATTACACATCGACTCAAAGTCGATAATAAACTACGAGAGCTGTCTATAATAATTAAGAACTATTGATTATATAAATATGACATGAAGTTTATATTTGATAAAGACTTCTACAATAAGCATAGAAAGCAGTTTCAATAAGAAGGAACACAATTCTAAATATTCAATAAGAGTTTTCATAAATCATTATCAAAGAATCTGCTTTAACATGCTTTCAAAGCTATAAAACACCATTGTCTCACTATTTCAAATAAAAAACATAATCCAAATATAAATTGTCAATTGTATTTTGTTTCATCATTCATTTCAAATTTTTTTATCTCATCAACAATGTCCATCACAACTTCATCATCTTTCTTTTTTGTCACGATCCAACCTACCAAGCCATGCGGGCGCCTACTCTAACCACCTAAATAGACGAACCCTCACCACCAATCCAACAAGTAACATGCGAAAAAATAGAAAGTAGCAAAATAACCTTCCTTTTATTATGAAAAACTTGTTATTACAACATTTGAAAATTCGAAAACAATTCTAAAATATAAGATTTCCCTCCCTAGGACCTAGTCTAAACAGGTACAAGAGCTACTACAAGTTTTATTCAAGGAGAAAGTCAAGAGACACAACTTCCATCATGTAGGAAGGATAGAAGCTGTTGCAGATCACCATCGCCGTGGACCTAAGAAACATCACCAGCCCTGCAACCAAAGAATACCAAAAAGGTATAGCAAGAATAGAGTCAGTACAACCACACGTACTGATAGGCATCATCGGTCGACCCGAATCCACTCCTACCATCATATAACAAAACACGGAAAAACATGACTGCAAATACTGTAGTTTAATTTCCATCCTTCCCCACTTCCCTTACCAGACCCGATCTCAACCGATCGTCTACCCGTACCCCTTACCTCAACTCTTTATATTCCTTCCACTGCCGACTCCCTCTCTCTTAGGTCTTTCGAGTCACACTAAGCTTAGACTTTCCAAGTCACACTAACCTTAGACTTACTGCTAAATCCAACTCTGACTGCCTCACCATTAACCTAGTCAACTCCATGACTATACATCCAGAAACACCCCAGACCTTGTCATTCCAGACCCACTACCCCCAGGGCACCACACACAATCTTCCAGTCCCCCCCCGAATTTCCTATAAAATTTCCTCCCAGGATATCACCTGCTAGACACACCATGTAAGACTCTCAATCATTCCCCTAGTTTATCAATCATAAGTAAACCACATTTATAACCACGATCAATAATCAACAACATAAGCAACCACGACCTTGGTCGTATAGCCCGAACCCACCTTAGGATCCCCACTAAACAACACCTAAGTGTTAAACAGACAACCCGGCCTAGTCCAAGACCAATTCTACAGACATAACAAGATTCTTGATCACTCAAGGACGACCAACCAATATAACAAATCAATAAAGTAGCCCGGTCCCTTCACGGAACCAATAACAGTCAATACAATGCAATAATATCCATGCAATATAGCAATATCAATGCAATGATGCAGAAAAATAAACCCGTACCAGGCGTGGTACCCGAGCCAACTGTTAGTAATTCATACCAGGTGTGGTACCCGTGCCAACCATTTGTTATACCCGTACCAAGCGTTGTACCCAAGCCAACCGTTAGTATACCTGTATCAGGAATGGTACCCGAACCAACTGAATGTCAATAATCCACAATCAAAATAATGAACAAACAACTTGTAAACCAACAAGCAACACACCGTTCACTTCACAGACTATAAAACAGGACCGTTAGACATTCTAACAATTCCTTTAAGCAATGTAATTCATACAACACTAAGAAAAGAGTACAAGAACATACAACATTCACATGAATCATAAGCCATCACCTACCCTCTCTCCGGATATACAAAAGAACATCGACCTTTGTACGAAGACTAACAATACTCACCCTTTATTTACATATAATGAACGGTCTACCCTCTTTTTGCATAATTTAACACCCCATTGATTTTGAAACTTACATAGATAAAACAACACGAGTTACCACCCCTTAGCCCTTAGCAACACAACGACTACTTATCATGCCTTCAGCATTCCCGAAACCTCACCTAAGAGTTTCCCACTTTCATACCCTTTAGTTGTCCTTGCAATTTTCGATTCTCTGAACCTTCTCGACATCCTAGTCCTTGAGTCCTATCATTTTAGCATGCCAAGAAAACATAAACAGCCAAAACTAACTATAATCAATCCACAGTTCAATCTAACCAATTCTTAGCTCACTCGTAACTAATACCAAATCTACCAGACTCTGTGCCCGGAGGCCTAAAATATGAAATCTCCATTCCGCTATACAATGAATAGAAAAAATGTAAATAGGTCTAACTACTCATGGAAACCAAGCCTACCTGGGCACCAAGCAGCTGCAACCGTGCGTTTTTGGCTCTTTGAAGGCGTTCCCAGCTGAACGATGGTCCTGGAATCCGCTGCTTCATGTCCCTTCAGCCATGACCCCTTTTCCTCATGATTCCCTAGCCTTGGAGCAGCTTGGGAGGGTTTTTGGACAAACCCTCGTATCTTTTCTAATTGAGGAGGAGAGCATCTTTTATTAAATCCCATTTTTGAGGCTTCTGCCTCCCGTCACTCCGCTATGGTAGTTTCCCTTCCGCTATAGTAGTCCCACTATAGCGGAATAATTACCGCTATAGCAGGGTGACATCAACCCGAATTATTTCTAAAAAAGTTAGGAATTTTTCACTACGTCACCGTACTTAAACAAACATACATTAAATTAGTTCCCCAATTAATCAGACTCCGCGATTCTTAAAGTAACGATGGATCTGGTCATTACAATAGATACCAATTTACCTATCGTTCATTCCTGAACAATCCCGAAATAAAATCGAAGGAGAGAGACTAAACCGGGACTCTCACCATCCGAAGTGACCACATAATTAATGAACCCATGCAAGTTGTCAACCCTTCCACTTAAGAGTCTAACCAACCAGAGGGAAAAATCTACTATTATCCCATCCCGATGAGGAATTTATGAGCCCTTCAAGGAAAAATTACACGTGCCCCCATTTCGAGCACCCAAGAAATCCGGGGCCTCATGTCATGTTGGGACGGATGAATTTGAAAAGACCCGGGAGAACCTTTCCCTTACCAAAACTGATTTTTCACCCGCTATGGTGGACAATATACCGCTATAGCGACTTTCGCTATAGCGGACTGTCGACCGCTATAGCGGTTCATAGCAGAATGAAATAGGGGAGAAAATAGATATCACCCCCCCATTCTCCCCATATTTCCTTTGAACATACCACTTTCTCTCCCGATCACTCCGCTTTCGACTTTGAAATTTTCAGGTAAGACTCGTTTCTACTTGTTTCCTTACTTCCTTGCACGATTTTGCTCATGAATATGGTAGAAAACTAGGAACTTGTAGTATATTTAAAGTGTGTTTTTGAACTTGAACCTTTGGTTGGATTTTGTTGAATTCCTAAAGCATGGATGCTTCCCTTATGTTTACAATGCCTCCAAGGCATTCTAGGCGTAAGGATTACACTATTATTGGCCAAAAATGGGGTGGAATGTAAAGGGCTGTTTCTTGAACAAGAGTTGTGATTTGGACAATTTATAGGGGTTATAATGCCCAATTTTTCGTAGAAAACAGTAATGGGGGACCTTGGGTAGGTAGATCTGAACTTGGGGTGTCAAAAATGGAATTTTGGACCAAGGGGCACCATTGATGAACCCCTTGAGGCTTCGGGGATGAAGAATACTGCTATGGTGGTTGGGCTCCGCTATAGCAGTTCTGCTACAACGAATATTTTTCAGCTATGGCAGACACTTTTCCGCTATAGCAGAAGGCCGCGACCACTAGCTTCCCAAGCTGACACTTAGAAAAAGTTTCCCCATTTTTCTAAACCCCTTATGCCTTTTCGAGTCCTAATCCAGTTTTCTTGCTACATTACAAGTTATACTCCCATTGGCTAGAGGAGGACAATTTCCCGTGTATGATTATGACTGTTTTCCCAATGAAGCTAGTCGGGAGCGGTTCCTGGATTATCGGAGACTGGGAATTTGTTACGACAGAGGTTGCAAGATGATCGGGGTGGATGGAAAAGTAGCCTCCTTCTACCGCAAGATTAGAGAGTTAGGTTGGGATTCCCTTCTAGTAGCTCCTTCTCCTTCACAGACAGTCTGGGTACAGGAGTTTTATGCCATACTCCCTACAGTTAATTGGGATGAGCCCAACCCCACCATCCGTATCCGAGGAATGGACTCTCAGACTATCAATGAGGTGCTTGGAGTGCCTCACATCTCCAATGAGGCCTACGAGGCTAAGTTCCAGCTCTGGGACATGATTTGGTTGAGGGATACTTTGGTAGATACAGAGTTCAGAAACCAGGTCTACTGGGTCAGCCCCGAAGGCGTCACTAGCACCTACTTTTCTGCGGAGGCTAGGATATGGTTAAACTTGGTATCCCGGAGGATTCGCCCATCGGGTAACAAGAACAACGTGACCTATGATCGGGCTCTGGTGATTGCTTGTGCCATGCAAGGAATAATCATGAATGTGGGGGAGCAAATCATTTTCGAGTGGAAGGAATTCTATCGGGGTCACAGGAAGGACCCCTATCTTTTGAGTTTGGTGTCCGAGTTATGCAGGCGAGTCAGAGTGCCTGAGGACCATACTGACTTAGAGGTGGCTATGGACGACCCCTTTGACCCTGTCCAGGTGAAGGTGGTCTCCAAGAAGAAGAGGAAGATGGATGAAGTCGAGAGAAGTCAGCCGGTTGAGGAGGCCGATGACGATGATGACACCCCTGCCCCTTCCCAGCCCCAGCCCCCGATCTCTAGAGCCCAGCTGGAGGAGAATTTGGTAGCTGTCCGGAGGTTTATGGAGGACCCTAACACCAGAGGTGCAGCCCCACACCCATCTACTTAGGAACTTGCTGCACTCCGTAGGGAGTTAGAGGAAGAGAAGAAGAAGAGACTCTCATGGAATCGCATGTTTTCCCGGATGTGGAAGACCATCAAGGTCATATTATCGTGTGTTGCCCCGGGTAAGGAGCTGCCCACACTTGAGCCTGAGGATAGGCATGAGTTTCCCTTCGTGAGTGATGATGAGGCTTAGGACCTCTCCCTCCCCCTTTTACTAGATACTCCTTATTGCTTTCGGTTTCCCCCGTTTGGGGCTTGTTAAGACAATATTTCCCTTTCCCCATTTTCCTTTCATTTTAGAACGTGGATGCTAGTTTTAAACACTATATTCCTTTTATGCATATTATATTAGATATAAACATGCTTTGCCTTGGTTTACACAGAGATTTCATAGCCTATTGATTGCTTTTATCTTGTCCTCAGGAAGGAACGAAAATAGGGGAAAATAGAGCAGGCTTTCTGCCTCACGTATCTCCGCTATGGCGGATGCCACTCCGCTATAGCGAATTCAATGTAGCGGAGAAAAGTCTGCTATAGCGGGAGCACCGTAGCGGTGCCGTCCGCTATGGCGGTCCCGACGGTAAACAGTACATAAATTGATTTTTCAGCTAAATGCACTAATCCCCCTTCTCGGTTAACATTGCCTAGACTTGTAAATCCCTCCATGGTCTTAAACCACCGTCAAGACCATTCCTCGCATCGAACGTATCACACTCAGGCATAACACACTATCAATTACAAAGAATCACAACAACAATTATTTTCCGACAACACCTTCCCGCCATTACACTAATGACTCCTTTGTCCCCATGGTTCCCAACCAAGTCCCGATTATCCTGAAACTGAATCTTCCCTACAGTCACCGTTCCCAATCCCTTATCACCTTAACCAATGATAAGCCCTTTTCGACATGCAGCACTACTCTTTTAAATCAAAATATTTAACAGCTTACCAGAGCCTTAGGTACACAAAGTTTTCTACTTACTGACCCTCTGCAGACTCTACATGCACGACAATTAACAATTCACATCAAGGTAACCAAATACACAAAATTTCAAGTAGGTTCTACAACTCAGCAATACACAATATTTAACTTCAGGTCACAGCAAGAATCAAGTTACATAAATTAACCTTCTATTCATCCCATGGATGGCCATTAGTCGATCATCCATGTCTTACCGCAGCCTCTCCGGCCAGATACCAATTGGAACCTTCCCGGTTCCAATTTCTCTTGCTTGTCTTATCGCAATCGGAGTACAAAGACCTCCTTCATTTTGCTGAGATACCAATTGGAAACGAGAGATACCAATTGAACTCAACCCATACAAGAAAGTAAACAACCGCACGAAAGAATGAAAGAAGGGAGATGTTTCCTAGAGTGCTTCATAGCTTCCTAAAGATTTGATGTGGACATCAACACACCAATCCGTGGACTCTATTCGACACTTTGCTCTTGTACTGGGAGACCGGTAACTTAGGCTCTGATACCATCTGTCATAACCCAACCTACCAACTCACCACCCGTCCAATAGGTAACATGCAAAAAAATAGAAAGTAGCAAAATAACCTTCCTTTTATTATGAAAAACTTGTTATTACAATATTTTAAAATCCAAAAACAATTTTGAAATATAAGATTTCCCTCCCTAGGACCTAGTCTAAACAGGTACAAGAGCTACTACAAGATTTATTCAAGGAGAAAGTCAAGAGACACAACTTTCGTCATGGAGGAAGGACAAAAGCTGTTGCAAATCACCATCGCCATGGACCTAAGAAACATCACCAGTCCTGCAACTAGACTATACCAAAAAGGTTTAGAAAGAGTAGATTCAGTACAACCATACGTACTGGTAGGCATTATCGGTCGACCCGAATCCACTTCTACCATCATATAACAAAACAGGGAAAAATATGACTTCAAATAATATAGTTTAATTTCCATCCTTCCCCACTTCCCTTACCGGACACGATCTCAATCGATCGTCTACTCGTACCCCTTACCTCAACTCTTTCTATTCCATCCACTGCCGACTCCATCTCTCTCAGGTCTTCCGAGTCACACTAAGCTTAGACTTCCCAAGTCACACTAACCATAGACTTACTGCTAAATCCAACTCTGACTGCCTCACCATTAACCTAGTCAAATCCATGAATATATATCCAGAAACACCCCAGACCTTGTTATTACAGACCCACTACGCCCAGGGAACCACACACAATCTCCCAGTCCCGCCCTGGATTTCCTAGATAATTTTGTCCCAAGATATCACCCGCTAGACACACCATGTAAGACTTTCAATCATTCCCCTAGTTTATCAATCATAAGTAAACCACCTTTATAACCATGATCAACAATCAACAACATAATCAACCACGACCCTGGTATTATAGCCCAGACCCAACCTAGGATCCCCTCTAAACAACACCTAAGTGTTAAACAGATAACCCGGCCTAATCCAAGACCAATTCAACAAACATAATAGGATTCCTAGTCATTCAAGGACCACCAGCCAATATCACAATTTAATAAAGCACCCCGATACACTCATGGAACCAATAACAGTCAATGAAATATAACAATATCAATGCAATGATGCAGAAAAATAAACTCGTACCAGGCGTGGTACCTGAGCCAACCGTTAGTAATTTATACCTGGCGTGGTACTCGTGCCAACCATTTGTTATACCCATACCAGGAGTGGTACACGAGACAACCGTTAGTATACCTGTACCAAGCGTGGTACCCAAGCCAACCATCAACAATCCACAGTCAAAATAATGAACAAACAACTTGTAAACCAACAAGCAACACACCGTTCACTTTACAGACTGTAAAACAGGACCCTTAGACATTCTAACAATTCCTCTGAGCAATGTAATTCATAAAACACTTAGATAAGAGTACAAGAACATAAAACATTCATAGGAATCATAAGCCCTCACCTACTCTCTCTCCGGGTATACAATATAACATCGACCTTCATCCGAAGACTAACAATACTCACCCTTTATTTACATATGATGAACGAGCTACCCTTTTTTTGCATAATTTAACTACCCATTGATTTTGGAACTTACATAGATAAAACAACACGAGTTACCACCCCTTAGCCCTTAGCAACACACCGACTACTTATCATGCCTTCAGCATTCCCGAAACCTCACTTAGGAGTTTCCTACTTTCATACCCTTTAGTTGTCCTTGCAATTTTGGGTTCCCCAAACCTTCCCGATATCCCAGTACCTGAGTCCTATCATTTTAGCATGCCAAGACAACATAAACAGCCCAAACTAACTACTATCAATCCACAGTTCAATCCATCCAATTCTTAGCTCACTCGTAACTAATACCAAATCCACCAGACTCCGTACCCGGAGGCCTAAAACATGAAATCTCTATTCCTCTATACGATGAATAGAAAAAATGTAAACAAGTCGAACTACTCATGAAAACCTAGCCTACCTGGGCGCCAAGCAGCTGCAACCGTGCATTTTTGGCTTCATGAAGGCATTCCCTGCTGAACGATAGTCCTGGAATCCGCTGCTCCACGTCCCTTCAGTCATGACCCCTTCTCCTCATGATTCCCTAGCCTTGGAGCAGTTTGGGAGAGTTTTTGGAGAAACCCTCGTATCATTTCCAATTGAGGAGGAGAGCATCTTTTATTAAATCTCGTTTCTGAGGCTTCTGCCTCCCGTGACTCTGCTATGGTAGTTGCCCTTCCTCTATGGCAGTCCCGCTATAACAGAATAAATACCGCTATAGCGGGGTGACGTCAACCTAGATTATTTCTAAAAAAATCAGGAATTTTCCACTACGTCACCCTACTTAAACAAATGTACTTTAAATTAGTTCCCCAATTAATCTGACTCCGCGATTCTTAAATTAACGACGGATTTGGTCGTTACATTTTCATTTTCTTCTTTCTCATCAGCCTTTTCATCCTCTTCTTCTTCATCTTTTACTTTTCTTTCCTCATCCTTATCCTCTTCTGCCTCATCTTTTTTCTCCTCTTCCTTCTCTTCTACCTCAGCTGCCTTCTTTTCTTCTTCTGCCTCTTCCTCTTGATCTTCCTCTTCCTCTACCTTTTCTTTCTCTTCTTCATGCTTCTTCTCTTCTTCTTCATCTTTTTTCTCCTCTTAGTTCTCTTTTACCTCAGCTGCCTTATTTTCTTCTTCTGCCTCTTCCTCTTGATCTTTCCTTTCCTCTGCCTTTTATTTCTCTTCTTCATGCTCCTTCTCTTTTTCCTCATCTTTTTTCTCCTCCTTCTCTTCTAATGTTGCTGCTTTCTTTACTTCTTCTTCTTCTTGCTTTTTTTCTTCTTCCTCATCAACCTTTTCTTCCTCTTGATCATCATTTTCTTTCATTTCTTCCTCCTCATTCTCCTTCTCTTTTGGCTCTTCTTCCTCCTCTTCTACCTTATTTTCTTGAACAAAAACTGAATTCAGTTTCATAGCTGCTACTTCAAGGAGCACCTTATCGATTCCTTTGCCATTTTGGTCCACCTCTTTATCATGAGCATCAATGACACTGGCATCATCCACATGCACTATATTTGGACATGATTAACAATATAGTATAGGAAAAATAATAAAAACAATAAAAGGTCAAGTACATTACCTTGTTTATGTTCTAGCATCTTCTTCTTCTTCTTCTTCTTTTTGTTTTTTCTCATTCTTCCTCAATCTCTCCTCATTGACGTAGGCAAAAATTTCCTTCACAGAATCCTCAAGCAATGATACACGCTCATGCAATTTTTCCTTATCTGAATTATTCACCAGTGCTTTTTCCCTACTCAATTCCTCACGAGGAGTAAGATGTGTTGAGACATAATTACCACCCAAATCATGGCTGTGTAATGACCCTTTCGGTCATTTCCACATATATGTTTTCCTTGAACCGTTAGAGCTTGTTTGTAGCGGCCCCAAGTCACTTAAGGCTCGCCAGGACCGGTATTTCGGCGCCGGGTCTATTTGTTTGATCGTAAGGTTCTTTGATAAATTTTCTGAACTTTGGGTCAAATGTCTCGGAACTTTTCTCCCAATATATAAAGAGTTAGAAGTCCTCCAAAATACCAAATCGAAGGTCTACGAGTCTAGTTTCCAACGCATAAAACCTCACGTCCAACTGATCTCGGAGTAAAAAGTTATGACTGTTTTACCGCGGGCTGTCTGGCAGAAAACGGGTTGCGAACCGGGTCGCGAATCGGGTCGGGTTAAACTCAATTTAAGCCTCAACTTCACGTTTTAAAACGCCATTTCAGTTCCGAAATAGTGATAAAACATAAGGGAGGATCCCGAGAGAACTCTTGAGTATCAAAATCGTGTGTTGGTGAATTACGAGCCTAGGCTTAAGAATTTTACTAGCATCGCGCGTGTATTTGAAAATATTTTATTTAAAAGTGGAATTTGGTAAAAATTATATTATTATTGCCTTTTCAAAATATTTTAAAGGTTTATGAAAAATATTTTTGATACGATATAATTATATATGTATTTATTTTATAAAGTTTTTATACACTGTAATATTTTTACGGAGAAAGTAAATTTAGTTATGTTGAAATTTATTAATATAATATAGTAGGTTTTATTCGAAATAATTTTCTATGAATTATGGTATATTCAAAAAGCTATATATATTTTACCATGAATTTACGCAATACCCGAGTACATATGTAACGGGATAAAAATGTATTGAGTATGAGACCTACCCTCCACGTGGAAGCTGAGGGAGTGTAAAACAAACTTCCTAATTTAATGAAGTGGCATCAAATACAACTAGCCACATTTTATCTATTTTAGTAATAAACAATGTATAAGCTATTTGTTTTTGTGTCGGTCAAAGGACTTGCTGTATGTGGAGTCTATGTGTATATATCCACTTCAATTTTCTATGTGTATATATAGCTCTATGCATGTTCATAACTCAGTATTGACGAAGGTTAGGTGGGAGAAAATAATTTTGTTTTTGCATTTTATTTGATTCTCAAAAGAAAATCAATTATCTACGTCAACTTATTCAAGTTTGAGTTCGAGTGTGATTTTATTTCGGAGCTTTTCGGAGAGGTTCAAGCTTGTCATCGGACGACAGGTAGGTTACGGTTTATTTTCCCTAGACTCCGCATATATAGAATAAAATTGTATTAATGGGCATCCTTGGATTGGATTATTAGGTTGGCACCACAGACCTTGACCGCTTTATTCATGTCCGCCTACTTTTGTTCCTCCGTTGCTTGTAGTATTTGCCAATATATTTTATTTACCCTTGTGGTCCTGTGAGGCCTTGTTGACTCTGGAATATAGAAGGTGGGATTTTGGGAATGTCCGCGAGTCCTGGGCATAGAATTATCCTTCTAGGCTGGTTATGCTTGCTGAGTAGCTGTGGGCCTGTGCAGGGTCGATAGGTTGATTGTGAACTGCGGGGCAACTATTGTGTGTGATCATACCATTTCCATGCATATAAAGAGGTTTTATCCATGTTTTACTGTGGTTTTGGCTTCGGGCCTACTGGCACTGTTTTCTAAACCTTGCATGGCCCGGGGGGCCCGTTTTTGATGGAAATAATTTGGAAATGGTTTGATTTAACTTGTGAATATTTCTGGATAAAGGAAAGTAAAATTATGTTTAAAATCATCAGTTTTACGATTATCGCTAGACTCGGCAGGGCCGGGGTGCTAGTTGAGTTTTCTTGTTACTTGAGATGATTTTTAGCCTCGGTCGAACCGAGCACCTGAGATGACTTTTTACTGTTTAGACCCGGTTACTCCCGGGCACCCTTGGAGGGGTTTTTGAGACATTTTCCTACTACTTTAGTCCTGGACAGGGTCTGGGCATTGCATATTCGAGACTGGGTCTCTATCCTGATACCGGACTTGCTTCCGGACGACATGTTCTGATACTGAGTTTTAGTATGGGGTCTGGGACCTCCATGGACCTTGCCATCCAGGCCAGGGGCTACGGGCTGCGTGTGCCAGAGGAGGGGTATACGGTGGAGTAGAGGTATACGGGCAGTGTCCTTCCATGGAACCTACCTGCTGGGCCGGATCGGCGCCGGAGGAGGTACATACAGAGATACTATGGCACTTGAGATCTTCATGCATCATATCATTCATGGTTCGAGGTTCCACCCTTGTTTGCTGTTTGCTGATTGTACGCTCCGGTAGTAGGGGATGCCGGAGGGTTTGTTTTCACTTGTTTGTGTTCCTCGGTTGTATGGGCGGCCGGGGGACTGTAGGTAGACTTTTGCTTTTTACTTAAAGAATCGTTCTCTATTATGGATAAGTATGAGATTGGTATGATTAGTTGAGTTGATTCATGTCTCTGAGCATGCCTATCATTACTCTTTCTCTCTTCTTCTTACACTTGAGGTTACCGGTATACCGTCCATTTCATAAACTTATTTTGTATACACTGTTGTTGCAAGGACCCCAGGTGCGTTATTTCTTACTTTCACCTGTGCCTATGGTGTGTATATTCTGCTTACTAGCCTCATATGTGGTTCTGTTGATTTCCCTCTTGGCTAGTTCCTGTGTACCTTTCGTTGATTTCTGTGACTACTTGCTTCTATTCTGTCTATTACTACGCTTTTATCTTATATGTGTCCAGTCGGCCTATGATACCTACTGGGTACCTTATGCTTCGCATTTGGTGCTCACCCCTACCCCCCTGCATCTTTGGGTGCAGATCCTAGCGTGGGCCATCGCTGTTAGATCGCTGTGATTCGTGCTTGGAGATCTGTTGGGGACTACCTCAGACTGAGGGTGAGCTCTTGGCGATCGGAGCTTAGCTTTAGTTTATCTTTTGCTTCATGTACTCTATTACCATTTAGAGACATCTGTATATATTGTTTTGGATTAGTTGCACTCCATGTATGTAGTTGGGGCTCTATACTATGATACCAGGTCTTGGGGTTTGGTTTAGTTTCCGCATATGTATATATTTATAGTCCTTTTATCTGTTCTATTCGTCTTGTTCTCTTATTTGTTAGATAGTAGCCCATTACTAACTGTTCTGGGCTACGAGGATTGGTTCACCTACCGGGGGTTGTAGGTGCCATCATGACCGAGAAATCGGGTCGTGACAATTTGGTATCAGAGCTTTAGGTTCACCGGTGTCATCGGTATAGGAGCCAATGTCTAGTAGAGTCCTGCGGATCGGGGCGGAGACGTCCGTACTCAATCTTTGGGAGGCTACAGTGGCATTTTAGGAAATTTGACTCTTTCATTGCTTCTGTGTCATGCGTAGAACCCTTGAAGTTTCTGGAAATCTCATTTGTTCTACTTCATTCTTCCGCAGATGGTTCGTACGAGATCATCGGCATCACGCAGGGATGAGCCTCCCGTTCCAGCACCAGCTCCAGTACCAGCTCCAGTGCCCACTTATGTGCCAGCTCCAGCCGCAGCTCAGTCTCCAGATATTCGGGGATTACTATTACAGCTTTTGGGTGTGATTGGAGAGCGACCTTCTGAGGTAGCGCAGACATCCGCTCAGGGGGCAGCCCTGGGTGCACAGAGCTCAGGAGCACAGCCGGCTACTATGGCTCCCCGTGCAGAGGTCATTTCGGTTCCATCTGTTGCACAGCCTGTTGCTCCTCGCCCAGTTATGACAGAGTCGGAGCAGAAGGCGTTGGGTAGGTTTTTGAGGTTAGCACCTCCGAGGTTTGCTGGTACCTCTGGACAGGATCCACATGACTTTATTACTACCTGTGAGGAGATGTTGCATCATTTGTGTTTGTTGGAGACTCACGGGGTTGGTTATACTACCTATCAGTTGGAGGGTCCATCGAAGTTATGGTGGAGGGCTCAGGTTGCTTACCTGGTCTGAGTTTTATGAGGCCTTTATGGCCAAGTTCCTACCCCAGAGTGATCGGGAGCGTCGCAGGGAGCAGTTTACTCACCTTGTGCAGGGATGTACGACTATCTCGGAGTATGAGACCCGTTTCCATCAGCTAGCACCGTTCGAAGCTATGATCATTCCTACCGAGGCTGATAAGATTCGCAGATTTGTATGGGGTTTGAGGCCAGAGATCAGCCAGCCAGCTGAGATATTGATTGCCAGTGGTCGGTCATTCCAGGCTATTGTAGATTATGCCCGCACTGTGGAGGACTTACAGTGACATGATCAGGGGTTCAGAGATAAGAGGTCTCGACATCAGGGTGTCTATAGTGGCTCCAGATATGGTGGTAGAGGTCCTGGCCAGTTGAGCCGGAGTTATCAGCCACAGCAGTACCAGGGTCAGTCCAGCCGACCGGTGCAGGCTTCCCTTCAGACTTTCGGTAGTACCCAGTTCGAGCAGGGTCAGGGCAGCCATCAGGGCTATAGCAGCCAGTCTTCGAGGGGTACAGTTTCTGGGGCATCAGGTCATGGTGGTCATACGGGATTGGCTGGTTCATCTCGACTGAGTAGGCCGTCAGGGGCTTGGTTTACTTGTGGTGTGATTGGTCATTTTGCTAGAGATTGCCCTCAGCAGGGTACAGTTCAGTTGGCCGAGCCTTTACGAGTAGTTCATCCCCCAGCTCGAGGGGGTGGTCGTCAGAGTAGAGGTGGTGCTCCACGCGGCAGAGCAGGTGGTAGGGATGGCGGTCGGGCAGGAGGAGGTCGTCGTCAGTTTTACGCGGTCCCTAGGAGACCAGAGGCAGAGGCCTCAGATGCTGTGATTACAGGTACGATTTCTGTGTGCCATCAGTCTGCTATGGCTTTAATTGATCCTGGATCCACTTGTTCATATGTATCTGCCTACTTTGTGCCTTGTTTGGGGTTGGCTAGTGAGCCATTATTTGTTCCTGTTTCTGTTTCAACCCCAGTAGGAGATTCTTTAGTAGTGGATCGGATTGTGAGATCCTGTATGTTATCTGTTGGTGATTCAGAGACTTGGGGTGATTTGATGATTCTTGATATGCTAGATTTTGATGTGATACTGGGCATGGACTGGTTATCCCCTCACCGTGTGGTTTTGGATTGTTATGCCAAGACTATTACCATAGCTGTGCCCGGTGTATCCCCGATTGTGTGGCAGGGTTCTGTTAGCCATGCACCATCTGGGATCATCTCTTTTCTTCGAGCTAGAAAGTTGATTTCCCGTGGGTGTTTAGCTTATCTAGCATATGTCCGAGATGTTAGTGCTGACCCCACTTCTCCTGAGTCTGTCCCTGTGGTTAGAGACTTCCTCGATGTGTTTCCTACCGACTTGCCAGGCCTTCCACCTGAGAGAGATATTGATTTTGCTATTGAGTTAGAGCCGGGCACTAGGCCCATTTTTATTCCTCCTTACCGTATGGCTCCTGCTGAGTTGAGGGAGCTTAAGGAGCAGCTCCAGGATCTGTTAGCTAAGGGGTTTATTAGACCTAGTGTGTCGCCTTGGGGTGCTCCTGTTCTCTTCGTGAAGAAGAAGGATGGGTCAATGCGCATGTGTATTGATTATCGACAGCTGAATAGGGTGACAGTGAAGAATAGGTATTCGATGCCGAGGATTGATGATTTGTTTGACCAGCTTCAGGGTTCAGTCGTGTTTTCGAAGATTGATTTGAGGTCTGGCTACTATCAGTTGAGGATTAGGGCGGATGACATCCCTAAGACAGCATTGATGACACGTTATGGCTATTATGAGTTCCTAGTGATGTCTTTTGGGTTGAATAATGCCCCTGCAGCCTTTATGAACTTGATGCACAGGGTTCTGGGCCCGTATTTGGACTCATTTGTGATAGATTTTATAGACGACATCTTGGTATACTCGCGTAGTAGAGATGAGCATGAGCAGCACTTGAGGGTTATACTCCAGACTTTGAGAGATCATCGGCTTTATGCCAAGTTCTCAAAGTGCGAGTTTTGGCTTGAGTCAGTTGCATTCCTAGGGCACGTGGTGTCTAAGGATGGGATTAAGGTTGATCTGGGAAAGATTTCAGCGGTTTGTGAGTGGCCTAGACCTACTACTGTTACTGAGGTTCGCAGTTTTATTGGGTTAGCGGGTTACTACAGACGGTTCGTTGAGGGATTTTCTTCCATAGCAGCACCCTTGACTATGCTGACTAGGAAGGATGTCCCATTTCAGTGGTCGGATCAGTGTGAGGATAGCTTCCAGAGGCTTAAGGCCTTATTAACTTCAGCTCCAGTTTTGACTTTGCCGGTTGAGGGTCAGAGCTTCTCCGTGTATTGTGATGCTTCTGGGGTTGGTCTTGGTTGTGTGTTGATGCAGCTGGGTCGAGTAATAGCATATGCGTCGAGGCAGCTGAAGATTCACGAGCGCAACTACCCCACTCATGACTTAGAGTTGGCGGCGGTAGTTTTCGCGCTCAAGATCTGAAGGCATTATTTATATGGAGTTCACTGTGATATCTTCACCGATCACCGTAGTCTTCAGTATATCACGAGTCAGCGGGAGTTGAACTCGAGACAGAGGAGATGGGTCGAGTTACTGAAGGACTATGACTTCACTATTCTGTATCATCCGGGCAAGGCAAACGTGGTAGCGGATGCCTTGAGTCAGAGGGCAGTAAGTATGGGTAGCCTAGCTTCTCTTTCAGTTTCAGAGCGACCGTTGGCCTTGGACATCCAGTCCTTGGCTAACCATTTGGTTAGGCTTGACTTGTTGGATTCTAGCAGAGTTCTCGCCAGTATTGAGGTTCGTTCTACTTTGGTTGATCAGATTCAGAGCCGTCAGTTTGAGGATCAGCAGTTGAGTGACCTTCATGACCGGGTTGTTCAGGGTGAGACCAGTCGGGCTACTCTAGATTCGGATGGGGTTTTGAGGTTTGATAGTCGCCTTTGTGTTCCGAGGATTAGTGATTTGATTCAGTTGATACTTCACGAGGCACATTGTACTAGATACTCCATTCACCCTGGCACAGCAAAGATGTATAGAGACTTGAGGCAGCTTTACTGGTGGAGTGGTATGAAGCGGGATATAGCGGAGTTTGTATCTCGGTGCTTGAACTGTCAGCAGGTTAAGTCCGAGCACATGAGACCTGGTGGTTTGATGCAGCGACTTCCCATTCCTGAGTGGAAGTGGGAAGGGATTACTATGGACTTTGTTGTTGGTTTGCCTCGTACTTCTCATGAGTTTGATTCCATATGGGTGATTGTTGATAGGCTGACTAAGTCAGCACATTTCTTGCCGGTTCAGACTTCTTATGGCGCAGAGAGGTTAGCTCAGATCTACCTTCATGAGATTGTTCAGTTGCATGGGGTCCTAGCTTCTATCATTTCAGACCGCGGTACTCAGTTCACATCTCAGTTCTGGAGGTCTATTCTGCGAGATTTGGGTACAGAGGTTCATCTTAGTACCGCTTTCCACCCTCAGACAGATGGCCAGTCCGAAAGGACCATTCAGATTCTTGAGGACATGCTTTAGGCCTGTATTCTTGACTTTGGAGGTTCTTGGGATCAGTTTGTTCCCTTGGCAGAGTTTGCTTATAATAATAGCTTCCATTCGAGTATCGGTATGGCACCTTTTGAGGCTTTGTATGGAAGGCGTTGCAGATCACCGGTAGGTTGGTTTGATGGTTTTAGTGCTGGGCCACAGAGCACAGATTTGCTTCGAGATTCCTTAGACCGAGTCCGAGTGATTCAGGATAGACTTCGGGCAGCTCAGAGCAGGCAGAAGAGTTATGCTGATGTAGGCTTCGTGCCTTGGAGTTTAGTGTCGGTGACTTGGTGTTTCTCCGTGTATCGCCCATGAAGGGCGTGATGAGATTTGGTAGGCGGGGCAAGCTTAGCCCCAGGTACATTGGGCCGTTTGAGATTCTTCAGAGGGTTGGTAGCGTTGCCTATCAGCTAGCCTTGCCTCCGATGTTTTCAGCTATACATCGTGTATTTCATGTTTCGATGTTGCATCGGTATGTCCCAGATGAGTCTCATGTGTTGCAGTGGGATTCAGTTCAGTTGGGTGAGGATTTAGCCTTTGTTGAGGAGCCGGCAGCTATTTTAGCCAGGGATATCAGGAGATTGAGGTCTCAAGAGATCCCGGTGGTTAAAGTTCAGTGGAGGCACCGTCCAGTCGAGGAGGCTACCTGGGAGACCGAGAGAGATATGCGGGATCAGTATCCACAACTATTTTAGCCTTCAGGTACCCCCTTGACCTTGACTTTCGAGGACGAAAGTCTTTTTTAGTAGTGGATGATGTAATGACCCTTTCGGTCATTTCCACATATACATTTTCCTTGAACCGTTAGAGCTTGTTTGTAGCGGCCCCAAGTCACTTAAGGCTCGTCAGGACCGGTATTTCGGCGCCGGGTCCATTTGTTTGATCGTAAGGTTCTTTGATAAATTTTCTGAACTTTGGGTCAAATGTCTCGGAACTTTTCTCCCAATATATAAAGAGTTAGAAGTCCCCCAAAATACCAAATCGAAGGTCTACGAGTCTAGTTTCCAACGCACAAAACCTCACATCCAACTGATCTTGGAGTAAAAAGTTATGACTTTTTTACCGCGGGCTGTCTGGCAGAAAGCGGGTTGCGAACCGGGTCGCGAACCGGGTCGGGTTAAACTCGATTTAAGCCTCAACTTCACGTTTTAAAACACCATTTCAGTTCCGAAATAGTGATAAAACATAAGGGAGGATCCCGAGAGAACTCTTGAGTATCAAAATCGTGAGTTGGTGAATTACGAGCCTAGGCTTAAGAATTTTACTAGCATTGCGCGTGTATTTGAAAATATTTTATTTAAAAGTGGAATCTGGTAAAAATTATATTATTATTGCCTTTTCAAAATATTTTAAAGGTTTATGAAAAATATTTTTGATACGATATAATTGTATATGTATTTATTTTATAAAATTTTTATACACTGTAATATTTTTACGGAGAAAGTAAATTTAGTTATGTTGAAATTTATTAATATAATATAGATGGTTTATTCGAAATAATTTTCTATGAATTATGGTATATTCAAAAATCTATATATATTTTACCATGAATTTACGCAATACCCGAGTACATATGTAATGGGATAAAAATGTATTGAGTATGAGACCTACCCTCCACGTGGAAGCTGAGGGAGTGTACAACAAACTTCCTAATTTAATGAAGTGGCATCAAATACAACTAGCCACATTTTATCTATTTTAGTAATAAACAATGTATAAGCTATTTGTTTTTGTGTCGGTCAAAGGACTTGCTGTATGTGGAGTCTATGTGTATATATCCACTTCAATTTTCCTTTCCATTCTTTTCTTTACAATAGCTAGCTAGTTATACATATGCTATTAAGCTAGTAATTCATATAGCTCTATGCATGTTCATAACTCAGTTTTGACGAAGGTTAGGTGGGAGAAAATATTTTTGTTTTTGCATTTTATTTGATTCTCAAAAGAAAATCAATTATCTACGTCAACTTATTCAAGTTCGAGTTCGAGTGTGATTTTATTTCGGAGCTTTTCGGAGAGGTTCAAGCTTGTCATCGGACGACAGGTAGGTTACGGTTTATTTTCCCTAGACTCCGCATATATAGGATAAAATTGTATTAATGGGCATCCTTGGGTTGGTTTATTAGGTTGGTACCACAGACCTTGACCGCTTTATTCATGTCCGCCTACTTTTGTTCCTCCGTTGCTTATAGTATTTGCCGATATATTTTATTTACCCTTGTGGTCCTGTGAGGCCTTGTTGACTCTGGAACATAGAAGGTGGGATTTTGGGAATGTCCGCGAGTCCCGGGCATAGAAATATCCTTCTAGGCTGGTTATGCTTGCTGAGTAGCTGTGGGCCTGTGCAGGGTCGATAGGGTGATTGTGAGCTGCGGGGCAGCTATTGTGTGTGATCATACCATTTCCATGCATATAAAGAGGTTTTATCCATGTTTTACTATGGTTTTGGCTTCGGGCCTACTGGCACTATTTTCTAAACCTTGCATGGCCCGGGGGGCCCATTTTTGATGGAAATAATTCGGAAATGGTTTGATTTAACTTGTGAATATTTCTGGATAAAGGAAAGTAAAATTATGTTTAAAATCATCAGTTTTACGGTTATCGCTAGACTCGGCAGGGCCAGGGTGCTAGTTGAGTTTTCGTGCTACTTGAGATGATTTTAGCCTCGGTCGGACCGAGCACCTGAGATGACTTTTTTACTGTTTAGACCCGGTTACTCCCGGGCACCCTTGGAGGGGTTTTTGAGACATTTTCCTACTACTTTAGTCCTGGACAGGGTCTAGGCATTGCATATTCGAGACTGGGTCTCTATCCTGATACCGGACTTGCTTCCGGACGACATGTTCTGATACTGAGTTTTAGTATGGGGTCTGGGACCTCCATGGACCTTGCCATCCGGGCCAGGGGCTACGGGCTGTGTGTGCCGGAGGAGGGGTATACGGTGGAGTAGAGGTATACGGGCAGTGTCCTTCCATGGAA
Organism: Jaltomata sinuosa; assembly: GCA_003996215.1. NCBI lineage: Eukaryota > Viridiplantae > Streptophyta > Magnoliopsida > Solanales > Solanaceae > Jaltomata > Jaltomata sinuosa. Next base: position 70,444 of record QJPP01001910.1, on the reverse strand, counting down.
CCTACCTGCTGGGCCGGATCGGCGCCGGAGGAGGTACATACAGAGAAACCATTTCACTTGAGATCTTCATGGATCATATCATTCATTGTTTGAGGCTCCACCCTTGTTTGTTGTTTGCTGATTGTACGCTCCGGTAGTATGGGATGCCGGAGGGTTTGTTTTCACTTGTTTGTGTTCCTCGGTTGTATGGGCGGCCGGGGAACTGTAGGTAGACTTTTGCTATTTACTTACAGAATTGTTCTCTATTATAGATAAGTATGAGATTGGTATGATTAGTTGAGTTTGATTCATGTCTCTGAGCATGCCTATCATTACTCTTTCTCCCTTCTTTCTACACTTGAGGTTACCGGTATACTGTCCATTTCGTAAACATATTTTGTATACACTGTTATTGCAAGGACCCAGGTGCGTTATTTCTTACTTTCACCTGTGCCTATGGTGTGTATATTCTGCTACTAGCCTCATATGTGGTTCTGTTGATTTCCCTCTGGCTAGTTCCTGTGTACCTTTCGTTGATTTCTGTGACTACTTCTTCTATTCTGTCTATTACTGCGCTTTTATCTTATATGTGCCCAGTCGGCCTATGATACCTACTGGGTACCTTATGCTTCGCATTTGGTGCTCACCCCTACCCCCTGCATCTTTGGGTGCAGATCCTAGTGTGGGCCATCGCCGTTAGATCGCTGTGACTCGTGCTTGGAGATCTGTTGGGGACTGCCTCAGACTGACGGTGAGCTCTTGGCGATCGGAGCTTAGCTTTAGTTTATCTTTTGCTTCATGTACTCTATTACCATTCAGAGACATCTGTATATATTGTTTTGGATTAGTTGCACTCCATGTATGTAGTTGGGGCTCTATACTATGATACCAGGTCTTGGGGTTTGGTTTAGTTTCCGCATATATATATATTTATAGTCCTTTTATCTGTTCTCTTTGTCTTGTTCCCTTATTTGTTAGATAGTAGCCCATTACTAACTGTTCTGGGCTACGGGAATTGGTTCACCTACCGGGGGTTGTAGGTGCCATCATGACCGAGAAATTGGGTCGTGACAGGCTGTCATGCCCAGAGGCTACATTCTAGACCTAACAAGGTGCTTAGAGTCACAAGTGATCCCAAGCTAACCAATGGTCTGGCATATCTAAACAATTTGGATTAAAAGCTTATACTATGCGAAAGCTAAAAATAGTTTAAGAACTGAAGTGGGGAAAAACCCAAAACAAATATGTTTGAATATAAGATGTATAAGAGTGTATCAACTCAAGCTGAATCTAGTCTATGTCTGAAAGCCTCTAACTGATGCGAGTTGCTGGGACATGCCCCCAGCTAACTCTAATAATCTGAAAACTGAAATAAGAGGACTGAAAGGTAAAGCATGTCTATCATACTCAAACTAAGAGGGCTCACCACTGCAGCTGCTGAGTACGGACTGGAAATCAATCTAAGCGCGATCTGAATACTAAGCGCCTGAAACTAAATCATAAAATGATATAGCACAAAAGTATGCGTCAGTACTTTAAATATACTGAGCATGCGGGATATAAACTAAGCTGAATAGAATAATAACTGAACATGGAAATATATATATACTGAAGCATAAACTGAGAAGTAAGCTGAGATGCAATGACCAAATAAATATCATGAGTATATCACATGCTGAACTGAGTAACTAAATATAAGGTCAATGCAACATGAGTCTGACTGTGGGAGATACTATTAACCGACATACCCCAAAATTGAGCTAACTATGGGACCAACCTGTAACCCTGGATGGAAGGGTGTTCATACCTTGCAAAAGGTACGAACAAGTCTCATGTGGATCCACTAAATAGATGTCCACAAGGGATAAGGGTTTCAAGCCTAATCTGACGGGTGACCCCTTTAGAACCTACGGTGGCGTCGTAGTTTTGGGACTCAGGGATTGCTGCTAAAGGTCTCAACCTAAACTGGCGAGTGAGCCTTTATCCCTTCATCTGCTCGGTGCTAAGTTTACTCCTAACTGAATATAAAGCTAAAGATGCAACTGTAATACTGGATAACTCAAAACACTGATAAAATTTGAGAATGCAACATACATATACTGAACAATATGGCATTCGAATTCTGAAGCATGATTGTCTGACTAATATGCCTAGCAAGCATAATTTATGAAATACTGAAATTAACGCAAGTTAGGGTTTCTGAGTTCTATACATGAAACTATGCTAATTCTCCAAGAACATGAACTAAGCATCATATGAGTTATAGCATCTAAATAGTAAGGAAATCTCTAGGATTTATACTCTAGGTCTAAGTAATCATGGAGAAACTGCAACAATTAACTGAGTTCTAGGGACCTGGTGAGTGAAAGGAACTCACTAGTGAAATCCCACATACCTGGAGGAAGATTCTACGGTTGAACCTTTGGATTTTGGGGAGAAACTTGGAGGAAACCCTCTGCTTTGTTTTTGAGATAAAATGTTTTATTTTTGTCTAATGTTGCTAAGTGTCGAATGATTTAGGAGTAATTAGGGAAAATAGAGTTAAAAAACCTTTTAATTACTCCGAAAATGACTTAGAATCGGAGTTAAAAGAATTGGGAAAACCCCAGAATGCCCCCAACTTAAATTGAAAATTTCAGAAAAACTCACCGCCGGACGGGCCACCCGATGGGCGTCGGACCTGTGATGGCTCGTCGTCCTAGGAATCGAGATGGGGAAGACTTAGATGGCCTTCTGGACCATTCCCATGGGCATAACCATGGTCCGTTGCATCGGCGATGCTTGTGGTGATTTTCCCATTGGGGTAAGAGAGGCTGGGACTGGGGAACTGGCTCCTTCTCAAGGGCTGCCTGAGGGCCCGTCGAACCTCCAACACCTGTTGGGTCCCCCATTTGGCTAGAGCCAACTTGGACTGAGTCTCTTCCCCTTTCCCACGGGGACCCCCAATAGGCCGTCATGTCCATGACGCCCGTGGGGCTTGACTGAGGATGGGATTTTCTTAAGTTTTGCTGATTTTTAGGTTTTTAAAGCTGGTCTAAATTCTGGGGTGTTACAATATCCCCCACTTGGGATCAGACATCCTAGAATGAAGACTAACTAAGCTAAGTTTGGAGGGAAAGAGTTGCAATCCATACCAGCTGAATTCTAGAAGCTGATATCTAATTGAGTCTAGTTCTAAGTATATGAAAGCATGCTGAAAATACTAGAATAACTGGGAAAACATGTTTTTGAGACTGACATGCATGAGAGAAAACTGAAAGACTGGTGAGGAACTATTACCTCAAACTGAAACTGGGTCGGAAGGAAAGAGGTGAGGATACTTGGCTATCATGGCTGCTTCTGCTTCCCAAGTAGCTCCCTCTACGGACTGATTCCTACACAGAACTTTTACTGAAGCGACTTCCTTATTTTTTAACCTACGAACCTGACGGTTAGGAATCTCAACTGGAACCTCCTCATAGGTGAGGCTATCCTTCAAAGCCATACTCTCTAAATGTACTATCGATGCTGGATCACCCACACACTTTTTCAACAAGGATATGTGAAAGACTGGGTGAACCGCTACTAGTTCTGCTGGCAACTCTAACTCGTAAGCCACATTACCAATTCTTTTCAAGATTCTATAAGGGACTACATATCTGGGAATGATCTTCCCTTTCTTTCCAAATATCATCACTTCCTTCATGGGTGACACTTTCAGGAAAACCCAATCATCGATTTTGAATTCTAAGTCCCTTCTCGTCACATCTGCATAGGACCTCTGATGACTCTGAGCTGTTTTCAATATTTCTCTAATCAGCTGAACTTTCTCCATAGCCTCATGAACTGAATTTGGTCAAACCAAGGCTGCTTCACTTACTTCGAACCAACCAATCGGTGACCTGCATCTATGCCCATAAAGTGCCTCATATGGGGCCATCTGAATACTGCAGTGAAAACTGTTATTATAGGCGAACTCTATGAGAGGTAGGTGATCATCCCAACTACCCTTGAAATCGATCACACAATCCCTCAACATGTCTTCTAATGTCTGAATGGTACGCTCTGTCTGACCATCCGACTACAGATGAAATGTTGTAATAAATTTTACCTGAGTATCAAGACCTTTCTGAAACGATCTCCAAAAATAAGATGTGAACTGAGGACCTCTATCTGAGATGATAGATAAGGGAACCCTATGCAACATGACTATCTCGCTGATGTTGAGTCCAACGTAGTCCTCCGCGGAGTCTGTTGTCTTGACAGCCAAAAAGTGAGCTGATTTAGTGACTCTATCCACTATTACCCAAATAGAGTCATGCTGTCTGCGAGTACGAGGTAAACCCATAATGAAATTCATGTTGACCACTTCCCACTTCCAAGTAGGAATGCTAATCTCCTGAGTCACACCTCTTGGTTTCGGATGTTCTACTTTAACCTGCTGACAGTTAGGACACTTAGCCATAAAATCTGTGATGTCCCTCTTCATTTCATTCCACCGGTAGACTTCCCATAGATCACGGTACATCTTAGTGCCACCCGAATGAATGGAATATGTGGAATTATGGGCTTCTGTAAGGATATGCTGCCTCAACTCACCCACCTTAGGAACACATAAGTGGCCCTGGTAGCGAAGCACACCATATTCTGCTTTGGAGAAAACCTCTACTCTTTGCTGATGAACTACACCTTTCAACTGGAGCAATATAGGATCATTATCCTGTTTCTCTTTAACCTCCGCTACCAATGAAGATCATGACCCATTCTAGACTATCACATCACCATCCGACGTGTCCATAAGGAAAACTCCTAAGCGAGCAAGTCGGTGAACATCTCTGGCTAATTCCTTTTTCTCTTCCTCAACATGTGACATGCTACCCATAGACAGTCTACTGAGAGCATCAGCCACTATATTTGCCTTACCCGGACGGTAGAGCACACTCATATCATAATCTCTGAGAAACTCAAGACATCTTCTCTGACGAAGATTCAACTCTTTCTGGGTGAACACATACTGGAGGCTCTTATGATCTGTGAACACATCAATATGAACACTATACAAGTAGTGCCTCCAAATCTTTAGGGCAAGCACAACTGCTGCAAGCTCGAGGTCATGAGTTGGGTAGTTCTTCTCATGTACCTTAAGTTGTCTGGAAGCATAATCTATGATCTTACCCTGTTGTATCAAAACACAACCTAGGCCGACCCTGGATGTATCGCAATAAACCACATAACCATCTAAACCCTCTAGTAGAGTCAAAATTAGAGTTGTAGTCAACCTAGTCTTCAGTTCTAAGAAACGTTTATCACACTCATCTATCTGACCATTAAAACTTGACCTTCTTCTGAGTCAACTTGGTCAATGGGGCAGCTATGGATGAAAAACCTTCAACAAACCTCCTATAGTAACCGGCCAAACTCAAGAAACTTCTGATTTCAGTCGGAGAGGTTGGTCTGGGCCAGTGCTTTACTGCCTCAATTTTCTGAGAATCCACTCGAATCGCATCGCTGGATACCACATGACCAAGGAAAGTAATAGACTCTAACCAGAATTCACATTTGTTGAATTTAGCGAATAGCTGGCGATCTTTGAGAGTTTGCAGAACAACCCTCAGATGAGTCGCATGCTCTTCCTCATTCTGGGAATAAACAAGGATATCATCAATGAAGATAATGATGAACAAGTTCAAATACTATTTGAACACCCTGTTCATTAAATCCATGAAAGTTGCAGGAACATTGGTTAGTCCAAATGACATAATGACAAATTCGTAGTGACCATACCGAGTCCTGAAGGCTGTCTTTGGGATGTCACTATTTCTGACTCTGAGCTGATGATAGCCGGACCTGAGGTCTATCTTAGAGAAGCAACTAGCACCCTGAAGTTGGTAGAACAAGTCATCAATCCTAGGGATAGGATATTTATTCTTGATTGTGACTTTGTTCAATTGACGATAGTCGATGCACATCATAAGAGAACTGTCTTTCTTACGCACGAACAATACTAGAGCACCCAATAGAGAGATGTTGGGTCTGATGAAGCCCTTATCTAGAAGGTATTTCAACTTTTCTTTCAATTCCCTAAGCTCAGCTGGAGCCATTCTGTAAGGAGAAATCAAAATAGGCTGGGTATCTGGAAGGAGATCTATTCCGAAGTCAATTTCCCTTTTGTGAGGAATTCTGAGAAGATCTTCTTAGAACACTTCTGGAACTCACTTACTACTAGAACTGACTCAAGAGTTGGAGTTTCGAATTTTGAATCCTTGACCCGAATAAGATGATAGATATACCCTTTGGAAATCATTTTTCTGGCCTTAAGGTAGGAGATGAAACGACCTACAGGCACTGAGTTATTACCTTTCCATTCTAAGACTGGCTCGTTAGGAAACTAAAATTAAACGATCCTAGTTCTACAATTGATTGAGGCATAACAGGAATGTAACCAATCCATGCCTAGAATGATATCAAAATCTACCATTTCTAACTCTACAAGATCTGCTAAAGTGACTTTCTTGAAAACTATCATAGGGCAATTTATATATACCCGTCTAGCTATAATTGGGTTACCAACTGGAGTATAGACTGAGAAGGGTTTTGGGAGAACTTCGAGACTGACACCAAAATTTACTGCAATATAAGGAGTTACAAAAGAAAGCGTAGCCCCTGGATCTAACAATGCATAGACATCAGCATTAAAGACTCGTAATGTACACGTGACCACATCAGGAGAGTCCTTATGATCCTGTCGAGCTTGAAGAGCATACAACCTATTCTGGCGCTGACCACCATCGATACCAGACGAGGCACCCTGCTGAGTGGGGCGACCTGTTAGAGCTGCTGCAGAGCTGGCCTGATTCTACGAACGAATATCCCTGCCCTTATGAGAATTTTTAGGGCACTCTTTTATCCTGTGGCCTGACTTACCATACCCAAAGTAATTTCCACTACCTGCCATGCACTCACCCTGATGGTTCCTACCATACTTCTTATACACTGGATGGGTGCGCCCGCTAGTAACTGTACCTGGGGACTTAGAGCCAGACGCTCTATCCTATCGATCCTTCTTTAATTTAGGCACTGGGGCACTGGCAGAAGATGTAGCCGAAGCTAAATTCTTCAGACGAAAATGAGAGCGATTACTATCTCCTCCCCTTTTCTTGATTTTATCCTCCTCAATCTGCTGGGCATCAGTAACCAATATGGAGAAATCCATCTCCTTAATCCAACACACCAGATACGAACTTACTCATATAGTCCCTGGAGTCATCTACTATCGCTGGAGCATACTTGGATAGTTGTGTGAACTTGAGAGCATATTCCTTCACACTCATGTCATTCTGCTTCAGGTTAATGAATTCATGAACCTTGGCTTCCCTGAGCTCTAGTGGTAAAAAATGGTTCAGAAAAGCAGTCTTGAAAAGGTTCCAACTCACTAGACCCACATTAGTACCACGAGATGATTTCCACTACTGGTACCAAGTGTAGTCCACTCCCTTTAACTGATAGGCGGCTAAATCTGCACCCTCGACTGGAGTGACACCCATAATGTTTATTACCTTCTGGATGTCATCGAGAAACTCTTACGGATCCTCTTATATCTTAGACCCATGAAATTCCAGAGGATTCATCCAAGTAAAGTCCTAGATTTTTGCTGCAGCAGTGTTAGTCTGAGGCAGAGCGGGTGCAGCAGCCTGCTGATTGACCTGGGCGGTCATGGCTTGAGAAAGCACTTGGAAAGCTGCCCTGAATTTGGCATGCATGACTTGCTCATTCAATGGGTCTGCTGGAGCTGCTGGTGCTGGCTGATTTCTGGCATTAGTTCTTCTGGGAGGCATTTTCTGAAATGTGAAGATCACGGGTTAGAAAGAGATTAGATAGAGTTCATACTCTATAGCACAAGCTGGAAAAGAAAGAAGGGAAGTTGTTCCTAATGACATCTCATAGCTTCTCCCCCATAAGTGTGGCGTGCTTCACACCCATGAAGAAGACTCTATTTGACGCGGCTTTCAGACACCCTAGGATACTTAAACCTGATGCTCTGATACCAAGTTTATCACGCCCCAAGGCTACCCCCTAGACGCAACACAGTGCTTAGAGTCATAAGTGACCCCAAGCTAACCCATGGTCTGGCATATATAAACAATTTAGATTAAAAGCTTATACTGTGCGGAAGCTGAAAACAGTTTAAGAACTGAAGTGGGGAAAAGCCCAAAACAAACATGTTTGAATATAACATGTATAAGAGTGTAGTTATAACTGAAGAACAACACTATTAACTCAAGCTGAATCTAGTCTATGTCTTAAAGCCTCTAACTGATGCGAGTTGCTGGGACATGCCCCCAACTAACTCTAATAATCTGAAAACTGAAATAAGAAGAGTGAAAGGTAAAGCATGTATATCGTCCTTGAACTAAGAGGGCTCACTAATGTAGCGGTTGAGTACTGACTAGAAATCGATCTAAGCGCGATCTGAATACTGAGCGCCTGAACCTACATCAGAAAATGATGTAGCATAAAAGTATGCGTCAGTACTTTGAATGTACTGAGAATGCAGGATATGAACTAAGCTGAACAACATAATAACTGAACATGGAAATATATATACTGAAGCATAAACTGAGAAGTAAGCTGAGATGCAATGACCAAATAAATATCATAAGTATATCATATATTGAACTGAGTAACTGAATATAAGGTCAATGCAACATGAGTATGACTGTGGGAGATACTATTAATGGACATACCCCAAGTTGAGCTAACTATGAAGATAACCTGTAACCCTGTATGGAAGGATGTTCATACCTTGCCAAGGGTACGAACAAGTCTAACGTGGATCCACTAAACTGATGTCCATAAGGGACAAGGGTGTCAAGCCTAATCTGATAGGTGACCCCTTTAGAATCTATGGAGGCGCTGTAGTTCTGGGACTCAGGGATTGATACTAAAAGTCTCAGCCTAAACTGGTAAGTGAGCCTTCATCCCTTCGTCCGCTCGGTGCTAAGTTTACTCCCAACTGAATATAAAGCTAAAGATGCAACTGTAATACTAGATAACTCAAAACATTGATAAAATCTGAGAATGCAACATACATATACTGAACGATATGGCATTCAGATTCTAAAGCATGATTGTCTGACTAATCTACCTAGCAAGCATAATTTATGAAATACTGAAATTAACGCAAGCTAGGGTTTCTGAGTTCTATACATGAAATTATGCTAATTATCCAAGAACATGAACTAAGCATCATATAAGTTATAACATCTGAATAGTAAGGAAATATCTAGGATTTATACCCTAAGTCTAAGTAATCATGGAGAAACTGCAGCAATTGACTGAGTTCTAGGGACCTGGTGAGTGAAAGGAACTCACTAGTGAAATCCCACATACCTGGAGGAAGATTCTATGGTTGAACCTTTTGATTTTGGGGAGAAACTTAGAGGAAACCCTCTGCTTTGTTCTTGAGAGAAAGCGCTTTGTTTTTATCTGATGTTTCTAAGTATCGAATGATTTAGGAGTAATGAGGTAAAATAGAGTTAAAAATCCTTTAATTACTGCTAAAACAACTTAGGATCGGAGTTAAAAGAATTGAGAAAAGATCAGAATGCCCCCAACTTAAACTGAAAATTTTAGATAAACTCACCGCTGCACGGGCCGTCGCACGGGCGTCGGACCTTCGACGACCCGTCAGCAAGGGCATCGGTATGGGGCAGACCTGGATGGCCCTCTTGACCATTCCCATGGGCAGACCCATAGCCCATCGCGTCAGCAATGCCCGTGGTGATTTTCCCATTGGGGCAAGAGAGGCTGGGACTAGGGCGCTGGCTCCTTCTCACGGGATGCCTGATGGCCCGTTGGACCTTCGATGCCCGTCAGGTACCCCGTTTGGCTATAGCTATCTTGAACTGAGTCTCTGCCCCTTTCCCATGAGGACCCCTGTGGGCCATCGTGTCCATGATGCCCGTGAGTTAACCCGTGGGGCTTGACTAGGGATGGGATTTTCTTAAGTTTTGCTGAGTTCTGGGTTTTTAAAACTGGTCTAAATTCTTGTGTGTTACAATGGTCATCAAACACATCCCAACTGTTTGAAGTTATGACAGTAACCCCACGTAAATCAGCCTTTAAGGCATTGATGTACTGATCCTTCACCTCTTTCGTGAATGGATGAAATATTTTCATGTAATTCTGCTTTATTTCATGGACAGTGGGGATGAGGTGCGGGTGCACAATCTACAATAAGCAAATGTAACTACAAATAACAAAATGTAACAAGATGATAAAAAAAAATCATACCTTTGTACTTTTTTGTTGAATCAGAAATGGATCACCTTCATTAATCTTATTGCATTTTGAGATGCGCCATCTATGGATTCTGAGAATGGGCAGAGGGACATTCTTTGATTTTGTAGCACCTCTTTCAAGATTGGAAAAAACTTCGTATATTCAAATCTATCATCAAAATAAGAATAAATAGATCACAGTCAGTCTATGGTACAATGCATAAATAAATGATGGTGTATAATAAACTGATTAAATGATTGATAATATATACCATGAATTCCCAGGGAAAGCCATAAAGAGAGTACGATGATTTTTTCTTCTCAAGATATGCTTCTTTTTGCTAATTGAAGGATATTTTATTCTTCAGATAGTACAAGGTCAAATCAAAGGACTCCTTCTCCCAAGGGTACCTCTCAAAGAACTTCAAAGAATCCACCATCTTTATAAGGTCTGAGTCCACAATCTTTGATGAATCTCTTACAAGAAAAATTGAGGGTAAAAATCATACCAAACAGCATTTGAACTTGTTATCCTTGTCCAACCTACATCCTCTAATCAGTTGCAACAACTTTTCTCCTGTAATATTCTTATTTTTTGTAACCCTTTTATAAAAAGCTATACCATTTTTATAGACCTTCTCCAATTTTGATTCACGGGGATAAGATGAACAATTTAACCCCGTAATCAACCTTCAAGCCAAAACAAGCAGGCTTTTCATTGACACAAAATCACATCTCATGTTACATCTCATCATACTTTACACCATGCAAAAGCATATAATGGACCATGTGTCCATTGAACTTGAGGAATTGAGGAAAATTCCTTAAACTACCAAAGCATGAATTTTTGAATCTTATCCTAAGCTTTTTGATCTTTTAGAACTTGTGTAAACTCTCTATGCAATGCCAACCTAGACCTAACAGATATTTTAGATGAAAAAGATTTAAAGTCATTCAATCACGTTGCAAAATCGTACCTCTCACCAGAAATGAACCTTGCACAATGTGCGAAGGACAAGGGGTCGTCATCATCTTCATTACTAACTTCCTCAGAGATATCTCTCCCACTACCCTCTGAAACATCTCTCCCACTACCCTCAGCCATATCTCTCTCACTGCCTTGAGCAACATCATCACTACCCTCCTCAACATGTTCATCAATGTAATCCATTGATTCCGTGTCATCGACTACAACTTATTTTCTTTTGGATTGCCATGAAACTTCTTGTCCTTTCCATTTATTACCACTGGAATCAGTATTTGTCTTCTCTCCTCTACTTCTAGCCATCCTTTATGATCTATATATACAAAAATAATTTTGCCGTTGATGAACAATGATACAAAAACAATCATAATCAATCACAAATCTATTAATTGAACATGCATATGCAATAGTAAAAATAGAGATATGCAGAATCAAAACCACCAAAATAGGTTGCAACCACCATTGCAATGAAGAACAATTAAAAAAACCTAAAATTCTATACCCAAAAATCGATAAAAATCAATTTTTTTCCTAAAATCTAAGCTGCAAGAATAACAAATGCATAAAAAATGTTATAGGATGAAGTAAATTACAAGTAAATAATTAAAAATTTCACTAAATCAATGCCCAAATTGCCAGAAAAATAAAAAAAAAATTCTCAAATTTGTCTCACCATAAAAAATGAAAAAACATTAAAAAAACATCAAAATGGACCTTAAAATGATCGGAACACTGAGATAATTTACCTGAGGACAAAGACAAAGGAGCTGTGACATTTGGGGAGAAGAAAAATCGCAAAAACATAACATTGAACTTTCTTGAGAGAAGCGGGAATGTCAAGAGTGGGGAGGAGGGAGAAGAGGGTTGTGTATATTGTAGGGAAAGTGTGAGGGAGGTAAATGTATTTTAAAGGAATTGTCAAAGTTTAAAAAATGTTAAAAAGGTCCCTAACCCCACTCCTTTTTAATTTTCAAAACCCTAAAAATTAAATATAAAAATATGTCGTGGACTGATTTTAAAATAAGTTTTGAAAGTGGCCATGCCACCTATTCTTCTCATGACTCAGATATGACTAAGTAAAACTTAGAAACATGAATGGTTTTACTTGGGTAAGAGTGTAATCAGGTAATTGGAGTATGACATGGTGATGTGTCAGGTTTAGGCATATAATATCTAAGATCAACATGTTGTTGTGAGTACGTCTAAGACACCGAGTGAATGCATAAATATAGTTTAACATCAACCTAAAGAAGTGGCTCCCACGAGACCACGTCAAGGCATCTTTAAAATTTGAATACTAGCATGGAGTTTATCGCGTGGAGCACTATAAGAATGTTGATATATGAAGAAATTTGTAATTAAGTGAATAAGAGGATGGGCATAACAATTTGACATTTGATAATAGACATGAGACATGTATATGATAGGATTAGGGAGTAAATAATTTTCAAAAAAATAAGTTCACTGAAGATGACAAATGGGAGTGTAAGAATAACTCGAAATACAGACGTCATGGGAGTGGGAGAATAAGTTATCTAGTTTTTAGCCTAAGAAGAAAAAATATAGTCATGTGATACTAATGGAATTAATGGAAGTTTTCAAAATGATTTTTCTAGGTGTTTAATCGCTGATAGTCTTGCCAGGACAAATAATACTTCCAAATGGAATCCATAGGATGAAGTGTGATAGTTATAAATAATATTGATGCCACATTCATGTAAAGCAACTCAGTTTATGTCCCGACCGGGAGAATTGATAAGTGTTGACTCGAAGAGAGATTCCTATTTATTTCATATGTATTCACGTTCCTTTTATTGAGGGTGGTACATCATTTTTATTATGTAAGTACTGATTCTTAGCAGTGTGTTATTTTATTTAGGCTGCTCGTAAGGCTGGGTATACAACAAAATTTTATTAAATATAAATCCGTAGGAAATTCAGATTTATATTAAATTCAAAATATATTAGTCCAAATAAATAATATGGATTAATATAATTGAATTAATTAATTAAGTCCAACAAATATGGATTTAATTAAAGTCTAATTTTTATTGGGCTAGCCCATTAAATTGGACTACAAATGATGAGCCCACTTTGCGAAGCCCAAGTTGTCATCTTATTCTAGAGGCCCAATTTGGTGTCACATGTCAAATGACGTGGCATGCCAAGTCAAGCGAAGGAGCCAATAGGATCATTCCATGTGTCAAAATGATGCAGCATGCCAAACCAAATTAAAGACCAATGGAAACCCGCCACGTGTACAAGTGACATGTTTCGACCAATCAAATATGGCCACATCAATTCAATATGATTGGCCGGAAAGAGTTAGTACTTACCATAATTCTTCCCTCTTACAACTATAAATAGGGGGCTTCCATAATTCAGAAAAGACACCATAATTCTAACAAGAAGCCAAAGAGAGCTCGTGGATCAAAAACAACAAATTTCTCTACAAGCTGCAAGTTCAAGAATTCAACATTCAATTTCATACAACTCAAGATCAAGACCACCAGATTCAAGATCAAGCTCAAAAGCCCTTGGATTCAAGTACAAGTTAAGATCAAACTCATCAAATTCACAAATCGAGATCAATTCCACCAAATTCAAGATCAAGATCAACGGCCCTTGAAGTTATGTACTTAGAAAGACAAATTAGAGGATTAATAGAGATTGTAACACTCATATATTCAAATCAAATACTATGATTGTTGCGATATTTCTGGTCCTGATTATTATTTTCTGCGACTTGAATTTTATTGTCTACAAATTCTGGCATGCCTAGTGGGACAATCTCTACCTTTCATCTCAAATTTTCGATCATCAAAGTTCAAGAACATAAAAATAACTTCCAAGAAGATCAACTCCAAATCAACTTCCTCCAAGGCTGCTGACTTCAAGTTCTCTACTGAAGTGCAAAGCATCCTCATCATTACCTTTTGAAGCTTCGAACCTATTACGAGGAGCAAGGGAAGCACATTGGGATAACAAACACTCTAAGTGTCGTCCGCATCAACTCCTGTTCTCGGATCTTCATCCACAAAAGGAGACAGATCCTCCACTTATGCATCAAGAGGGGGAAGCAATCTTGCTGAGAGGATTAAGAAGACTTTGGCTCAACTTGATCTCTCTGGATCCAAGAACTCTGCCACAAAGAAAGATGATAACTCAACTTATGGATCCTCTCCCCGTGGCATGAGTGCACCAAATATCAACTTAGGCGATAGCCCATGCTACTCTCCAACAACTCAAATGATCATGCAAGCAATGGTGACTGATGCTTCATCAATGGAGGAGCAACTTGCAAGCTTGGCAAAGATGATTGAAGGATTGACCAAGCATGTGCACAATCAGGAGTCCCGAATTGACAAGTTGATGTACAAGATGGATGGATTGATGGATGCAGAATCTTGCCATGCACCTGGAAAGGCTCCTAAAGTTTAATAAATTGAAACTCTTGCGAAACCAGCACCACAAACTAAGGAGCTTCCAGTTTCTTTCGAGGGGATGATCCCACTTGATCGGTTGAAGGAGTTCATTGAAGGGACCATCAAGGACAAATATGAAGTTTCTACCAAGTATTCCCTCATATACGCCGAGTTATAAACTGCAAGGATTGACGGCCTCAAGATGCTTGCCGGTTATCAGCCCCCTAAATTTCAATAATTTGAGGGAAAAGGAAACCTAAAGCAACATGTTGCACACTTTGTGGAGACATGTAACAATGCTGGAACCTACAAAGACTATCTGGTCAAGTAGTTTGTTCGCTCTTGAAAGGGAAATGCCTTTGACTGGTACACAGATCTCGAGCCAAACTCTATCGATAGTTGGGGGAAACTGGAGAATGAGTTTCTCAATCACTTTTATAGCACAAGGCGTACAGTGAGCATGGTGCAACTCACAAACACTCGCCAAAGGGAGAATGAACCAGTTATTGATTTCATCAATCGGTGGAGGAATGCTAGCCTGAACTACAAAGAAAGACTTAGCAAAGCATCTGGAATAGAAATGCGCATCCAAGGAATGCATTGGGAGCTTCTCTATATCTGACAAGGAATCAAGCCAAAAACCTTTGAAGATTTAGCTACCCGTGCTCACGATATGGAAACGAACATGTCATATGCTAGAAAAGATGTGGTGCCTATTCACGACCCTCGCAAAGGAAAAGGGAAATAAGAACCCCGAAGATGGAGCAAGTTTGTCCCCAAAAATGATAACAAAGAATCCATGAATGTCAACGTCTCTCCTATGAAGTTCACCACAAAAGTGAACAAGAAGAAAAGCGTGAAGGAGACTTCTTATCAAGCACATCCGAATCAGAAGTTGACTTTGAAGGAGATGCAAGAGAGGGAATACCCCTTCCTTGATTCTGATGTTCCCAAAATTTTTGATGAACTTCTTGAGCTAAAGCTTATTGATCATCCAGAGATGAAGCGGCCCGATGAAGCTGGAATAACTGATGACCCAAACTATTACAAGTATCATAGGCTTGTGGGTCATCCTCTGGAGAAATGTTTCATCTTCAAGGATAAAATTATGCAGGTAGCCAACGAGAAGAAGATTGTTCTTGATGATGAGAAGTCCAGTTCTCATCAAGTCTCTATCGTATTTGGCTCACTTGATCCGATCCAAATATGCAGTTTAGAAGAGCATGAAGAAGAACCATCGAAGAAGGATAAGCCTCAAATTGACAAAGATGATGATGAAGGTTGGATTCTTGTGACCATACGGAGATGCAACAAGGCAAGTTCACAAAAAGAGTCATCTGAGAAACCAACTAGAAGGAGGATAGTGAGAAGACCAGTGAAGCAAAAAACACTTGTGCATCCAAAGAAGCCAAAAGTATAGGTGCATCACCACCAGAAACCACGACGTCCGGTGACTTTGGAGGAATTCTTACCGAGCTGGTTCCAAGACAATATTGAGGCATCATGTTTTAATACTGACAAAGAAGAAGAAAAAGGTGAAAGTCCATCGATGGTACCTTTTTCATCTTCCAAAGAGCCTACTGAACTTCATTTTCAAGAAATACATGCATGTGATACAAAAATCACATTCACAGATGATGATCTTCTACTTGGTTAAACACCACACAACCATCCTTTGTATATGGTAGGTCATGTGCTGGACAAGAGGATAAATAGAATCTTGATAGATGAGGGATTTGGTGTCAATATTCTGCCTATTCACATAATGAAGGAGCTTGGAATCATGACTAAAGAACTAACTGAAAGCCATTTGATGATCCAAGGGTTCAATCAAGGGGGTCAAAGGGCCATAGGTTCTATCAGCTTAGATATCCACATGGGAGATTTAAAATCGAGTGTGTGGATGCATGTGATCGATGTAAAGACTTCATATAAAATATTATTTGGCAGACCATGGGTGCATGAGAACAAAATTATTGCAGACTCCTACTATCAATGTTTAAAGTATCTCAAAGGTGGAATTGAAAGGAATATGACAAGCCATTCATTGAAGCTGAGTCACACTTCGATGATGCAAAGTTCTACTTAAAGAGTCCCATCGTGAAGGATGCAAAAATTGATGATGTTAAATAAATTAAGTGTGATGAACTTGTAATCAAAAGAGATGATATGGCTGCGAGAAAATTCGAAGTTATTGGTAACAAACTCACTCCATTCCGAGTAAAAGAAGCATTATAGCCTCAAAGAATAAGGCAACTCCTATGCTTTGCTATGTTCCGAAGGTGAAGAAAGAAGAAGGTCAATCGTCTGACACCCAAGGAAGTGCACTGAAGGGAATAACTCTTCCTATCAAATGGATTGAGGAATAAACTTGTCATCAAAGTTTCTTGGAGAGTTCGTGGCTCAAAGTCCACCACAAGATATGACACTCCCTACAAAGTGTACAAGTGAAGGTTTTGATCCAAATGCTTATAGGTTATTTGTGAAGGTTGGATATAACCCCAACGAAATGTCAAAGTTAGGGAAACTTCCATCAGATGCTACTTCCAGGCAATAACGTGAAGGCATAGGGTACAAGCAGCCACCGCCAGTTTGTATCTCCATAAGATAGGCAAGTAGCAACTACATCACTGTGGAAGATAAGTCTGTCACTTCCAACAAAAGGCCTTCTGTCTTTGATAGACTTGGAAAATCAACCCCAAGAACTTCTGTGTTCAAAAGGTTAGGTCCATGAAAGAAGAATAACAAGCCCGGGAGAGACTGTCAACGCTTGATAACGCTTGATTCACCTAGAGTTCAAAAGGATTTCCAAAGTTTGATCCCTTGTAGAATGAGGCGACAGACAAAACTTATGGTTTCATGTGAAGAGACACTAAAGGCAAGGATTCAAACTGTGGTTCATACCAAGAAGCGTGAAGAGGATAAAGAAAGTGTAGGCTCTTCATATCATATTATCGTTCGAAGTGAGCAAGATACTTCATCTCAAAAGAAGGTGGATGATAAGATGATAGATATCACCTGGTGTCATCACATATCTGTCAATGATGGTGATCCTCAAGAGGATGAAGATGCTGGAGATGATCCACCGGAACTTGAAGAAGGAATAAAAACCACAATAGATCCCTTGAAGGAAGTTAATCTTGGCACCAAAGAAGAACCAAGGCCAACCTACCTAAGCGTTTTTCTAAAAGATGATGAAGAAACCGCTTATATAGATATGCTTAAAGAATACGTGGATGTCTTTACTTGGAGTTACAAAGAGATGCCTGGCTTGTCTTCCAAAGTGGCAGTTCACCAGTTGGCAGTCAAGAATGGTGCTCGTCCTGTTAAATAAGCCCAAAGATATTTCAGACCAGACTTGGTTCCCTTGATCGAGAGTGAAGTTAACAAACTCATTGAAGCTGGCTTTATTCGAGAAGTAAAGTATCCCACCTGGATTTCAAGTATTGTCCTCATGCGGAAGAAGAATGGCCAAATTTGAGTGTGTGTTGACTTTAGGGATCTCAACCATGCATGTCCTAAGGATGAATTTCCACTCCCTATTCCAGAGTTGATGATTGATGCTACCAAAGGTTATGAGGTGTTGTCTTTTATGGATGGTTCCTCTAGTTATAACCAATTTTTTATGGCGCCAAAGGATGAAGAGCTCACCATATTCTGTACACCTAAAGGTATTTATTGCTATAAAGTGATGCCTTTTGGTCTGAAGAATGCTGGTTCCACATATCAAAGAGCTATGCAAAATATCTTCCAGATCAGTCACAAGTTACTATATGCCAAAAATAGGTAGTACCATTGCCAAATGATGATGAACATTCAAAAGATGAGCTTGAACATCTCGTCGCTATTTCTGAAGCCGTGAAAGAATATTGGCGATAATCTATTATTGACTACTTGTGTTATGGTATACTTCCAGAAGATCCAAGGAGAAATACTGACATCCATCGTCATGCACCTCGCTTCCTCTACTACAAGGACACATTATATAGAAGATCATTCGAGGGAGTACTTTTGTGATGTTTGGGGGCAGAAGAAGCAGTCCAAGCTTTGCAAGAAGCGTATTCAAGAGTATGTGGATCACATTAGTCTGGACAAAGCTACACTTCCACATAAAGAGGATAGGATATTACTGACCGACGATGGTGAAAGATTTCTTGGATTATTCTCAGATATGCAAGGCTTGCCAGTTTTATGCAAATTTTATACATCAGCCACCTGAAGTATTATACCCAACTATCGCATCTTGGCCATTCGACGCTTGGGGACTAGATGTTGTTGGACCACTACCAAAGTCTTCCGGTGGACACTTGTACATATTGGCTGCAATAGATTACTTCTAAAAATAGGCGGAAGCTGTCGCTCTCAAAGAAGTAAAGAAGGAGAATATTGCAAACTTTAACCGGGTGAATATCATATACCATTTTGGCATTCCTCGCTACATAATAACGGACAATGGAAAGCCATTTGATAACAAGTTGATGAAAAAGATTTGCGAACTCTTCGAGTTCAAGTAGCGTAAATCTTCTATGTATCATTTTGCCGCCAATGGTCTAGCTGAGGCTTGTAATAAGACTCTGTGCAACTTGTTGAAGAAGGTCGTCTCCATGTCTAAAAGAGATTGGAACGAGCAAATGGAAGAAGCTTTGTGGGCATATAAAAAGACTTACCGCACACCAACGCAAGCAACCCCATACTCACTCGCTTTTGGAGTTGAAGTAGTTGTACCACATGAGCATCAAATACCTTCTTTAAGACTTGCTATTCAAGAAGGGCTCACTGAAGAAGAAAATACTCGATTGTGTCTTGCAGAGTTAGAGGCACTTGATGAGAAGAGGATGGAAGCTTAGCAAAATTTTGAATGTTATCAAGCCCTTCTATCTTGTGCTTTCAACAAGAAGGTTCGCTTGAGGTGCTTCCAAGTTGGAGATCAAGTACTTGCAGTAAGGAGGCCTATTATTACTTCTCACAAGTCTGGGGGAAAATTCACCTCAAAGTGGGATGGGCCATACGTTATCCAAGAAGCATATTCAAATGGTGCTTACAAGCTTGTTGATGCAGATGGCGTAAGGGTTGGCCCTATAAATGCAAAATTCTTGAAGAAGTACTATCCTTGAAGGAAGATGACGCTCTTTAAGGCACGAGCATAAACTATATGTAACTACTCACCCGCAAGAGTATAAACTGTGTACGGCTCTCTAAAAAAAATTATCCACTAGGTTGAAAACCTCGCAAGAGGCGACCTAGGCAAAATTTAGGACACAAAAACTTTGCTAGGTTGAAAATATCGCAAGAGGCGACCTAGGCAAAAGTTAGGACCCAAAAAAAATCACTCTTCCAAAACTACGTTATGACTTGATTCTCGTCACCGAGGTATGTATGCGCTTAGAATTTTATTCTGGGTTCAGTCATATGAGTGACAAAAAAATACAAGTTCCCATTTGAAAGTCAAGCCTGCAATACTCACTCATTAATTTTTTGACTTATAGCACACGTTCATGGCTCGATGGAGACAGACCTCTATAAATGATGATCTTCTTCAACAAAATTTGGAATGCTCAAATTTCCCAGTCCAACAAGTTGAGATCGAAAATCTATCAAGCCTGCAAGATGAAGTCTTCAAATTTAGTCAATCTTCAAGTTGAAGTCTCAAATCCACTACGTTTGTAAGTTGAAGTCCTCTAAATTAAGCAACACTGCAAGTTGGAGGCGTCAAATTTTCCAAGTCTACAAGTTGAAGTTGCCAAGTCTGCAAGCTGAAGTCTCTAAATTTTTCAAGTTTGCAAGTTGGAGTCATCAAGACCTTTAAACCTTCGAGTTGAGGCCTTCTGAATTTCCATGCCTTAAGGTGGATAAAATTTATCCCTTTGCACCTTAAGCTGGCCTTTTATGGACGTATCCTTAAAAGGATCTCTAAATTTCCATGCCTTAAAGGTGGACAAAATTTGTCCCTTTGCACCTTAAGCTAGCATTTTACGAGTGTTTCCTTGAAAGGATCTCTAAATTTCCATGCCTTAAGGTGGATAAAATTTGTCCCTTTGCACCTTAAAGTGGCCTTTTACGGATGTGTCCTCAGTAGGATCTCTAAATTTTCATCCCTCAAGATGGAAAATTTTAGTCCCTCTCCACCTCGGTCCTTAAAAGATGGTGTAAAATCTTTTATGCAAATCATGTAAAGTCTTTCCCTTAGACGGTGTAAAGTCTTTGGCTCGGACAGTACAACACTTTTGGCTCAGACGGTGTAAGGTCTTTTCCTCGAGTGATATAAGGTCTTTGGCTCAGACGGTGTAAAGTCTTTACTACAGACCATGTAAAGTCTTTGCCTTAGATGGTTTAAAGTATTTGACTCGGACAATGCAACACTTTTGTCTCAGACGATGTAAAGTCTTCACCTCGAGTGATATAAGGTCTTTGGCTTAGACGGTGTAAAGTCTTTACCGCGGACCATGTAAGTATTTGCCTTAGATGGTGTAAAGTCTTCGGCTCGGACGATACAACACCTTTGGCTCAAACGGTGTAAAGTCTCCGCCTCGAGTGATATAAGGTTTTTGGCTCAGACGATATAAAGTCTTTACCGCGGACCATGAAAAGTCTTTGCCTTAGATGGTGTAAAGTCTTTGGCTCGGACAAGGCGACACTTTGGCTCAGACGGTGTAAAGTCTTTACCACAAACCATATAAAGTTTTTTCCCTAGACGGTGTGAAGTCTTTGGCATAAACAAAATGACGCCTTTGATCTAGATGGTGTAAGGTCTTTGCTTCGGGCAATGTAAAGTCTTTGCCTTAAACGGTGTAAAGTCTTTGGCTCAAATGATGCATGCCTTTGGCTCAAATAATGTAACGTCTTCAATATCGTCACCTACAAAAAAAAGCAATGGAAAAAAACAAAAAAAAAGAGGGAGTAAAGAAGATTACCTCGCACCTTGATGCTAGCGACTTGGAAGAAGCTCACAAATTTTTAAAGTTTCGCTACAAATTATTGAAATTGTTGATGCCTAGAGAACAAGGGACATATCTCTATTTATAGAGACTCAAAATAGTTGTTGAAAGGTTCCTAGTAGATGTGGGATGGTTTCTAGCCGCCTCTCGGTTGTCAGCGGGCGTAAGATTTGGTTTAACAATAAAGAAAGTGAAATTTTCCTCAACTCTATAAGGAAAATTTGGACCAAAATTATGGCAAATATTTAAAAAAAATTGATAAGGGGAAAGTTGCCAAAAAAGGGCAACATTATCACCTCCTCATGGAACTTGCATGAAAAGAAATGAAAAGTCAACCCTCTTAATGATGTTATAAGCAATTACACGTGAATTTAAAAAAAATTCACATATCAAGGGAATACCTAACTCACGTTCGACATGGCATGTATGGGTTCACGATATTATTATTTTTACAAATATCGTGGTAATTAAAATATTAAGTTAGTGCTTCAAGTATAGTTTTCAAAAGATTAAATATCTCGATAAGTCTTGAACCAGGGGGCAATTTGTATACAACGAAATTTTATTAAATATATATCCGTAGGAAATTCGGATTTATATTAAATTCAAAATATATTAGTCCAAATAAATATTATGGATTAATATAACTGAATTAATTAATTAAGTCCAACAAATATGGATTTAATTAAAGTCCAATTTTTATTGGGCTAGCCCATTAAATTGGACTACAAATGATGAGCCCACTTTGCCAAGCCCAAGTTGTCATCTTATTCTAGAGGCCCAATTTAGTGCCACATGTCAAATGACATGGCATGCCAAGTCAAACGAAGGAGCTAATAGGATCATGCCATGTGTCAAAATGATGCAGCATGCCAAACCAAATTAAAGACCAATGGAAACCCGCCACGTGTACAAGTGACATGTTCTGACCAATCAAATATGGCCACATTACTTCAATCTGATTGGCCCGAAAGACTTGGTACTTACCATAATTCTTCCCTCCTACAACTATAAATAGGGGGCCTCCATAATTCAGAAAAGACACCAGAATTCTAACAAGAAGCCAGAGAGAGCTCGTGGATCAAACACAATAAATTTTTCTACAAGATGCAAGTTCAAGAATTCAACATTCAATTTCATACAACTCAAGATCAAGACCACTAGATTCAAGATCAAGCTCAAGAGCCCTTGGATTCAAGTACAAGTCAAGATCAAACTCATCAAATTCACAAGTCAAGATCAATTCCACCAAATTCAAGATCAAGCTCAACGACCCTTGAATTTATATACTTGGAAAGACAAATCAGAGGATTAATAGAGATTGTAACACTCATATATTCAAATCAAATACTACGATTGTTATGATATTTCTGGTCCTCATTATTATTTTTTGCAACTCAAATTTTTTTGTCTACAGGCTTCTCCTACAATAAGTGGAGTGAAGAAGCCTCACAGATACCTCCCTGGTACTATTTCTCTTCGGTGAGCAAGTATTGAACCATAACATAAAAAGTATTGGAGATCTGTGGAGAAGAGGAGAAAATGAAAATGGGATTTCTAAGATTTAAGGAGAGAGATAAAGGAGAAGAAGTTGAATTTATTTTTGGATTAGGAATTTTGTAAATGGATAAAGAGAAAAGGGGAAAAAATAAAAATAAAAATCTGGCAGTGAGGTGACAAACCACCTCTTCCAAATGTTAGGCCACATCGGATTTCAAAAAGCCATAGTGGACAACCGTAAAAAAGAGAGGCATATTTGTTAAGTTTCTTAATGGCAGAGTTATATTTAGTCCTATAGTATAATTAAGGATAAACTTAACCATTAAATAAAAGTAGGAAGATATTTTTGACCCCTTAGCCTTTTTTCAGGTTTTATGTAATTTTTATCAGAGATGTACATTTTTACACGTAAGAGATCATTATTATTATGACTCATAAGAGGTCGAAAAAGGTTATTGTTTTTTATTCATTTTATAAGTGGATAAGAGATATTAATTCTTCAAAAATTACTTATTATTATTTCAAGTCCTCTTAACGGGGTGATATGAAAAATCTATACAAAACTTAAATCATACTACTTTGGTACCTAAAGGCAGATTTTATTGGTCAATTTTATCCTGAATCGGTTCCTTTTCTTTTTCTTTCTATTCTTTGTTATCCTTGCAGAAAAATTTATAATTCTCATTATGTTATTTCTGTTCGATTTAAGCAGTATCTTGAAACTGAAATAGGTAATAACTTGAGAGTAATTCACTTACCGTTCTCGAGCCTGGGGTATGAGAAAAATCCTTTAGGGATATACAGTACTTCACAGTCAAAGTATTACAACAACAACAACAACAACATAGACGGTTTTCGATAGACCCTCAGCTCAAGTAAAATATATAAAAAAAAATCAAGTATGTAAAGCAAATACATGGTCGAAGAAGCCATCCTGAAAATAACGAGGAACAGAATAGTAGCCGTGACAAAATGAACAATAACTGAAAACAAGGAAAAATTTAAGTGTGATAAATCAGTGTCAATACAGAAACATTATAGTGTTGCATGTTGAACTTTTTAGTACTTTAAACTGAACAAATAATAACTAGTACTAATACATAAGAAGAGAGATATGAATTCCATCAAATAAAAATGTAACTTAGCTTCTTCAATCATGAAGTTTAACCAGTGCAAAACACAATTCAGTACCCTTTCTAAATGCCCACAATTGCACCTTATACCACTTTTAGAACCATTCCTTCTTGCAATTTCATTCTAGTATGTAACCAACACATAACTCAAACTTGCTTTCCCATTCTCTTTATTCATAAATCATTTTCTCAGATTGATTTCACCTATTTGACGTGAAGTGTCAATTAACATCACTTTTGTATGGGGTAAAATTGTAATGACCCTTTCAGCCATTTACGCATTTTTGTCTTCTTTGCACTGTTAGAGCCTTCCTGTAGTGGCCCCAAGTCATTTATGGCTTGCTGAGACCGGTAGTTTGGTGCCTAGGCCATTTGTTTGGTCTTTATGGCTGTTTCCCCATTTTAGAGTTTTAACTTAGGAAATCATTGACTTCAGTCAACATTCTTAGCAATCGTGCTCGAAATTAAATTCTGACAGTTCTGCTAGCTTCAGAGTGTGAACTTTGGTCTAGTTGGACCTTTGTTCGAGATTTGGGAGCTTTCAGTTTGAAATTCTCTCCCTTTCTGTGTTTTCAGGCCAGTTAGGCTAGAAAGGTTAACTTTGGTCAATATTTGAAAAAGACGACCTCTTGTCAGCACAGTTAGCTTCAGAATGTCACTTTTTGGCTAGAGGGACCATTGATTTGGGTCCCGAGGCTTCCAGACTCGATTTTGGACTTGGGTTCCATTTTGGTTTTAGTTGGCCTAAAGGTTAGTTTTGGGCACGGGGCCAACTTTTTATTAAATCGACCTCCGTTGGGAGTTTCATCGATTTAGTTGAGTTTGGAATACCATTTCTAATTAAATAGCTCAGCTTGTTTATGTTCACAAAACCCTGGATGCATTCCCAGAGGTCCCTTCGTTAGAAATCTGCCTTGCTTGGCTGTTGCTGATGTTGGTTGCTGGTGTGGGGCTGCAGCGTGTGACTGGGTTGCGCCTGCATTCTCGCCCGCCTTGGCATCCCAGTGCCCCTATGCCTGCCTACCCGCCTCAGTGCCAACACACCTGCGGCGCTTGGCCACTGTAGTGCCAACACGCCTGCATGGCCACCCCTGCGCCTCGGCGTTGGCAGCATATATAGCTGGTCAATTTCTTCTTCCTCTTTTCATTTCCTAAATTTCCCAAAACATTCCCACCATAGATTTTAGCCCCAAAACATCCATTATTCACCCTTGTTCATTCCAAAGCTTGGAGCATATAGATTTTCGGTCCGCGCTCATTTCTTGGCTTCTATTTTGGTAAGTTTTTGGGTTTAATTCCATAATTTCCTTCTTTTGATTTCCTTGTTTTTATTTATTTGGGGAGGCTGTTTTGAGCCCTTCCATTGGTCCATTTAGCTCATTTTTGGAGCATGTACTCCCGGGAATATTGGAAATATTGTGGTGTTCTTTATTTTTGGCTTTAGGTTGCAGGGCCCACGGTCCCGCTTGAGACCTAAATTTTGACGCGGCTATACTTTAAGAAATATGGGTACTATTGGCTTCGTCTTGACAAGTAGTTTATTGTGTTGATAGTTTATTCACAATTTGGGGCTTCTCGGAGCAGTTCGATCTTGAGTAATGCTATTCCAGCAGCTAATCATCGGACGATAGGTAGGTAATGGTCTTCCCTACCTTAAACTATGCGATTACTGTATTAATTGGCATCTTTGGGTTGGTTATTCTAGGTTGGCACCCCAGACCTTTTTCGTCCTTTTTGTTCGTATTATTTCTTACATTGGTTGTAGTAGTCGATGTATATTGTAATATTATCCTTGTGGCCCCGTGTGGCCTTTGTATATGTCTCTGGACCATAAATGGTGGGTTATTTGGAAATGTCTGTGAGTCCTGAACATCGAATTGTGATTTTAGGCTGGATATCTATGCGGTAGAGCTGATTGTGCCTGTGCAAGACCGATAGGTTAATTGTGAGCCATTGGACTATTGTTGTTTGCGATCATATCATTCATGCAAAGGATTTTCTGCATTATTTTACTACTACTTTGGCTGCGGGCCTACTATAACGGGTTTTCAAAACTTTGCATGGCCTAAGGGCCCGTTTTTCAGTATAAATGATAATAAAAGAGATTTGGAATTGATTTTATGGATCTTCTTGGAGTAAAAGAGTTAAAATGATGATTTTCTCACCGATTTTCACACTTATACTTGACCCGGCTAACCCGTAGTGCTAGATATGTTTTACTACTGATTCAAAATGATACTAGACTCGATCGACCCGAGCGCTAGACTTGTTTTACTTTAGATTTAGACTCGATTATGCCTGGGAACCCTTATTGGGGTTTTTGAGACTTGATTCACTAATTTAGACCCAGATATATTTTGGGCAGTTATTTTGAGATTTTGATCCCTAGTTTAGACCCGAATACACTCCGGGCAGTTATGCTTAGAGATTTTGCGATTTTAGTATGTGGTCGAGGACCTCCATGGACCTTGCCGATTCGGACCACGGACTACCTGCTGAGTGTGCCGGAGGAGGGGTATATGGTGCAGTTGAGGTATACGGGTGCATCCTTCCATGGATACTACCTACTAGGCCTATAGGTGTCAGAGAAGGTATATACATGGTTACTATCACACCGGTTTCACTATATCATATCACATCATACATATTGTATTCGGATCTACTCTTGTTTGCTGTTTGCTCAGTGTAGCTCCAGTAGTATGGGATGCTGGAGGGTTTGTTTTCACTTGTTTGTGTTTCTCAGGTATATGAGTGCCCGTTCAGACTGTAGGTAGATTATATTACTGCTATCCAGAGGAAAACATACAACTAGAGGGTTATTTAGCCAGAGGTCTTTTATTTAATAATTCCTTAATTCCTTGACCTTCTACCAGTCTTATCATTGAAAAGTAAACCTTGTTCATTATCATACCTGACCTCTTTCACTAAACTACCTATGAGTTTTATGTACTCAACTCCCAAACTTCCTTACCCTTGACATCCAGCCAATTCGGGCAATACAAAAACAAGACCTGCTCAGCTAACCCAGTCATCCCTTGACAACCTACCATCTTTAGACTCACCCAAGTCTATCCATCATAATATTATCAAAAGGTAGCTCCTCACACCCGTTGGTCATGGTACCAAACTATCCCATACATCGGCTCAAGTTGGCATACCGCTCCCACCAGACCCTGATACGCCCAAATTACACCTCATTTTAGAAGTATAAAGCGGTCAATGTTCAAATATAGAACCCAACAAAGTTGGGGTCGATCCCACAGAGAATATGGTAGGACTAGGGTCAACTATGTTTATTCACGCTCTTAGCCATTTATTTTTCTCAAAAAAGGGGGGGGGGGTTTAAGTAACAGTTAATGTTTATAAATTATTAAGTAACAAGTAGTCAGCAAGTATCAATGTTGTTGTGATTTAGAGAGAGATGGACTAGGATTGTATTCCCCATGAGTTCATGACATTGTAGGCATTGTACTAGCAATCTATTCTGGCGCTTAGCATGCAAGATTGGTAAGTTAGGTTCACCTAAATAGTTGGTCCCCTAGATAGATGAATTTCACCATGCAACTTGGTCCGTATACGGGTGTATGTTTTACTAACTCTTACCTTTGATCCCAGATTAGGTATTTTCAGATAAGGTCAAGCTATTAGATTAGGGTTGATAGCCTCAAATCTCTGTTGTAACCAACCCTTTTCGCATTCATTACATCCTTGGTCCGGCAAGTAAGAATAAGGCGAGTTCTAATGTTGCAACTGTTAAAAAGCAATCAAAGTAAAGGGAAGAACAATACACGCATAAACATCATCCTAGAATGGCTAAGTACTTTGCCTACTTTGTCAATGCATCATGGTTCCCACAACGCTAGTTATGGATTTAGATACTCATGTTCATAAGCAAACAATCAAAAGTTGTTGAAGCATTGATGATCATATACTTACAAAAATAAGTAAAGAAATACGGAAACTTGAACAATTGAAGAAGAAATCAAGAATCAAGAACTATGAATGTGTTAATCTCTCAAAACCAATAACAAATCAATACCAAGTGTTTTCGAATATATTTCCTATAAAATATCGAGCATAAAACGTAAAAGAAGACCTAGGAAAGGTATTTATATACATAAGAAATCCTATCCTAAATAAAAAAGGAAAACTAGAATCGACAACTTCCATGGACACACTCTACAGTCCGTGGAATCTTCTACGGATCGTCAAAGGTCCTCATGAAACTTAGAGATTTTTTCATGCTGCAGGTTCACTTCCACGAGTTCATTCTATGGTTCATGGATTAATTCGTGGCTCATGGATTGACCTCGTGGAACTCAGAGTATTTGTCTTCTTGCAACTTCTTTTTTATGAGTGCCATCCACGACTCGTAGAATGAATCACGGCTCGTGGAATGGCCTCGTGAATCATAGACCTTTTTCTCCTCCTCTGATCAGGTTCTACGGACAGGAATTATGAATAGTGAAAAGGTCCACGGTTCGTGGAAACCTCTCGTAGAACTCAGGCTTCAGGCACCATCTGCAGTGCTCTTTCTACGACTCGTGGAAGCATTCATGACTCGTGGAGTTGAGTTGCAGAAGTCAGTTTCAGCCAAATTTGCAGTCATTTTCTATACTTAGTCTCCGAACCATGTTTTCCTGCATATAATCAAAATCACATTAAATCTACTAAGAATCGCTAAAGAACATGCTACAACTCCAAGTTTTAAGCGTCGAAAGTGCCGCAAAACCACGGCATATCAACACCCTCAACTTAAAACTGTTGCTTGTCCTCAAGCAACAAAATAAAACTATATTAGAACGATGCTTGAGTAAAAGAAAACTAGGAACTACAACAGTCATATGATTCAGCAATTCAGCTCACAACAAATATCCCCCTCCTTTTCAGGACAAAACATATGAAAAAGTTTCATTTATCAAGACAACATAGGAGGATCCATGGACGACATCATGATATCAATAGATGACATAGCATACACAGATGAACTTACCCTAACAGTCAGCATTCAATGGTACTCTAGTGCCCTCACTACAAAGAAGTCCCAATCACACAGTAAATCATTAAATATCTGGGACTGAACTAGAACACTCACACTCACAAAGAGGTTCAAGCAATGCATGCACAATACCATAGGCTTGCCCTTATTTTTTATGCCTCAATTTTCAAACAGTTGGACTAGGATCACTATAGGACTTTAATCGGCTTGTAACATAGGCTCGGGGACGAATATGGTAGATTTGGGAAATAGTGACTAAGCCCTCCTTGACACTACGCTATGTTTCTTCCACTTTTTAGACCAACTCTTTTTTCCTCCCTTTTTTATTCTTTCTTTTTCATCAAGTGACGGGTGCGGTTTTTATTTTAGACTCAACTTTTTCATCATATTTTTTTCTTTTCTCTCTTTTTTTCATCTTCTTTTCTTTTCTTTTTCTTTTTTTAACACATACGCCACACCCGTTATTATTCCTTTTTATCACTAACCTTTTCTTTTCATACACCATATTTTACACTTACCTCCACCATAGCCACCCTCAACTTAGGAGATTTTCCTGAGTTAAGGTACATGATGTCCAAGGAGGGACCAGGGCCAAATTGAAGGTTCATCAAAAACAGGGAAGATGATTAGGTTAAACAACAAAAAGGGTCAATTTTGGCTCAAAATCAGGGATCAAAGGATTTTCAATTCATTTGGACGGTCATTTAGGCTAAGTGGACTATTTCAAAAATGGCCTATGATCCTTTCCTAACCAACTATCCTACAGCCTAGGCAAGACTAACCGGGCAAGTTCTAGATCGGCACACAATGCAAGAATGGTATGAATGAAACTCACACACACATGGCACATAGTAAAACAATCAAATGCTAACTATCAGTTTCATGCTCTAGCTTAAGCCATTCATCAGATTGATTAACATAATGTCATGCACAGATCCGTAGCAGTCAGTCTGTCAAAACTGGACAATTATGTCACACAAAATTTGGAGGGGTCTCCATTTTTCAGTCAAAATCAACTTCAAAATTAGGCCATAGACTGCGCTAAGTTCCTATTCTTCTTTCACTACACACAACCTATCTAAACATGCAGGTTCAATAGAAATAGAGGTTTATGGGTAAAGAACACAGCAACAAAACCCCACGGACTCAGATACCCAGTGCTACCCTCTTTGGGTTGCCTCTCAAGTGGCACATAATTTAATGTTTTGCCATGATATGGGTGTCTTGGCTACTCAGAATTTACCAAGATACCCATCAAAATATGGCCGGCTTCTGCCCCCACCCAACTAAAAAACAATGTGCATTATCCTCAATGCATGAAGAAAAGTAACTACGTAGGGAGGCAGGAACATATCTGTGGCGCCTACGCGCCGGTGTCCAGTGGTGGAGACGGGACCGGTGATGTGTCACCCCTAGTAGTGTCAATGGCGGTGGCAGTGGCTATTGCTCTTAATGGATCAACAATAGGAGGTGCCCTCCTAACAGTGGCAGACTCAAAAAATCTCAAGAACAGAAGATGTGGCTCCTCCAACAACTGGAGCTAAACTGGTAGACTCACCCTGAAGTCGACGTTCCTCTGCCTCTTCACGAATGCATATGTCATCTAAGGATTGCTGCATGGCAGTAATAGTGTCTCTTCTCAGCCTTTTTGGGTTAGACTCAACCTCAAGAGCAACCTCAATGCACACCCTTTTTTCTATAGCTCTCGGGAGCATATGATCTCCCCAGCAAACAAATTAATCACTCGGCGTAGAGCCGATGTGACCGTAATAGAGATGGAAGGCATAACAGGAGTCTGGCTAGTGTCGATAGATCTGATCTCCTCTCTGAGTCATGCCAGCTTATCCTGAATGTGTCCCAAATTAGGGCTCTGTATAGTCTACAATCGAGTATTCACTCGGTGCTCAAATGCATCTATCCGCCCGGATA
Organism: Jaltomata sinuosa; assembly: GCA_003996215.1. Taxonomy (NCBI): domain Eukaryota; kingdom Viridiplantae; phylum Streptophyta; class Magnoliopsida; order Solanales; family Solanaceae; genus Jaltomata; species Jaltomata sinuosa. Next base: position 39,300 of record QJPP01001910.1, on the reverse strand, counting down.
TCTCACAAGCGACCCACCCTATCTCAAGCTGCACCCTAGCCTCCACAGCTGTAATAGTAGACCTTACCCAAGGCTGTAACTGATCCAACAAGTCATTCACTTGCTTTTGTGTATCGGCCTGGTGCTCAACTAGGTTTTGGAGAAACTCAGTGGTAATGGTAACCATACCAGAAGAAACTGGGTGCGGGGCCACAGTAGGAATGCCAACTGATGGCTGGGAAGTCAAGGGCGCATAAACTGAAGCTGTGGAACCCTCGGCATCTATAATCACCCCTGTATCATGCATATCTAGTGGGTCTCTCACTGTCGAGTATCCTTCAACTCTCACTGTACCCATTGAGATAGAAGATGAAGCTCGTCTGTGTGCAACCAAATTAGTTGCATCCCTGATCAACTCGGCATCCTGAATCCTAGTCACTTATAGGGTGTGGTCTATATCTAGCATCCTCGGGATTGCCTACTCCATTCACAGACGGTGAATCAAATAGGAACATGGAATACTGGTGCTTGGTCAGAAGGCCCGCTAATGAATTTCCTCTAAGATGCTGAGGGGGAAATTTATCTCATAACCAGCCATGATGCTGGCCACTAGGACTACGCGGTCAGGTGTCAAAGTATTTTCTGCCTGAGTCAGATAAATGTGGGACCGGACAATGACCCACCAAAATATGCCAACAAAATTTAAGGTTGCCTTTTTGATGTCACCTTTGTGAACCCATTTTGCATCCTCGCCATTTTCTTCTATGTACTCCATAACCTATCTTAATAGGTCTGCTCTTTAAACTCAGTCCTGCATTTTTATTTTATCTTTAACCATTTTCATTTTGCAATCAAACTCAGCGGTGTCAACCTGTAGCTCATACTCTGGCCCAAACAGAAATCATTGTATAGTGCACTCAGAGATGTCAACGGGTGCATATCGCACCAAGGTGCTGGTGAATGGGGGCAGATCCTGGTATTGCTACCTTGGCTGAAGGAGCTGGTTGCCTGTGGCTACATATGAGGCATAAAATTCCTGAACTATCTCAGGACAGTAGCTTTCTGAAGGCTCGGTCATCCAGCCATATCCATAGTGATTAAAAGTAGCATAGATTTTTGGTATGGATGCTAATCCCTCGGTCTAGATCCGCGGCTTTTTAAAGATTCCCCTTTTTGGAAAACCTCTCTCAAATGGAAAGGTACCCTGCATATATTTGTCCCTCATGCCCTAAACACACCATCTCCTATTATCCTGGGCCTCAGGTCTCTATACTTTGTCGGCCTCTACATGTGTCTGAGTCTCAGCGTCTGGGGTGGTCGGACCGGAGGAACTATTATCACCAGATTCTGACTCAGAATCTGCAGACTCATTTTATTCCCCAGTCTCGGTCCCTGTCCTAGTGTTACTCTCCCGGTTGCTATCACCTTCTTCTGAGACCCCTCTCCCTCTTCAGACTGAAAAGAAGTGGTCGCTGCCTGTGGTGCAACTGTAAGGGCTAGCTATAGTGCTTCCTCCTCAGTCGCCTGGGCTTGTGCACCTCGCCTCGTAGTACAAGGCACTATATCCGGTTTGGGCTGAATCTTATACACCTCCTCGGACCCACTCTTCTCAGAGTCAGTGGGCTGGTCTGTGAGTCTAGATTTGAAAAGACGAGCCCTTTCTTTAACCTCCTTTGTTGTGCGGGATTTACCTATCTTTGGGGTTTTTTTTGATCACATGGTATCTGTGAGGGAAAATATCAGTACAGTAGAGGCAAGCAAACCCAAAAAAAATCAAATTTTATGTACTTAGGGTTCCACGAGTGGGTTTCAAGGCCAGTGGAATGAACCATGGCTCATGAACACCTTTCATGGTTCTCAGGTGGAATTTATTGCTTGCAGGTCTGAGTTCCATGAGTGGAATCTATTACTTATGGTTTGATCCACGACTCGTGAATGTCCCTCATAGAAATCAGATAATTCTAAGTGTCTGCAGGTCTGAGATTCACGAGTGCCATCAATGACTCGTGGTTTGTTCCACGGCTCATGGACGACCCTCATGAAAATAAAACCTGAGAGCAGTCCTCTGCTCTGATTTCTAAGAGTGCATTCCACGAGTCGTGGAATGAACCACCACCCGTAGAATGCCCTCGTGATCACTGTAACAGCAGGCACCCATTTTTTTGTTTGAGTTTTACACAATTTTAATCACATACGTTCTCAGGACATAATTACTTAACTATTTCAAGTATTCACTCACACAAACCATCATCCCAAGGGTCTTACATAATTAGTTCTCACAAACCCTAGATCAAGTTATTTCACCCTAAAAATTCGAATAAGGTTAGAATCGGCTTCACACATTAGAATTTATGGAAGAACTTAAGTGAATACTTGCTCTTTTAAGCAGGAACCTCGACCCACGGCTGAATATTTAGCTTTAGGCAATTTGCACTTATGGTGAAAAAGCAGTTGAGTCAAATTGTATGGGGGGAATTTGGGCAAGAACCCGGTCGATTTGGAGGTAAAATTGATGAGTTTGTGTTTGAATGGGAATAGGGAATTTGAGGGTCGGTTTTGGTGTTTGAAAAATGGGGGAAAAATCAATTTTGGCCAATTTTAAACGAAAAAGGTCGCGGGTCGGGTCGGGTTAGAGCGGGTGAACAGTAATAATAAAAAAACTTACCTGAGTTCTACGAGCGCAGTTCATGATCCATGGATTGAACCATGGCTCATGGAACAGGCTCGTGAAATAAGTCCTGCTACCCAGTTTTTCATCTGATTATTACGAGCCAAAACCACGACCTGTGTTTTGAATCACAGTCTGTTGAACTTGTTCATGGAACCTGTACTGCAGATGGCCAAATTCCTCTGATTTCTATGACCAGAAACCATGGATCGTGGTTTGAACCACGTGTCGTGGAACTGGTTCATAGATTCTGTTCTATACTTGGCCAATTTTAACCTGGGTTCCACGTGTAAAGTATACGACTCGTGACTAATCCACGATTCGTGAACCTTCCTCGTGGAACCCTCCTTACCTCTTTTTATGAGTTTATCTTTTTTCCAGAACCTATCTTCCACTTATTCCTGCACATATAACAAATATTAGCCTTGGGTTACCTCCCAAGCAACGCTTGATTTAACGTTGCGGCACGATGCAGGTCACTTGACTACTCAGACTTCATCAAGTTTCCTCATGGGTTGCCTCCCATGCAGCACCTGATTTAACATCGCAGCACGATGCAGGTCACTTGATTACTCATACTTTATCAAGTTCCTTGATTACTAAGAATTCAGCAAGGGTCCAAACTTCAATTGCTTTAAGCTCCTCTACAGTTCCCAAAAAAGCTTTTTTACGCTGACCATTTGCTTTGAACCTCTTGCCCTCATGATTTTCAAGCTCTACGGCACCATGTGGGAATACTTGTACAACTTTGAATGGTCCAATCCACTTGGACTTCAACTTTCCAGGAAACAAGCAAAGTCTGGAATTGAAAAGAAAGACCAAATTACCAGTCTGGAAATCTCTCTTCTCAATCTTTTGGTCATGGTACAACTTCATCTTTTCCTTGTACAAGGCTGAACTTTCATAGGCGTTGAGGCAAAACTCATCTAACTCATTCAACTACCCAAGCCACTGAAATGATGCTGCAAACCAGTCTAAATTCAACTTCTTCAGTGCCTACATGGCCTTATGCTCAATCTCAAAAGGTAGATGACATGATTTCCCAAACACAAGCTGATATGGTGACATACCTATTGGTGTCTTTTACGTAGTTTGGTACGCCCACAAAGCATCATCAGTTTCCTAGACTAATCTGTTCTATTTGTATTCACATACTTTGACAGGATCAACTTTATCTCGCGGTTGGAAACCTCAACTTTCCCACTAGTCTGAGGATGATAGGAGGTTGCAACCTTGTGTTTCACTCCATACTTCTCAAGCAAAGCGCGAAACAACTTGTTGCAAAAGGAGAGCCTCCATCACTAATAATTGCTCGTGGCGTACTGAATCTGGAAAAGACATTCTTTTTCAAGAATGTTGTGACACACTTGCCTTCATTACTGGGAAGCGCAACTGCCTCCACCCACTTAGTTATGTAATCAACAACAACATATATATACCACATCCCATTCGACATCACAAAAGGACCCATGAAGTCAATAACCCATACATCAAATAGTTCAACCACAAGGATGGGAGTGAGAGGAAGCTCATGCCTCGTTGATATACCACCTTCTTTCTGACACCTACTACAAGCCTTAGCAAACTCATGGGTGTCCTTGTGGATGGTCGGCTAATTATAGCCGCATTTCAAGATCTTGTGAGCAGTTCGGATACCACTATGATGCCCCTAACTGGGGATGAATGGCAAGCCTCTAATATCTCCATCATCTCAGCTTCAGGCACACATCTACGGATTATGGTGTTAGTACATACACGAAACAAAAATGGATCCTCCCAGAAGAGTTTCTTAACATCAGACATGAACTTTCTTCGCTGGTGGATAGACATATCAGGAGGTACCACATCACTTGCCAAATAGTTGGCAAAATTTGTGAACTATGGAATCAGATCTAGGAAAGCAGCCAACACTTGCTCGTCTGGCAACCAATCATCAATTTCTTTCTCATCATTCAGCTTCAATATCGCTTCTTCCTCTAATCTAGACAAGTGATCGGCTACCTTATTTTTTGTGACCTTTCGGTCCTTGACCTCAAAGTCAAATTCTTACAGTAACAACACCCATCTAATCAGCCTAAGCTTCGCATCCTTCTTTGTCATGAGGTAGCTAAGAGCTGCATGGTCAGTGTGCATAATTGCCTTTGTGCCAAGCAAATACAATCTGAACTTCTCGAATGCAAAGACCATAGTAAGCAGCTCTTGTTCTGTCATAGTATAGTTCTTTTGAGCAGGATTAAGTTCTTTGCTAGTGTAGTAGATGTGATGAAGAATTTTTTTGCGTCTTTGGCCTAGGACTACTCTTAGAGCCACTCCATGAGCATCGCACATAACCTCAAAAGGCTGAGACTAATCAGGTGAAACAATAATGGGAGCAAAGATCAACTTTTGCTTTAGGCATTCAAATATTGTCAGACATGCCTCATCAAAAAAGACTTCACCTCCTTCTCCAATAACTTGCACAAGGGATGTGTAATTTTAGAGAAGTCTTTTATGAACCTGCGATAGAAACCAACATACCTTAAAAAGTTTTGAATACCTTTTATAGAAATTGGTGGAGGATATTTTTCAATCACCTCTATCTTTGCTTTGTCAACCTCAATACCCTTCTTGGAAATCCGATGGCCAAGCACTATACCCTCTTTGACAATTAAGTGACACTTCTCATAATTCACCACTAGGTTGCACTCCTTACATCTTTTCAGCGCACAGCTAAGATGAGCCAAACAATCACCAAAAGAGTCACCAACTACAAAAAAAATCATCCATGAACACCTCAATAGTGTCTTCTACCATATCTGAGAAAATTGACATCATACATCGCTGAAATATCACCGGTGCATTGAATAACCCAAATGGCATCCTCTTTAATGCAAACGTCCCATATGGACAGGTGAAAGTAGTTTTCTCTTAGTCTTCAGGAGCAATCAAAATTTGATTATATCCTAAATAACCATAAAAAAAGTACCATCCTGTACCAGCAAGGCAGTTTAACATATGATCCATGAATGGCATCGGAAAATGGTATCGGTCTAAGCATTCATCTTCCTATGATACATGCATACACGCCAGCCTGTGATTGGTCTCAATGAAATCAACTCATTCTTATCAATTGGGACCACAGTAATTCCACCCTTTTTAGGCACACACTAAACTGAGCTCACCCACTTTCTATATGCAATAGGGTAAACCACACCTTCATCTAACCGCTTGATGATCTCCTTCTTGACAACCTCTTACATAGGCTGATTCAACCTACACTGGTGCTCAATGCTCGAAATGCAATCTGGCTCTAGCTGAATTTTATGCTTGCAAATTCTAGGTGGAATCCCAATAATGTTAGCAATGGACTAACCAATGGCCTTCTTGAACTTTCTCAATATAAAAACCAAAGCTTCAACCTGCCCTTCATCTAAGTCAGCAGCAATAATAACTGGCAAAGTGTCATTATCTCCTAAGAACATATATCGAAAGTGAGAAGGTGATGTGCCGCCATTTTACGGCACTTTCAACTCCTTTTAACTAAGAACAATCGTATGTTTTCAAGCAACCGTTGTCGCTTTTGATGGTTTTATGTTATGTTTTCAGGAAATAGGGACAAACATGGAAACAGAAGGAAATACGAGCAAAAAGAGCATTCTGGATAAGAGTGACGGTTCAGGCGACGGTCCGTCAAGTGGGTGACGGTCCGTCACCCAAACCGTCACCCTGAGGCAGCCTACTGCCTAGTGACGACGGTCCAGGCGATGGTCCGTCAAGCCAGTGATGGTCCGTCAGCCTGGCCGTCACACCTGGGCAGTCCGCGACGCGGAATCCGAGCGTTTTTGGGATTTGTTTCCTAGACTCCTATAAATACCCTATGTTAGGTTTATTTTATTTACCAAGTTTTTTTTATTCATTATACAATAGTTCTCCCAATAGTTTTAGGAGTTTTTGAGCGAGTTTTGAGAGAGGAAACGCGCTACACCCGGTTTCCTTCTCCAAAATCTTGTTCTTGATTCGTTCTTGGGATCTTTGGTTTCTTGTTCTTGGAATAATTAAAGATTGTTCTCAATACATTGTAAGGATTTCTTTTCTTTATTATGAATATAACTTTCTTCTATTCTTCTACAAGCATGATTAACTAAACCTCCCACAACTAGGGTTGTGGGAGCCATGGCAAACGTAGCGATCTAGATTCCGGGTAGCGTTGGGTTCAATATATGTATTGTCACGTTGTTAATCATTCATTATTTAACGTTTTCTAGTGGTTGCAAACATTAGAACATGCCTAGGTTTTAATTTGCTTGAGTAAAGAGATTAAAACCGGGAAACTCGATTAACGACGAGGATTCGAGACTACCAACTCTCGTCTTATGATTAATGCTGTAACTAGATTAATCTACTTGATGTTTAGGATTGAAATCTAAAAGAACACCTTTTCAAGTTCGAGAGAATTGAAAAGTAAATTTGTCTATTTGGTTGAGAAACGTTTAGACGATACCATTAATTCAATCACATCGTGACACGCATATAGAAAGAACCCGGTTAAGCTTAGAATCGACATTGTTACCAATGCCATGGTAAACACTTCCCTAGTTCATTCTCCTACTGATTATTTCTCATACATTATTGTTCGTTTTGTTTACACATTGTTCACACAAAACCCCTTTTTTTACCGGAAACTATCGACTACTAGTCACGTAATTCACTAAAGACTTAACTTTCACCATATTCTCTGTGGGATCGACCCCAACCTTTGTTGGGTTCTATATTTGACAATGATCGCTTACGCTTCTTAATTGGAGTGGTACTTTGAGCGTTATCAAATTTTGGCGCCGTTGCCGGGGAATACGGTTGTTTGATAAGTCTGGTGTGTTTATTTGACTCTTAGTCATACTTTCCTGCTTTTACGTTTATTTGTTGTTTTTGTTTTTGACAGGGTACAGAGTTGTGCATGCCAAGTACCCGGCGCTCGGGGGAATCAACATTACCTTACGACCCCGAGCTTGCTAGAACATTAAGGCGGAATATGGCCGCACAACAAGAGGCAGCAAGGCTCGCTGCAGAACTGCAGGCCCAACAAAATCTGAATACTGGTGGTCTGCAGGACGATGTTATGCTGAATGATGAGGATATCAACTTGGATGGAGTTGGCGCTACGGGCGCCATTGCACTTCCACCGCTAGTGCCCGGAGCCAAGTTCAACATCACTAGCACGATGATCCAGTTGTTGAACTTGAGAGGAGTGTTCCGAGGTGCCGCTGGGGACGATCCAAACCAGCACCTGATGAATTTCGTGGGCATCTGCAAGTCGTTTGAGTTGCCTGGAGTGAGTCAGACAGCGATCAGGCTCAGGTTGTTTCCGTTATCTCTGTCTGATGAGGCGACATTGTGGTTGACAGAGCTGACCCCCGACTCTATCGCAACTTGGGGAGAGTTGAAAGGAGCTTTCCTAGAAAGGTTCTTTCCTCCCTCTAGGATGATACAGTTGAGGGACGAGATTAGCAATTTCAGACAGCAACCTCACGAAGCATTGTACAAGACCTGGTTGCGATTCAAAAAGAAGATAACACAATGCTCGAACCATCAGTTGACCGATAACTTTTTGATGCAGACGTTCTACCGGGCACTGAATTCGGCTACCAAGCCGACGTTAGACAACGCAGCAGGTGGTGCATTCATGGGTCTCACTTTTGTTGAGGCCACAACTACTTTGGACAGGCTCACCAAAACCAACAGGGCCTGGCATACACGGGATTCAGAGGTAGCAGCTAGCACGTATGCAGTTGGTATGTCAGCTGAGCAGCGCAGAAAAGACGAGGTGCGCGACCAAGACATGGCGCATCTGAAAACGCAGTTGGACCTACTGACCAAGCACTTGTTCTCAGGAGGTATGGAAAAGGTAAAGCTGTGGGTTCCCAAGGTAGAGCAGCAGAGTTGGAAACTGAGGAGGCGAATTACTTGGGGGGTTTCCAGGCCAATGGCCAAGGAAACCAAGGTAGGACCTATCCGAAGGACAACTACTATGAGAAAGCTGGCTACAATCGCGATCAAGGAAACTGGAGGAATAACACCGATAGAGGTGGGTTGTATGTACCACCTGGTAATCGGGACAAAGCTAGCAACGAGGCAGGGACTTCCAAGCTAGAAAACATGATGGCAAAGATGCTGCTGAAGGTAGAATCGACTGACTCTGGGGTGAAGGAGATAAAGACTGAGTTATCAGCCATGAGTCAAATAGTGGAGTCGCATTCCACTTCGATTAAGCAATTGGAGCAGTAAGTGGGCTTAATCTCAGCATCTCTAAACCAAAGGAAGACAGGTACCTTGCCGAGTGACACGATTCACCCGAGGAATGACGCGAGCTGTATGGCAATCACCACAAGAAGCGGCAAAATATTACTGGAACCACATCCGGAAATTCAGACTCAAGTTGAGGGTGAGATCGCGAACGACAAGGAAGTCGAGGAGACTACTCAAAAGCCCACGGAGAAAAGCAAGGAAGCTGAAAAGCTTCCAACTATGATGCCTCGACCACCACCTCCGTTCCCACAACGCCTGAAGAAGAAAGCGGAAGATGGTAAATTCCTGAATTTCCTGACCATGCTCAAGAAAATATCAATAAACATCTCATTGGTGGAAGCGCTTGAACAAATGCCCAGTTATGCCAAGTTCATGAAGGACTTGATTACAAAGAAAAGGTCGGTAAGTTTTGAACCAGAAGATAACCTCCACCATTGCAGTGCTATTTCCTCTAGATCGTTAGTCAAAAAGAAGGAAGACCCAGGTGCGTTTACTGTTCCCTGTACTATCGGGAAGCTCAACTTCGGAAGAGCCATGTGTGATCTTGGTGCTAGTATCAACTTGATGCCGCTAGCAGTTTATAACCAATTGGGTTTGGGAGCTCCTAAACCAACGTCCATGAGAGTGATGATGGCTGACCGTTCAGTAAAGCGACCGGTGGGAATATTGTCTGATGTGCTAGTAAAGGTCGGTAAGCTTATCTTCCCAGCTGACTTTGTGATCTTGGATTGCGAAGTGAATTTTGAAGTTCCCATAATCTTGGGACGACCATTGCTAGCCACGGCAAGAGTATTGGTTGACATGGAAAGATACGAACTGACCTTCAGGCTAAACAATGAAGCTGTCAAGATCGATGTGTCTAAATTGATGAAGCAACCAAGTGACATGAGGGTGGTCGCGGTCGTCAATGTTATTGAGGAAGCTCCTGCGGATGTTCATCTTGAGGAGAAGGGTTTGGTCGAGACTCTAGCTGGTGTGAAAAGGATGCTGCGAGAAGGGAAACATGTAGAGGAAGGTGGTGAAAATAGATCAAAGAAACGAAAACACCGCAAGAGAATCTGCAAAGAAAGAGCGAAGAAGTTGTCGCGACTAGCTGCGGAGCCAATAAAAGAAGAAGCTGGAATGCAACATGAGGTCGTCGCGTGCATACACTCCATTGAGTTCTCCTGTTTTGGAGACCCTGGCGGTCTCTAACATCATTCCAAAATCTGAGTCCTATCGACTTCACAGGTATTCCTTTCTCTCACAGTTTTTAGCTTTCATATGGATGCATTGGGGACAATGCATGAGTCTAAGTTGAGGGTGTGGGAAAACCTGTGAGTCACCACCGAGGGTTTTTGTTGCCGTGTTTCTTTTCCCTCCGGTGTGCTATCTAGTAGAACCGGCATGTTTAGGTTGTTATTTTAAATTTTTTAGTGTCTATAGTGATGAGCATGGCGTTTTTGTTAACTAAAACGAGGCCCCTTTAAAAAATTTTCTGGTTTTGTACTTATGTTGAAACGATTGACTGTCTGGATCCTTGAATGTCATTGTGTGGTTATGATTAGAATGAGTATGCTAAAGCCGAGCGGTTGTTTGATAGTTGGTAGCGATATAGTTTCTTGGTGCCAAGTGAGTGTGAGATTATTGATAGAAATTCTTACTCTGTGCATGCATCTAGAACTTGCCCGGTCTATTTTGTTAAGTTCGAAGTTTGGTTGCTTAGGAAAGGATCACAGGCCCTTTTTGTATGCAGTCCACTTAACCTAAAAGACCGTCCAAATATAAATAATCCCCTTTGATCCCTGTTTGAGCCATAATTGATCTTATTCTTTCAATAACCTATCACCGTTCCTGTTTAACTTTGAAACCCTATTTTGGCCCTGGTCCTTCCTTGGACATCGTGCACCTCAACTCAGGCAATCAGCCTAAGTTGAGGGTGGCTACTATAGAGGTAAACCCTGTTTTGGCCCTGGTCCTTCCTTGGACATTATGCACCTCAACCCAGGCAATCAACCTAAGTTGAGGGTGGCTACTATAGAGGTGAATGATAAGAAAAAGAGGATAGTGAAGATTGGTTGTGAATAGAATAAAAATTTGGGTGTGTGCCTAAGAAAAGAAAAAAAAAAGAGATGAAAAAGATCGAAAAAGTAATAAAAAGAATTGTCAAAATAAAGAGGCCGCACCTGTAGCTAGAAAAAAGGAGATAAAAAGGTGAATAAGGATGGACAAAGTAAAGTTATGTGGTAATAAGACGTCGGTGGGTCCAAGGAGGGCTTAGTCACTAACCCCTAAATGTATCCTACCAGCACCTGAAGCCTCATTACAAGCCTAAACAAGTCCTGTAGTGATCCTGAGCGGCTTTCTGAAGAACTGAAATAGAATAGTAAGGGCAAGCCTATGGTATCGCATGTGCATTGTTCGAAATCGTTTGTGAGTGTGAGCGCTTACCTAGTCCCAAATCTTGTGTGTGGGACTTCTTTGTGGTGAGGGCACCAAGATTTCTGTATTGTCTATTGATTGTTAGGATAGCTATGCGTATGTATGCATAATGTTCTATCATATCGGAATGACATGTTTGGATCCATGCAAGTTAGTGTTTCATACATTTGTGTGCTGCGAGGGAGCTTGAAATAAAAATTGAATAAGATGTTGAATGACCATGAGTTGCTAGAGACACGAGTTTGTTTTCTTAGTTGAGTCGTCGTGTTGTTTTTCTTTTATGTTATGTTGCTTGAGGACAAGCGAACGTCTAAGTTGAGGGTGTTGATGTGCTGCCATTTTACGGCACTTTCGACTCCTTTTAACTAAGAACAATCGTACGTTTTCAAGCAACCGTTGTCGTTTTTGATGGTTTTAGGTTATGTTTTCAGGAAATAGGGACAAACATGGAAACGGAAGGAAATACGAGCAAAAAGAGCATTCTGGATAAGAGTGACGGTTCAGGTGACGGTCCGTCAAGTGGGTGACGGTCCATCACCCAAACCGTCACCCTGAGGCAGCCTACTGCCTAGTGATGACGGTCCAAGCGATGGTCCGTCAAGCCAGTGACGGTCCGTCAGCCTGGCCGTCACACCTAGGCAGTCCGCGACGCGGAATCCGAGTGTTTTTGGGATTTGTTTCCTAGACTCCTATAAATACCCTATGTTAGGTTTATTTTATTTGTCAAGCTTTTTACAATAGTTCTCCCAATAGTTTTAGGAGAGGATTTGAGAGCAAGAAACACGTTTTCTTGGTCTTGAAAACGTGTTCTTGATTCGTTCTTGGGATCTTGGTTTTTCTTGTTTTTGGATTATTGAAAATTGTTTTCACTACATTGTAAGGATCTCTTTTCTTTATTATGAATATAACTTTCTTCTCTTCTTCTACAAGCATGATTAACTAAACCTCCCACAACTAGGGTTGTGGGAGCCATGGCTAAAGTAGCGATATAGATTCCGGGTAGCGACGGGTTCAATATATATGTTGTCACGTTGTTAATCATTCATTATTTAACGTTTTCTAGTGGTTGCAAACATTAGAACATGCCTAGGTTTAATTTGCTTGAGTAAAGAGATTAAAACCGGGACACTTGATTAACGACGAGGATTCGAGACTACCAACTCTCGTCTAATGATTAATGTTGTAACTAGATTAATCTACTTGATGTTTAGGATTGAAATCTAAAAGAACACCTTTTCAAGTTCGAGAGAATTGAAAAGTAAATTCGTCTATTTGGTTGAGAAACGTTTAGACGATACCATTAATTCAATCATATCGTGACATGCATATAGAAAGAGCCCGGTTAAGCTTAGAATCGACATTGTTACCAACGCCATGGTAAACACTTCCCTAGTTCATTCTCCTACTGATTATTTCTCATACATTATTGTTCGTTTTGTTTACACATTGTTCACACAAAACCCCCCTTTTTACCGAAAACTATCGACTACTAGTCACGTAATTCACTAAAGACTTAACTTTCACCATATTCTCTGTGGGATCGACCCCAACCTTTGTTGGGTTCTATATTTGACAATGATCGCTTACGCTTCTTAATTGGAGTGGTACTTTGAGCGTTATCAGAAGGAAGTGCTTTGAGATCCAAGATCAAAGGCTCCTCAATAGATGGTCCAGCTGGTGGGCTTTATCGATTCTTCAAGTCCAAATCAAGCTTCTTCAGAGCATAAGTATACGACCCCATACCGGCAAGTGCTTCTACCATATCATCATACTCATCAATATCATCTTCGTCAAAATTCATAATAACCGCTACAAGTGCTTCAACCCCAAGTCTCTCTTCAACAGGTCATCAATCACTGATGTTATGCACATATCATCATGATGTTTCATAGACTAGATGACATTGAAAGTAACCACCTCATCATTAAGTCTGAATTTTATCTGTGCAGTCTCCAAGTCAACCAAAGTGCATCCAGTGGCAAGGAATGGGCGTCCCAAGTTGATGGGAACCTCCAAATCTACCTCACAATCAAGGATCACAAAGTTTGCAGGGAAGATGAAAGTGTCAACTTTTACAAGTACATCATAGAAAATTCCCACTGGCCATTTCACCATGCGATCTGCCATAAGAAGCTGCATTGTAGTCAGTTTGGGGGCTCCCAAGCCCAACTATTTGAACACTGCTAGTGGCATTAGATTAATACTAGCACCCAGATCACACAATTATTTCGCAAAATAGAATGCTTCAATGGTCCACGGAATAGTGAAAGCTCCAGGATCCTCCTTTTTTCTGTACTAGAGAATGGGAGGCTATTGCACTATAATGGTGCAAATTATCAGCAGGCTCAAAACTCACAATTCATTTTTTTGTCACCAGATCCTTCATGAACTTCACATACCCGATCATCTGCTCTAATGCTTTAACCAATGGTATATTCACTGAAAGTTGTTTCAGCATAGAGATGAACTTGTGATACTTACCCTCCTCAACCTTCTTGATCAATCTTTGTGGATAAGGTGGAGGAGGCAATGGTAGTGGATTTAAGACCTGTGGCACCTCTTTGTTCTTCTCCTTGGTGGCTTTGGACTTCTTCTTAGTTGGATTTTCATTGCCACTCTTTTCTTCTGAATCAACCACAATCTGAACATCATCTTTTTCAAGCTTGACTGGCTTATTAATAACTATCGGCATAGGAGGATCAACAATCTATTTTCTACTTCAAGTAGTCACGGCCATGCAATGCCCATCATTCTTTGGATTCTGGACTGTATTGCTAGGAAGGGTACCTTTCTGACGTGGGTTTAAGGTTGCAGACATCTGGTTCATGTGTTGCTCGATTTGCTTGATGGAGACTGCATGTAACTCCACCTTGTGACTCATACCTAAGATGTCAGCACGCATCTCCTTCAAGTTACCATCAGTTGATTTCACTTTCTGCAACACCTTGGCAATTATCTCTTTGACAGTTAGCTGATTAGATCCTACTTCACAGTTACCAGGAGGGACGTACATGCTGCTTCTATCATTCTTGTAACCATCCCTCTTATGCAAGTCACCATCCCTATCTCTACCCATGCTCCTGTCTCTATATCCAGATCGCTTATAGTTATCCTCTCTATCTCTATTTTGACCTTGATTTTCTTGGCCATTGTCGTGGAAACCCGACACTTGATCATTCAGATAATTAACTTCTTCATCAAAGTCATTCCCATCCTACCTCATTGATTTACCTTGTGAACCTACAGCCTTTACCTTTTCCAGACCATTATTAAGAATTTGTTTTACAATTAGATCGACAGTTGTTTGTAACCTCGCAAAACCCTGTTTAAGCTCCTGCAATTCTTGGTAGTCTATGGACTTCCCAACTACATATGTTCCTGTTGCACTTTTAGCCTCTCTTGTATACCAGGCCCTGTTCATCTTGGTAATCCTATCAAGCATCTCAGAAACTTTGACATAAGTATTCTCCATGAAAGGTCCCCCAGTTACTGTATCAGCTACTGCCTTGGTGTTTGCGTTTAGTGCTCTATAGAAGATCTCCATCAAATAATCCGAATGGATTTTGTGATTTAGAACCTGTTTCAGCTTCTTATTGAACCTAAGCCAAGTTTCATACAGTGCCTCCATAGGGAGATGCTTGAAATTATAGACCTTTTGCTTTATCTTCAACATCTTTGAAGGAGGGAAGAACCTCTCTAGAAATTGATTTCTCAGCTCAAGCCATGTGAATATCGAGTTATCAGGCAGTTCCGTAAGCCAAAGTGTTGCTTCTCCAATCAAAGAGAATGGAAAGAGTCGCAATATGATATCATCTTGATCTACCCCTGGAAGGTTGTAAGCCTTGCAGATCCCAACAAATCTCTTCAAATGCAAGTTCACATCATTAGTGGGCTTCCCAGCAAATAATCCCTTCAGGTTCAGTAATTGAATCATAGTGCTTGTAATAGCAAACTTTGTACCAATGGGTAGCGGTGACAATACAATGGGCCCTGTTGTCCCCGTGTCATCAACATTATTATCATCAAGATTGTGTTGTAGGATGTTTCGGGGTTATTGAGAATCTGTCGACCTCTATTCCCCCTTGGTGCTACTAGATCTTGAGGTACATTGTATCAAGCTGCCTCGTCTCTCGCAGCCTGAGCATCTAGTGCAACTTGAAGAGCATCTTGTTGTCGTGCTTGCCTTGCTTGCTCAGCTGTCCCATTTTGATTTGCAAGGTCTGCGGCAATCTGAGCATTTTCTGCAATTTGGGATTCTTCTTCTGCTTTTCTTTTCTGCTCTTCGGCCACTATCCGAGTTTTGGCCTCTTCAGGTGTCTCATAAACTCCCTCTTTAATCATATTTATTAGAGTTCGTTGGAGTTCCAAATCGAATAGAATCAGGGGGTTGCCTTGACTCCTTGTACTGGGCATGCACAAGTGTGCAACCTATGGAACAAAATAAAAATAACAGAAAAAGTAAAATCATGAAATAAGAACTAATAGTAAAATAAACACAATCTCTCTTAATCCTAAACTGTATTCCCCGGCAATGGCACCAAAATTTGATACGCCAAAATTACACCTCCTTTTAGAAGCATAAAGCGGTCGATGTTCAAATATAGAACCCAATAAAGGTTGGGGTCGATACCACAGGGAATATGGTAGGACTAGGGTCAACTATGTTTATTCGCGCTCTTAGCTGTTTATTTTCCTCGAAAAAAGGGGGGTTTAAGTAACAGTTAATGTTTATAAATTATTAAGTAACAAGTAGTCAGCAAGTATCAATGCTATTGTGATTCAGAGAGAATATGGACTAGGATTGTGTTCCCCGTGAGTTCATGACATTGTAGGCGTTGTACTAGCAGTCTATTCTGGTGCTTAGCATACAAGATCGGTAAGTTAGGTTCACTTAAATGGTTGGTCCCGTAGATAGATGAATTTCACCACGCAACTTGGTTCGTCTATGAGTGTATTCTTTACTAACCCTTACCTTTGATCCCAGATTAGGTATTTTCGGATAAGGTCAAGCTATTAGATGAGGGTTGATAGCCTCAAATCTCCGTTGTAACCAACCCTTTTCCCATTCGTTACCTTCTTGGTCCATCAAGTAAAAATAAGGTGAGTTCTAACAATTGCAACCGGTAAAAAGCAATCAAAGCGAAGGGAAGAACAATACATGCATAAACACCATCCTAGAATTGCTAAGTACTTTGCCTACTTTGTCAATCCGTCATGGTTCCCACAACCCTAGTTATAGATTTAGATACTCATGTTCATAAGCAAACAATCAGAAGTTGTTGAAGCATTCATGATCATATACTTACAAGAAGAAGTAAAGAAATCTAGAAACTTGAATAATTGAAGAAGAAATCAAGAATCAAGAACTATGAATGTGTTAATCTCTCAAAACCAATAACAAATCAATACCAAGTGTTTTTGAATATGTTTCCTACAAAATATTGAGCATAAAAGGTGAAAGAATACCTAGGAAAGAATATTATAGACATAAGAAATCCTATCCTAAATAAACAAGGAAAACTAGAATTGGCAACTTCCACGAACACAGTCTACGGTCGATGGAATCTTCTACGGGTCATCAAAGGTCCTCGTGAAACTCAGAGCTTTTGTCATGATGCGAGTTCACTTCCATGAGTTCATTCTATAGTTCGTGGATTGATTCATGGCTCATGGATTGGCCTCGTGGAACTCAGAGTGTTTATCTTCTTGTAGCTTCTTTTCTACGAGTGCCATCCATGACTCGTAGAATGAATCACAGCTCATAGAATGGCCTCGTAAATCACAGACCTTTTTCTCCTCCTTTGATCAGGTTCTACGTACAGGAATTACAACTCGTGAAAAGGTCCACGGTTCGTGGAAACCTATTATAGAACTCAGGCTTCATGAACCATCTGCAGTACTCTTTCCACAACTGACTTCCAAGACTCGTGGAAGCATTCACGACTCATGGAGTTGAGTCATAAAAGTTAATTTCAGCCAAATTTACAGTCTTTTTCTGTACTTAGTCTCCGAACCATGTTTTCCAGCACAATACTAAAAAACACATCAAATTTACTAAAAATCGCTAAATAACATGCTCTAATTCCAAGTTTTAAGCGTCGAAAGTGCCGCAAAACCATGGCACATCAGACCCTAAGTCAACAATCCTGACCATCAATCAGTATTCCAAGTCAAGAACCATGACTTCCCATGACATCTTACACCTCATACCAACTATACCAGTAATGGACAACATGGAATTAAGTCACATTGTGCACTTGACTCGAACCTCCCAAGGATCCCTTAGACAACAACTATGGCAATTTACAAGCATTCCAATGTACATAATGAACCAACCCTTAGAATATAAGCACATAGTCAGGTAAACAGTCAAGCCCGGTTCACACAAGGAACCAATATATGTGAATATCAAGTAACAGCTAAGCCCAGTTCAGATAAGTAACCAATATATATGAATATCAAGCAAACAGATCAGCCCATCTTACACAAAGAACCAACATATATTAATATTAAGTAAGCATATCATCCAAGTTCACACAAGAAAACATATGTGAATATCAAATAAATAGATAAGCCCGCTTCGCACAAGAAACTAACATATATGAATATCTAGTAAACATATTAGTTTTGTTCACACAAGGAACCAACATATATGAATATCAAGTAAACAAATCATCCCATTTCACACAGGGAACCAACATATATAACTATCAAGTAAACTTGTACACACATGCTAAGGGTCTTATGTTCACCCACTAGTCATGACCTGCAGGGGAAGAGGTCTTATCCATGTACTATACCGGCGTGGTACCCGAGTCAACCAATGAACCATAGATATTGTACTGGCATGGTACCCGAGCCAACAAATGAATAACATCAACCGATCCCCTGAAGATGTCCAAGTACCAGTACATCTTACAATAATAACAGATATCACAACAATCACAACCACAATGAGAATAAGAATCATACTTGTGAAGTCAAAAAGCCTTTGATATAACCTCATTATATGTGATTAACACTTAGGAAATTATTTAACAATTACCTTTCTTAAGCATGAATTGCAATAATAGACAACCAACCAAACACTTGGTCAACTCGGGTTGATCATTTCATGTAAACAATAATCATTATTTAACATATCAAATCACAAGTAAATATGATTCATTGGTTTCATTAATTACAGCAATTCTAAAGATCAATCCATGGCTTATTCAAGTAAGCATTATCAATCCATATTTATTAAATTTAAGAACTCATTTTAGGGGTGCACATTCAACCCAATGGAGTCTAAACTCTAGTTCAATATACATAGGTCCATTCACTAAATTCAACCCCCTCTTTATTTTGTACCAACACCGAGAATTTTGATATTATCTAGCAACCCTTACATTCGAGTCATTATTAAGCTCCAGACCTTACCCATTAGTTAATTACACGAGGATGAACCACAATATTGAAACACATAAAACCAAGTATAATCTCAATATCACCATATAACATTAATTTCCTATCCAAATAATGGGGTTTTCATATGTTTTATCCATCCAAACACCATACCCAAAAGTCTAAGCATGAAATCTATTATCAATCTACATCATATTTATGCTTTTTAACCAAGGTCTAAACTATTCAGTAAAACCTAGCATACCTGGACACCAAGCAGCTGCTACAGAGGTTTGAACACAAACTTCTGCTCTATGAAGGTAAATTCTTGCATGAAATCAACATAAACTTCATGAGTTTTACTCCATTAATGTGGAATCCCTCCTCTCCCTTGATCCCAGGCCATGAGGTACTCTAGAAGGGTTTTTAGAGCAAGCCTCATCCTTTTTGCAACTGAAGAGGAGAGAATAGAAATATAAAACCCGTTCTAGGATTATTGGTCACGTCACCCCGCTATAGCAGCCTGCCGGCTGCTACCGCGACTCCGCTACAGTGGGATGATGCCAGTCTGACCCAAAATTTCAAATTTCAAATTTTTTCATCGTGTCATCTCATATTAATTCGAAATCATATTTTTGAAAGTTTATGTAACTCGTGCCTGGAACGAGATATTATTTAATAATGAAAAAATATATCGTTATACTCTCTTGAGCTCAATTAAAGTAAATGGGCACATCCTAGGATTAGCTACTCCCTTGGAAAACAATAATATCATAAGATTAATTAGATCAGTAAATACCCATTCATAAAAATAGAAAGTATTCAAATAATACAAAAACACAAGATAATAATCAAAACTCAAATATTGGTTTATCTCTAAACACAATATCCAAATAGATAAATGCAACCAAAACTCAAATATATCACTACAAAGCAAGAAATTAAAGAGAGGAGTAAGAAATTCTCAAATATATCACTACTTGTTGTTGGACCTCTAGATTAGGTTTATACACACGCAAGTGTACAGGGTCTGACAAGTAATGTAGAAATTGTAAGTCTAGATTATTAATCTCATGGGAAATTAATGAATTGGTAACTATAATAAACTCTTATTCTAGTTATTCAGTGATGTAAACAAGAGAAGATTATTTGATTTAGCTTATTAACTACTAACTACTATAATTCTTATACTGAAGACGAATTTAGGTTGTTTTGTGATTTCTGAGATGATTAGTGATTCAGTATTGTAGACTTAGACTAATCCAGTTGAGTTATCAATTAACTAGTTTTACTGATTTTCTGAGTTACTTATTGTGGATTGATATTCGTGATGTTGATCATCTTTCCAAATTGTATCTATGCCTACTTGACTATTTCTAATGCCTATATTCCTATAGTCATCGGTCGATAGTGAAGTGCATATGATATGTCTTCCGTATCAACTAAGAAAGGCTAACGGGTATATTTCTATCCACGTTAGAGAATCATTCCCCCTCAGTAGAGATACAGGACCAAGCTCTACCTTTTCTTGTTACAAATGTAAGTTCTCTATTCCTAGTTCAACTTATAAATCATAGATAGTACTCAATAATTGGTTAGATAATCAAATAATTAAGATCAAGAAAAGATAAGCAACTCAAATAGTGGAAATCCAATCAAACTATCTTTAACATTCAAACAACAACATTCATATTCATCCACAACCTTAGATAGTATAAGTTTAGCTGCTCATGAACTGATTAAAATAGAAATAAGTCATGAATAATCAAAGATTCAATTATACAAGGCAAAAGGAAAAGAAAAACCTAGGTAGAAACCCTTAGATTTCCATCCCGGCATGACGCTCCCCCAAAATTTCCCCTTTGTCTTCTTCTCTGCTTTTCTCTCAGTTCAATATATTGAGAATATGTCTAGATATTTATAATTACTAAAAATATAAAGAGAAGTAGTATTTATAGGGTTTAGGGAGGTTTAGGGAGGTTTCGGGTCGGACTATGGACGTTTAGGCCAAACCTGGCCAAAATAGGCCAGATTTGGCCTATGGCCCTGCCTACTGCGGTGCTTGGGCATGTGCTATAGCACTTTTTTGCATCCCCCTAGGTTTTCTCTGGTCATTTAACCTACGAGGGTGCCTGGGGTGGAACCCAGGGCCTCCCCATAGCATTTTTTGCCTTTTTTCACTGTTTCACCTTCGTTAAGCTCCCATCTTGATATCCTAACCATGGATATGCTTTGGATCATCTTCTTGAGATCCTACTCAGACTTTAAAGCTCCATAATCGCTCCATTATGCTCCAAATCCATGCAAAATCCTTTACTTTTCAATCTACACATCAAAACAAGCTACGTCATATAAAGTAAGCTCAAAAATATCTTAAAACAAGTGAAATGTGAGGCAATCTATATCATAAAAATATTACTTTTATCCTCACATCCAGACTCCACACTTAAACCCTTGCTTGTCCTCGAGTAAGCTTTACCCCATAACTATAATTCTTTCAATCTTTTCAAATCAAAGCTAGTTCACTCAATTTAAGAACACACCTACTATAAACATCAAGCATCTCTTTATATTGTGTTTTTTCTTTAATTTTAAACACATGACAACCTACCCAAGACGTCCTAACCTCAAGGACAGACTCAAGTAAATATGCACGAAAACTTTAGAGTAAATTACAACATAGAAGATCAAACGTTCGAGATTTTTTTGTATTAAACATGTACCCTCACATCAAAGAAATACCCTCTTACTAATAAGATAGTATTAAAATATAGGCAAATGATGCATCAAACTCTCACGCTCAAAAAGAAAATTCACATGCGATAAAAAGTTAACCATAAGCTTGCCTTTAGTGTATTTATTCTACTAATTTAAGAAAGTTCATGTCTAGGATCAAGTAGGTCTTCATTTGGTTGTAATATCTGCTAAGAAACGGGTAGAATAATTTTGGATAAAATAGGGACTAATCCTACCTAGGCACTTTAATACATCACTTATTTTCATATTTTAGCGCCTTCAACTTCTCTTAGCTACTTCTTTCTTTCTTCTTTTGTTCTACCCTTTCTTGTTCTTCACTTTTTCTTTGAGCTTTTTTAATGCCTAGCATGGATTTTCTTTTTTCATTATACATTTTCTTTTCTTATTTCTCATACTACTCTTTAACTTTTCTCTCACACATTAACTTCTTTTTTTTCAAGGTTCACAACTCACCACCTTCCTTCTTCTTTTTCTCTAACTTCCTTCAAGCACTTAACACTAGATCAAGTGCCCTATGGGAGTTCTTTGGATCAAATATGGTCTAAGAACAAAGGGGATTAGGCTACATATGTGGCTATCAAAAAAATTCTACTAAAGGCTTAAAAGGTCTTACTATGGATAACATTCAAGGTTAGGTATAAGAGAGGATAAAGAGAATGGCTAATCAAAAAATTGTCTCTATCACTTCCTTAACATGACTAACTTTATTTTGCTTCACAAAATACACAAGACAAGTTCTAGACACTAATTGAGCACATAAAATTCAAGTAATTTCTCACATCACACATGGCACACATTCAACACAGGTATACTATCACGTAAATTTTTAGGAGATAAACCATCAAGAATTCATATTAAGCATATGCATACAAGTCATGAAAATTAGCTTAGGTCTCTTTAGCAAGGTTATCTTCTTATTTTTGCACAAATTTTTATATAAATCAAGCTTATGTTCATGGAGATGATATCCTAACTTGAGGATCTAGCCTACCTTCTAAAACTAAAAACAAAAACAAAAACAAATCTAACAACTAAAAATTTAAAATTTTACTGGTTCAATGACCACCCTTTTAAAAAAAGAACATACGAAAATAAAACTAAAAAGTAGAAAGATGTATCATTCAAAGCTAAAGAAAAACTAAAGAAACAAAAACGAAGAAAATCTTTTTGTAATTTTTTCATTTTTTTCTCTAAAACATTAAGTCCTATAAATTAACACTATGACACACTTCCCATAACCAAATAAAAACTAATTCAAATAAACTACAATAATAAAATCAAATAAAAATTCACCAATATAGGAGTAGAAAATCAATAAATCATAAGATAAGGATCAAGAATGAAAATTAAGCACCCCACACTTAAAGATTTGTGGTATCCTCATGTAATTAAAAAAATTAAAAACAAGGGTAGAAGGGACTCCCTATAGATGTAGCTTCTCCCACTCATACTCGGAATTTTCATCTTCATTTGGTGATATTTTAGGATGCTCCAGTTGTGCACCAATCTCAAGAAAAAAATGACTATTTGGTGTGAGTTGCGTCATAGCCTCGACCACTTCTTGGCTAGCATCATTGTTGTCAATTTTCTTCTTCATACCAATATCTAAGAATTTCATGGATTCTTCCATGCGTGCCAATATTTGTTTGGTAATTGCTTTCTTGGAGGTGTCCTCATTCTTCACAGGCGTAATATCAAAGAGCTTTTCCGGTAGCTCAAGCTCCCTAACTATATCTTTCTTTGTAGGAACCCCAACTCTCTTCAGAATGGTGGTTATCATACTTGGATAGAACAATCGACCTCTACATCCTCCCTTTATTCGAGCCATATCACCAAGCATGATCATGTCCATGTTGATTTCTATCTTGCGCATGATGGAATAAATAAAGCAAACTTTAAACTTTGAGGCATGTAAATCATTGGAGGTCGGAGTGATGCATTTATTGATGAACCTCAATAATAACTTAGATTCTAAGGATAACTTGTTTCTTGGGTTGGAGGCGTGCCTTCCTTTCTTTCATATCAGGTTCCCATATCGCATTCGAGTACTTACCACACACTTGCAACCTTAAATCTTTGTAGTCCAGTTTTTTACAAAAGTCCTCAAATACCTCGTAGGGGTATTTTTTAAAATTCATATATTCATTGATAGTGTACTAAGAGAATTTTATCACTACTCCTCTCATATTGACTTCATTCTCTTTTTCAAAATCAACTCCCGGC
This sequence comes from Jaltomata sinuosa, assembly GCA_003996215.1. Taxonomy (NCBI): domain Eukaryota; kingdom Viridiplantae; phylum Streptophyta; class Magnoliopsida; order Solanales; family Solanaceae; genus Jaltomata; species Jaltomata sinuosa. Next base: position 15,584 of record QJPP01001910.1, on the reverse strand, counting down.
TCCCAATTTGCATAAAACTCGATAACCATGCACATGTTTGCTATTCCATGTGAATTTAGCAAGCTTCTCAAACCCAACTCCTTTATGTTCTTATAGAGGAATAGGAACTTGTTGTGGAAAGGAGATATATCAATGTTTACTTTGGGGATGATCGTAGGAGTCTCCTCAAATTTGATATACCATTGTCTCCCCTAAGGATCAACCGCTTCTAACCCATAAGGAAAATCCATTGCTTGGGATTGTCTTTCTCTTTCTTATCTAGGCCTCTTATTCTTGTTTTGGCTACTAGTTGTAGCCTTTTTCTCTTTGGTGCTAGTTATTTTAGGCCTTGAACACATGGTACCTTCAAAAGAGAATTAAAAACTAAGTATACAACATACAACATACATATTACAAGAAAATTCTACTCTATTTTAAAACTAGAAAATAACATAAAAAGTCCTAAAGTTGCTAGTTTTTTCATAAACTCAAGCGAATTGTTACAAGTATATTATCATCTAGTTAATGACATATATGCAAATAAGAGCATGGTATACTAAATTTCATGGTAGGTTTAGCAAATATAAGGTTCAAGTAAGGTTTAGAGCCACCCCACACTTACAGTTTTGACTTATTCTCATAAAACTCTCTTTCAAACATTCTATCAAACATTTAGTGTGCATGAATCTTTATGGTCTTGTTTCATGGAATCTATCATCCTAATTCACATCCAAATTTCATATTAGCAACAAACAACCATTCTGGCAATCATATATTCACTAACAACTAATAAATTACATACTACATACAGTAATTTAGCATGATTCATGTAATAACTCAATTTCATTAATAAAGGGTTAATTGGTCATTTTAACCCAAAATAAATAAATAAATGCATAGGGAGAACTAAGAGGAGTGGGCCCAACCTATTTTTTTCTATTTAGGTTATTTTTACATTAGAGAAGGAGTAGAATATTAGGGCTATAGGTTCCTTTATTTTTGGGAGGAATTCAGCGAGCTCATAGAACAAAGTTAGGAGAGTTCACCGACCCAGTAGGAGGGAACACGCAGTAGAGATTTCATAATTAAGGTACTGAATCTACTCTATCTTTTGCATATATTTAGTAATTCATATTGATTATTAGGTGGAGAAGCAACAAATCATAAACCCAGGGATTCTGTGGGTGTCGACTAAGCCACTATGTTGGATGAATAGCTCAAGATTTTGGCATTTAAAATTATTAAATTACAGTGGTATAAATTTATTTGGCACAGAATTTGACTTACGTGGTTTATAGTTTATAAGATATATGTTGCTTGAATTGGCAGAAAGTTATCATTACTTTTACCTTTATAATGATTAGATAATGATTGAAAGACAAGGTGATTAGACAATGATTGGTGGTTAGTGAAATTTAAATTGTACTATTGAATTTAAAATCTACCACGGAAACCATTTTTTTTCTTGCACTGATGCAGTTTTAAATTCCACCACCTCTAACTATAAGACATTAAGATTATATAGTGATTGGATGATAATGAAAAAGAGTGATATGGTTGTAGAATGATCCTAAATGCAGAAGTATAAGTTGGATTTCATCAGCATGAAGGAACGACCTATGACAGTACTTGAGGCTATCTGTTTTGACAATTATAAGGTTAATTCTTGGAGAAATTTCAGCGTATACTCCGCTATAACTGGCCATTGAAGTCAGTGGTTAGGCACACTACTTCCCTGAAATTTATGGTTTTCACTTTAGTTTGTTTATAAGCAGCTAGAGTATTATTTCGGAATATAAGTGTTAATATATTGGACAAAGGTTTAGCTATTAAGTTGCAACAGTGAGACTAAGATATTTTTTATCTTTCATTCGTGGCTTAAGATGTGAAGTGTTAAGATCTAGTTCTAAGCTTGAAAGTTGGGATATTGAGACTTGATCTCGACTAGCATAAGTGATATCATTAATCAATATTTTTTCATAGATTGAGGCCATTGGAGGCTTTTTGGAAACTGGGCATTAACAAGGTAAGTGAGACTTTAAGCTTTGACTGCTTGCTTTTTAAATTCATTTTGAGAATATGTTTTGTCTGCCCAGTCCATGTGTTGGGACGAGCGTGTGCTTGGCAGAATCGGTGGTCTTTGAGACTAGACGCATATATTTTATTTTTAAATACACTAAAATCCTTTATAAATTATTTTGTGATGTGATACAGTTGTATACCATGAGGTAGGGACATTGTGTATGCTTCCTGATTTTACTAAGTCATTGTGTATGCTTCTCTGAGCATTGTGTATGCTTCCTCGAGTATTGTGTATAATCTTGATATATTTGGCACATTGTCTATGTTGCCGGGAACTTGTGGTGTTGATTATCTGCTTTAATTGCCAGTTATGATAAGTCATTAGTGTATATTGTGTTGAGATATATAGTTCTTGGTCAACGATTTGGTTGGAACTTATTGGATACTTTATTATGGTATAATTCCTATATTTTTGTGCACATGGTGTGTTTGTATTTTCTAACACTTGTCCCAGGAGTATTTAAAGTGGCAAGTCGAGGATCTTACTGGGTTATATTTATATATATATCACTCCTTACTTGCATGTCCATGCAGATACTATTACTGTGGACGAGGCTAGTGGCTGAAGAGTTAGTTGAGTGGATTCTATTGCTGAGGTGAGCCGTCGCATTGTTCGTGGAGGCCGTTGTTTCAGCTTTTCTTATTTAAAGTCATTTATTCATTTCCTTGGGTTTACATGCCCGACTGTTAAACTCATGTTACTCTTTTAGATGCTCCATGGTTTTATTGTGGGAATTCGGGCTAGAGAATTAGTGTTTGAGTGATCTCTGAATCAATGGATTGATTGTGGATTTTGATGGAGTATTTTCCTCGTTTGTTGATTATTATTATTAATGCGTTTGGACTTGAAAAATATTATTTCCAATGCTTATATTATTGGGTAAGTGAATGGATATCTAGTTCGCCCATCAGGTGGTGTTAACGGGTGCCAGTGACGCCTAGGGGGTATTTTAGGACATGACAAAGTTGGTATCAGAGCCTAGGCTTTAGGTCCGGGTCATGGAGCAATGTTTAGTAGAGTCTTTTTCATGGGTATGTAGGTGCCCATACTTATGACCTTGAGGCTACTGAGCATCTAGGAAGTTTTCCCTTTTTCCATTCCTTTTTCATGCGTCGAGTCGAATCAAATTTAATCTTTGATTATTATTTCGCAGATAACTAAGAAACTTGGTTCTTCCTCTGTTAGATGTGGTGCTGGACATGGTACTACCCGCGGTGGTGGTCAAGTTGGGACTCATCATACTAGGGCACAGGCCGATCCTCAGCATAGAGTTGTGAATGGGGGTCATCCATGAGTTGTTGCTCCAGAGTACGTGCAGGAACATGTTGTTCAGGATTCTCCATCGACAAAGCCAACTAATGTACCTACTGTTGCTTTACCTGCAAATGTAGTGATGAGATTATTGAATGTGTTAGAGGCATTGGTGCCTAATTAGATGGACCTCTGGTTCCTCAGATTACTTCACAGACACAAACACAGGTTCAAGTGAATGTTGTAGCTACTCAGCCGGATGCTAATTCAGTTGTAGCTATTGGTCAACCCAAAGATCTTAAGAACTTCATGGATCTTAAGCCACCAGAGTTCGATGCAACACCAGCTACTATTGAGCCTCAGAAGTTTATTGATCATTGTGAAAAGATATTGGCTACGTTGGGGTTGAGGGAGACACGTGGAGTGGAATTTACCACTTTTTTATTCTCAGGGTCTCCAGAGGCATGGTGGACTTCTATTCAGAGAGGTAGACAAGCAGGGCTACCACCCATTACTTGGTCAAAAATTTTAGCGATGTTTAAGGACAGGTTTATTCCATTGAGCAAGCAGGATGACATGAGACGTCAGTTTAATGACCTACAGCAGGAAGGTATGACAGTTACCGAGTATGAGGCTAAGTTCACTGAATTGTCAAGGTATATTCAATTTTTAGTTGCAGACCCGAGGGAGAAGGTGAGATGCTTCGTGGATGGACTAGAGAATCATTATCGTGGTCCTATGATACGAGATGTGAAAAATGGTTCATATGTAGATGTAGTTGACACTGCTCTCCGTTGTAAGTCCTATGCAGAGATGGAAAAAGTTAAGCAAGAAAACAAAAAGGAACGTAACTCAGGCGAGTTTAGTCGTGCTCCATCTGGGGGCAAGGGTGGTTTTCATCGTGGGCAGTCTAGGCCTACCCAGTCATAATCAGTGAGGAAGTTTTTGATAAATAGTTATCCTGCAAAACAGGGTCAACATCAGACGTAGAGGATGGGTAACAATTTCTTTCAGTCGAGTAAACATCCACGGTGTTCTAATTGTGGTAGAAATCACAGTGGTCATGCTTTGGAACAAATAGAGCTTGTTATACTTGTGGCGGAGAGGGGCATATTGCTAAATTTTATTCGCAGGGAAATTCTAGTGCTAGTCGAGCTACTACACAGCCGCAGAGGACTGCTACATGTGCACTGACTAAGATTCAACCAGCTAAAGCCACTCCAGAGGATGCTCGTGGACAGGGTCGGCAGGGTGCACATGTTACTCGGGGAGCGGGTGGACCACTGAGATTATTTGCTATGGCCAGACAGGATATCGAGGCATCCAATGCAGTAGTCACAAGTATTATTATTGTTAATTCTCGTGAGGCTTATTCTCTTATTGATCCTGGTTTTACGTATTCATATGTATCTCTATTTTTTGCTATATTCTTAGAAAGAATAGTTTAGACCCTTATCATGCCATGTATAGTTATGACCCAGGTGGGGGAGACTTTATCAGTGGATAAAGTGTATAGATACTGTGTGATATTTGTTCAGGGTAAGGATACCATAGGCACTCTACTAGTGTTGCTGATGTCTGACTTCGACGTGATTATGGGTATGGATTGGTTGGTGTCATGTTATGCTTTAGTTGATTGCTATGCTAAGATTATACATTTTGAGTTTCCTGGGGAATCACCTTTAGTGTGGAAAGGCTGACTCCTCTGACTCAGGGAAATATTATATCTTATGTAAAGGCACGCCGAATGATTAATCATGGGTGTTTGGGTTTTATTGCTACTGTTCACGATACACGAGCGGAGGATGTTACTATTGATAGTGTTCCTGTTGTTCAGGAATTTTCTGATGTGTTTCTAGAAGATTTACCAGGGCTACCCTCGATGAGAGAAATTGAGTTCAGCATGGATTTAGTGCCAGGAACTCAACCTATCTCTATTCCTCTGTACCGTATAGTTCCAGACGAGTTGAGAGAATTGAAGGTTCAACTCCAAGAGCTGCTTGATATGGGGTTTATTAGGCCCAGTGTATCACCTTGGGGTGCACCTGTGTTATTTGTGAAAAAGAAAGATGGCACGATAAGAATGTGCATTAACTACAGGCAGTTGAATAAAGCAACAATCGATAATAAGTATCAGTTGCCTCGTATTTATGATCTATTCGATCAGCTACAGGGTGCTACTCACTTTTACAAAATTGACTTGAGATCTGGTTACCATCAATTCAGAATCAAGACCGAGGATATCTCTAAGACGGCCTTTCGGACCAGGTATGGGCATTTTGAATTTTTAGTGATGTCTTTCGGGCTAACCAATGCACTTGCAGCATTTATGGACCTCATGAACAGGGTATTCAAGTCATACTTAGACCATTTTGTGATTGTGCTCATTGATGATATTTTGTTCTACTCTCGGAGTGAGGCAGAACATGAACAACACCTGAGGGTTATTCTACAGACACTTAGAGAACGACAGCTTTATGCCAAGTTCTCAAAATGTGAGTTCTGGTTCGGCATGGTTTCCTTTTTGGGACACATGGTGTCATGTGATGAAATTCAAGTTGATCCAAAGAAGATAGAAGCAGTTCGAGATTGACCTCGATCTAGTACTTCTACAGAGATATGCAGCTTCTTAGGATTAGTTGGATACTATAGGAAGTTCGTAGAGGGTTTCTCGAAGATAGCCACTCCTTTGACTCTTCTGACTCAAAAAGGTGTGGTTTCTTAGTGGTCGGATGAATGTAATGAAGGTTTTCAGAAATTAAGGACTGCATTGACTACGGCTCCGATTTTGACCTTACCTATAGCAGAGGATGGTTTCACTATTTATTGTTATGCTTCTCGAGTTGGTTTGGGTTATGTCTTAATGCAGAATGGTAAAGTTGTGGCATATGCTTCTCGATAGTTAAAGATTCATGAGAAGAATTATCTGACTCATGACTTGGAATTGGCTGCGATCATATTTGCACTCAAAATCTGGCGTCACTATCTTTATGGAGAGCCGTGTGAAATCTATACTGACCACAAGAGTCTACAATACTTATTCAAGCAAAGAGATTTGAATTTGAGGCAATGATGGTGATTAGAGCTACTTAAAGATTATGATCTTACTATCTTATATCATCCTGGGAAGGCAAATATGGTGTCATACGCCTTGAGTAGGAAGTTTATGGGTAGCTTGGCCCAATTTGTTATTGAAAGGCGACCTATGCCTATGGATATTCAGGCTTTAGCTAACCAAGGAGTTCGAATTGATCCTACTTTTCCTGACAGGTTACTTGCAGGTATGGTGGTGTAGACGTCCTTAGTTGGACAAGTTAAGACTTGCCAATATGATGATCCCTATCTTGCTAGACTACGAGATTGAGTGCAGAATGGAGGTGTTAAGTCATTCACCATTGATGGAGAAGGCGTGCTACGTCTACATGGTAGACTTTGCATTCCTATTGTGGGTGATGTGAAGCAGCTAATTCTTGAAGAGGCCCATAGCTCGCGATACTCTATCCACCCAGGTGCTACGAAGATGTATCAAGACTTGCGTGGATTATTCTGGTGGAAAGGTATGAAAGTTGATATTTTGAAACATGTGACTAGCTGCTTAAATTGTCAACAGGTCAAATATGAACATCAAAAATTCGGTGGAGTAATGCAAAACTTGATTATCCTAGAGTGGAAGTGGGAAAGGATTACTATGGATTTCGTTGTTGGGTTGCCGAATACTTTAAAGAAACACGACTCAGTTTGGGTGATTGTGGACAGACTCACAAAATCTTCTCATTTCATACCAGTTTGGGTTAATCATACCACGAAGCAGTTAGCAGATATTTACCTTTGTGAGATAGTTCGGCTTCATGGTGTACCTATTTCGATAATATCTGATTGAGGTGCATAGTTCACTGCTGAGTTTTGGAAGTCTTTTCTAAGGTCGTTAGGTTCACAGGTTGAGTTGATTACTTCTTTTCATCCGTAAACTGATGGACAATCTGAGCGGGTTATTCAGATCTTGGAGGATATGCTTAGAGCGTGCGCGATTGATTTTGGTGGTCATTGGGATGATCAGTTTCCTTTGGCAGAGTTTGCTTATAATAATAGCTACCAATCGAGTATACAGATGGCTCTGTATGAGGCTCTATATGGTCGCAAGTGTCGATCACCAGTTGGATGGTTTGAACCTGGTGAAGCCTAACTATTAGGTCCAGATTTGGTTCAACAAGCCATGGAGAAAGTTACATTGATACGAGAATGACTTCGGACAGCACAAAGCAGACAAAAGTCTTATGCAGATAAGAGAGTCCATGATCTGGAGTTTGCAAAGGGCGAAGAAGTTTTTTTGAAATTTTCCCCTATGAAAGGAGTCATAAGATTCGGGTGGAAAGGAAAGCTAAGTCCTAGATATATTGGTCCATATGAAATTTTGGATCGAATTGGATTGATGTCATATAGACTTGCTTTACCTCCGAGATTGTCTGCAATTCACCATGTGTTTCACATGTACATGCTTAGACGATATGTTCATGATGATAGTCATAAGATCCAGCCATAGGATGTGGAGCTTGATGAGAATTTAACTTATGAGAAAGGCCCGATATCTATTATTGATAGGCAAGTGCGATAATTGAGGTCAAAAAATGTAGCTTCAGTCAAAGTGTTATGGCGTAATCATCCAACAGATGAGGCTACTTGGGAGTCCGAGGCAGATATGCGAGTTAGATATCCTCACATATTTGATATTACAGGTATGATTCTAGACCCGTTCGAGGAAGAACGTTATTTTTAAATGGGGGAGAATGTAATAACCCAATTTCATTAATGAAGGGTTAATTAGTAATTTTAACCCAAAATAAATAAATAAATAAATAAATAAATAAATGCATAGGGAGAACTAAAAGGAGTGGTCCCAACCTATTTTTTTTCTATTTAGGTTATTTTCACGTTAGAGAAGGAGTAGAATATTAGGGCTATAGGTTCCTTTATTTTTGGGAGGAATTCAGCGAGCTCATAGAACAAAGTTAGGAGAGTTCACCGACGCAGTAGGAGGGAACACGCAATAGAGATTTCATAATTAAGGTACTGAATCTACTCTATCTTTTGCATATATTTAGTAATTCCTATTGATTATTAGGTGGAGAAGCAACAAATCATAAACCCAGGGGTTCTGTGGGTGTCGACTAATCCACTATGTTGGATGAATAGCTCAAGATTTGGCATTTAAAATTATTAAATTACAGTGGTATAAATTTATTTGGCACAGAATTTGACTTACATGGTTTATAGGTTATAATATATATGTTGCTTGAATTGGCAGAAAGTTATCATCATTTTTACCTTTATAATGATTAGATAATGATTGAAAGACAAGGTAATTAGACAATGATTGGTGGTTAGTGAAATTTAAATTGTACTATTGAATTTAAAATCTACCACGGAAAACCTTTTTTTTTCTTGCACTGATGCAGTTTTAAATTCCACCACCTCTAACTATAAGACATTAAGATTATGTAGTGATTGGATGATAATGAAAAAGAGTGATATGGTTGTAGAATGATCCTAAATGCAGAAGTATAAGTTGTGATTTCATTAGCATGAAGGAATGACCTATGACAATACTTAAGGCTATCTGTTTTGACAATTATAAGGTTAATTCTTGGAGAAATTTCAGCATATACTCCGCTATAACTGGCCAATGAAGTCACTAGTTAGGCACACTACTTCCCTGAAATTTATGATTTTCACTTTAGTTTGTTTATAAGTAGCAGGAGTATTATTTCGGAATATAAGTGTTAATATATTGGACAAAGGTTTAGTTATTAAGTTGCAACAGTGAGACTAAGATATTATTTACCTTTCATTCGTGGCTTAAGATGTGAGGTGTTAAGATCTAGTTCTAAGCTTGAGAGTTGGGATATTGACACTTGATCTCGACTAGCATAATTGATATCATTAATCAATATTTTTGCATAGATTGAGGCCATTGGAGTCTGTTTGGTTAGTGTACTACGCGTCGCAAGGTTTGGAAATTGGGCATTAACAAGATAAGTGAGACTTTAAGCTTTGAGTGCTTGCTTTTCAAATTCGTTTTGAGAATATATTTTGTCTGCCCGGTCCATGTGTTGGGACGAGCATGTGCTTGGCATAATCGGTGGTCTTTGAGGCTAGACGCATATATTTTATTTTCAAATACTCTAAAATCCTTTATAAATTATTTTGTGATGTGATACAGTTGTGTACCATGAGGTAGGGACATTGTGTATGCTTCTTGATTTGACTAAGGCATTGTGTATGCTTCTCTGAGCATTGTGTTTGCTTCCCCGAGTATTGTGTTTGCTCATGATATATTTGGCGCATTGTGTATGTTGCCGAGAACTTGTGGTATTGATTATCTACTTTAATTGCTACTTATGATAAGTCATTACTGTATATTGTGTTGAGATATATAGTTCTTGGTCAACGATTTGGTTGGAACTTATTGGATACTTTATTATGATATATTTCTTATATTTTTGTGCTCGTACTGTGTTTGTATTTTCTATCACTTGTCCCAGGAGTATTTAAAGTGGCGAGTCGAGGATCTTACTGGGTTATATTTATATATAGCTCACTCCTTACTTGCATTTCCATGCAGATACTATTGGTGTGGACGAGGCTAGTGGCGGAAGAGTTAGTTGAGTGGATTCTTGTAATGACCCTTCCGGTCATTTTCATGTTTAAGTTTTGAAGTCAAGTAAATCGACAAAAGATATCGTAAGACCTTTAACAAATTTTCTGAACCTTGAGTCAAATGTCTCGGAGCTTTTCTCCCAATATATAAAGAGTTAGAAGTCCCCCGAAATACCAAATCGAAGGTCTACGAGTCTAGTTTCCAACGCACACAACCTCACGTCCAACTAATCTCGAAGTAAAGAGTTATGACTGTTTTACCGCGGACTGTCTGGCAGAAAACGGGTTGCGAACCGGGTCGCGAACCGGGTCGGGTTAAACGCGATTTAAGCCTCAACTTCACGTTTTAAAATGCCATTTCAGTTCCGAAACAGTGATAAAATATAAGGGAGGATCCCGAGAGAGCTCTTGAGTATCGAAATCGTGCGTAGGCGAATTACGAGCCTAAACTTAAGAATTTTATTAGCCTCGTGCGTGTATTTGAAAATACGTTATTTAAAGTTGAATTTTTTAAAAATTATATTATTATTGCCTTTTCAAAATATTTTAAAGGTTTATGAAAAATATATTTGATACGATATAAGTGTATACGTATTTATTTGATAAGGTTTTTATACTCCGTAATATTTTAACGGAGATAATAAATTTAGTGATGTTAAAATTTATTATTATAATATAGTAGGTTTTATTCAAAATAATTTTCTAATAATTATGGTATATTTAAAAAGCTATATTTATTTTACCATGAATTTACGCAATACCCGAGTTTATACTTAGCGGTTGCCACCTCCACCTCCACGTGGAAGTGGAGGAGAGAGTGCAGCAACCTCTCAATAATGAGGGGCTGCCACATGTCAAGTGGACACCTTAAGTAAGGTGTAGTAAGCATTTGGTTAATGCTTAGCATAATATAACTGTAATTGTTACCCATTTGTTGTTCGTTGGCAACCAATTTCTCTACAAACATTTGCACATTCTTAAATATTCATTCACGTGAGAGGTTTTGTTGTGGGAATAATATATTTGATAAAGTAAATCAATTATCTTCGTCAAGTTGTTCCATCCCAAATCCGATTCCGATTTAGTTTTGGATTTTCTTGGAGTGGTTCGAGCTTGGACATCGTTGTTCTAGCAGCTTGTCGTCGGACGACAGGTAGGTTACGGTTTATTTTCCCTAGACTCCGTATATATAAAATAAAATTGTATTAATGGGCATCCTTGGGTTGGTTTATTAGGTTGGCACCACAGACCCCGACCGCTTTATTCATAACCGCCTACTTTTGTTCCTCCGCTGTTTGTAGTAATTGCCGATATATTTTATTTACCCTTGTGGTCCTGTGAGGCCTTATTGACTCTGGAACATAGAAGGTGGGAATTTGGGAATGTCCGCGAGTCCCGAGCATAGAATTATCCTTCTAGGCTGGTTATGCTTGCTGAGTAGCTGTGGGCCTGTGCAGGGTCGATAGGTTGATTGTGAGATGCGGGGCAGCTATTGTGTGTGATCATACCATTTCCATGCATATAAAGAGGTTTTATCCATGTTTTACTGTGGTTTTGGCTTCGGGCCTACTGGCACTGTTTCTAAAACTTGCATGGCCCGGGGGGCCCGTTTTTGATGGAAATGATTTGGAAATGGTTGATTTCACTTGCGGAGATTTTTGGGCAAGAAAGTAAAATTATGTTTAAAATCATCAGTTTTATGATTATCGCTAGACTCGGCAGGGCCGGGGTGCTAGTTGAGTTTTCTTGTTACTTGAGATAATTTTTAGCCTCGGTTGGACCGAGCACCTGAGATGACTTTTTATTGTTTAGACCCGGCTACGCCCGGGCACCCTTGGAGGGGTTTTTGAGATATTTTCCTACTATTTTTAGTCCTGGATAGGGTCTGGGCATGCATATTCGAGACTGGGTCTCTATCTTGATATCGAGACTGGGTCTCTATCTTGATACATGTTCTGATATTGAGTTTTAGTATGGGGTCTGGGACCTCCATGGACCTTGCCATCCGGGCCAGGGGCTACGGGCTGCGTGTACCGGTGGAGGGGTATACGGTGGAGTAGAGGTATACGGGCAGAGTCCTTCCATGGAACCTACCTGCTGGGCCGGATCGGCGCCGGAGGAGGTACATACAGAGATACTATGGCACTTGAGATCTTCATGCAACATACCATTCATGGTTCGAGTTCCACCCTTGTTTGCTATTTGCTGATTGTACGCTCCGGTAGTATGGGATGCCGGAGGGTTTGTTTTCACTTGTTTGTGTTCCTCGGTTGTATGGGCGGCCGGGGGACTGTAGGTAGACTTTTGTTATTTACTTACAGAGTTGTTCTCTATTATGGATAAGTATGAGGTAGGTCACTGCTAGACTGTCAGTTTCTGGATTGAGATTGATATGATTAGTTGAGTTTGATTCATGTCTCTGAGCATGCCTATCATTACTCTTTCTCTCTTCTTCTTACACTTGAGGTTACCGGTATACCGTCCATTTCGTAAACTTATTTTGTATACACTGTTATTGCAAGGACCCCAGGTGCGTTATTTCTTACTTTCACATGTGCCTATGGTGTGTATATTCTGCTTACTAGCCTCACTTGTGGTTCTGTTGATTTCCCTCTGGGCTAGTTCTTGTGTACCTTTCGTTGATTTCTGTGACTGCTTGCTTCTATTCTGTCTATTACTACGCTTTTATCTTATATGTGCCCAGTCGGCCTATGATACCTACTGGGTACCTTATGCTTCGCATTTGGTGCTCACCCCTACGCCCTGCATCTTTGGGTGCAGATCCTAGCGTGGGCCCAATCCGCCGTTTTAGACCGTTGTGATTCGTGCTTGGAGAATCTGTTGAGGACTACTTCAGGCTGAGGGTGAGCTCTTGGCGATCGGAGCTTAGCTTTCGTTTATCTTTTGCTTTATGTACTCTATTACCATTCAGAGACATCTGTATATATTCTTTTGGATAGTTTTCACTCAATGTATGTAGTTTTGGCTCTGTACTATGATACCAGGTCTTGGAGTTTGGTTTAGTTTCCGCATATGTATATATTTATATACCTGTTATCTATTTTATTCGTCTTGTTCCCTTATTTGGTAGATAGTAGCCCATTACTAACGGTTCTGGGCTACGGGGATTGGTTCACCTACTGGGGGTTGTAGGTGCCATCATGACCGAGAAATCGGGTCGTGACAACTTGGTATCAGAGCTTTAGGTTAACCAGTGTCATCGGTATAGGAGCCAATGTCTAGTAGAGTCCTGCGGATCGGGGTGGAGACGTCCGTACTCAATCTTTGGGAGGCTACAGTGGCATTTTAGGAAATTTAACTCTTTCATTACTTCTGTGTCGTGCGTACTACCCTTGAAGTTTCTGGAAATCTCATTTATTCTATTTCATTCTTCCGCAGATGGTTCGTACGAGATCATCGACAGCACGCGAGGATGAGCCTCCCACTCCAGCAAGGGGTCGAGGACGCCCTCGAACAGTGGCACCTGCTAGAGCTGCTAGCGTGGAGATAGAGCCCGAGCAGCATGTGGTTCAGGGGGCAGCCCATGTACCACCAGCTCCAGTGCCAGCTCGAGTATCAGCTCCAGCGCCAGCTCGAGTATCAGCTCCAGCGCCAGCTCGAGTACCAGCTCCAGTGCCCACTTATGTGCCAGCTCCAGCCGCAGCTCAGTCTCCAGATATTCGGGGATTACTATTACAACTTTTGGGTGTGATTGGAGAGCGGCCTTCCGAGGTAGCGCAGACATCCGCTCAGGGGGCAGCCCTGGGTGCACAGAGCTCAGGAGCGCAGCCGGCTACTATGGCTCCCCGTGCGGAGGTTATTCTGGTTCCATCTGTTGCACAGCCTCTTGCTCCTCGCCCAGCTATGACAGAGTCAGAGCAGAAGGCGTTGGGTAGGTTTTTGAGGTTAGCCCCTCCGAGGTTTGCGGGTACTTCTGGACAGGATCCACATGACTTTATTACCACCTGTGAGGAGATGTTGCATCATCTGGGTTTGTTGGAGACTCACGGGGTTGGTTATACTACCTATCAGTTGGAAGGCCCAGCGAAGTTATGGTGGAGGGCTCAGGTTGCTTGTAGACCACCGTCATCACCTCCTTTGACCTGGTCTGAGTTTTATGAGGCCTTTATGGCCAAGTTCCTACCCCAGAGTGATCGGGAGCGTCACAGGGAGCAGTTCACTCACCTTGTGCAGGGATCTACGACTATCTCGGAGTATGAGACCCGTTTTCATCAGCTAGCACCGTTCGGAGCTATGATCATTCCTACCGAGGCTGATAGGATTCGCAGATTTGTGTGGGGTTTGAGGCCAGAGATCAGACAGCCAGCTGAGATATTGATTGCCAGTGGTCGGTCATTCCAGGCGATTGTAGACTATGCTCGCACTGTGGAGGACTTACAGCGGCATGATCAGGGGTCCAGAGATAAGAGGCCTCGACATCAGGGTGTCTATAGTGGTCCTAGATATGGCGGTAGAGGTCCTGGCCAGTGGAGTCGGAGTTATCAGCCACAGTAGTACCAGGGTCAGTCCAGCCGACCGGTCCAGGCTTTCCTTCAGACTTTCGGTAGTACCCAGTTTGAGCAGGGTCAGGGCAGCCATCAGGGCTATAGCGGCCAGTCTTCGAGGGGTACAGTTTCTGGGGCATCAGGCCGTGGTGGTCATACGGGATTTGCTGGTTCATCTCGACTGAGTAGTCCATCAGGGGCTTGTTTTACTTGTGGTGCGATGGGTCATTTTGCTAGAGATTGCCCGCAGCAGGGTACAGTTCAGTTGGCCGAGCCTTTACGAGTAGTTCAGCCCCCAGCTAGAGGGGGTGGTCATCAGAGTAGAGGTAGTGCTCCGCGCGGCAGAGCAGGTGGTAGGGATGGCAGTCGGGCAGGTGGAGGTCGTCGTCAGTTTTATACGGTCCCTAGGAGACCAGAGGCAGAGGCCTCAGATGCTGTGATTACAGGTACGATTTATGTGTGCCATCAGTTTGCTATGGCTTTATTTGATCCTGGATCCACTTGTTCATATATATCTGCCTACTTTGTTCCTTGTTTGGGGTTGGCTAGTGAGCCATTATCTGTTCCTGTTTCTGTTTTGACCCCAGTAGGAGATTCTTTAGTAGTGGATCGGATTG
The DNA here is from genome assembly GCA_003996215.1 of Jaltomata sinuosa. Classification (NCBI taxonomy): domain Eukaryota; kingdom Viridiplantae; phylum Streptophyta; class Magnoliopsida; order Solanales; family Solanaceae; genus Jaltomata; species Jaltomata sinuosa. Next base: position 495 of record QJPP01001910.1, on the reverse strand, counting down.
TGAGATCCTGTATGTTATATGTTGGTGATTCAGAGACTTGGGGTGATTTGATGATTCTTGATATGCTAGATTTTGATGTGATACTGGGCATGGACTGGTTATCCCCTCACCGTGTGGTTTTGGATTGTTATGCCAAGACCATTACCATAGCTGTGCCCAGTGTATCCCCGGTTGTATGGCAGGGTTCTGTTAGCCATGCACCATCTGGGATCATCTCTTGTCTTCGAGCTAGAAAGTTGATTTCCCGTGGGTATTTAGCTTATCTAGCATATGTCCGAGATGTTATGTGCTGACCCCACTTCTCCTGAGTCTGTTCCTGCTGGTTAGAGACTTCCTCGATGTATTTCCTACCGACCTGCCAGGCCTTCCACCTGAGAGAGATATTGATTTTGCTATGAGCTTAGGAGCCGGGCACTAGGCCCATTTCTATTCCTCCTTACCGTATGTCTTCCTGCTCTGGAGATTGAGGAGCTTAGCGAGCTAGCTCCAGGAGTC